>OX577868.1:2500-27500 GCA_951213275.1 Idaea straminata | reverse complement strand
ACAGACGTTCTACTTCGGCGGATTGCACTGTGCGGGACCAGCGGGATGACCTTGGTTCCAGTGAGAGCTCCGAGGTGTCCAAAGGTGCTGGGGACAGTCCCAAATCCCCAAAAAGGCTACGAAAGCAGGCCAGGCAGGGCATCAGGCTTCTGGCTGAGTTTGCCCAATCGTGCGGTGACCTCGGCAAGGGACAGAAGGGTAAGCTCAGTCGAGCTTCTGCACTCTTAGCCGAAGCAGTCGAGAGCCTAGGTGTAGCCAGCACCAATGCGCCAACGGAGAAGCTCCAGAAGGATAATGAGCTTCTTCGAAGCAAGGTATCGGCACTGGAAAAGGAGATGGCCGATCTGCGATACCAGCTGCAAAAGCTAAATGAGCAGCAGACTGGGAAGTCTGATGTGGTGGAGACAACCGAAGCTGAGGTGGAGGTTTCGGAAGAGCTGCCTGAGGCATTGATAGGTGGGAGCTCTGGAAGGATTGAGGCAACTGTAGCTGGACAACCGGCCGACCTGGAAAAGGACGAGTATGCAAGGGCCATATTTAGCCAAGTGGCTAAATATATGGATGCCCGGTTTGAGGCGATCAGTGCTAGACTGCCTCCCGAAGAACGGTTGCGTCCACCCCTAGCTGCTGACAGTCAGAGGCAGACTCCAGTACGAGCGCCACAGGCTGTTGCAACTCCGGCGACGATGTCTACTTATGCGGAGGTAGCCAAGGGACAGAGCAAGAGAAAGAGAGCTCGAGGCAAAACATCCATCGCAGCTCGCGAGGCCCTTCGAGCACGAGCCAACGAGACGCCTATGCAGTCTGAGGCTGCTCAGATGAGACCACCAGCTTCTACGCAAGAGGCAACACAGACGAGACCGCAGACCCAGGCACCTGCTGAGTGGACCACTGTTGAGAGAGCGAAAAAGCCACTTATGAAGTCGTCGAACCTGTCTAGGGGGCCCCGTCTACAAGTGCCAAAGTCGTCGGTCGTGGTTCTTACAATAAGCCCCGCCGCCTTAGAGAAGGGACGCACATACGCAGACGCCATTGCGGTTGCCAAGGCTAGGGTGGATATCTCCGCCCTCGGCATTCCACCACTGGAGGGGATCTGGCCGACGGCTACTGGAGCTCGAAAGCTGGAGATTTCAGGCGCCGATAGCAGTGCAAAAGCGGATCTCCTTGCGGCTAAATTACAGGAGGTGTTTCGGCCTGACGAGGTCATGGTCACCAGGCCGACTAAAAGCGCAGAACTGCGAGTAACCGGCCTCGATGATTCGGTGACGGCTTCGGATGTTGCGGCTGCTGTTGCTGCTGTGGGAGGAGTGCCATTAGAGGGCATTAAAACAGGGGAGATTCGGCGCAGTCCCTCCGGCCTCGCTTCCATCTGGGTGCGCTGCCCTATAGATGCAGCAAAGAAGGTGGCGGAGACCAAAAGGCTTCTTGTGGGTTGGGTGGCAGCCAAGGTGAAGGTACTGGATTCCAGGCCCTTCCTATGCTACCAATGCTTGGAGCGAGGCCATGCTGGAAAGTGCTGTTCCGCAAGAATTGAAACGGGGGGCTTATGTTTCCGGTGCAGCAAGCCTGGTCACAGGGCTGCCCAGTGTTCCGCGGAGCCGCATTGCGGTCCTTGCTCCAAGGCTGGTGCAACCGCCACTCACATGGCAGGATCTGCGACCTGTCAAATGGCACGGAGGAAGACCGGTAAGAGACCGGTAACTGGGAGAACGCAGCAACCTCGCAGTCAATAAATGGCCGTGTCGGTTCTGCACGCGAATATAAACCACTGTGGGGTGGCACAGGACCTTATGATCCAAAGTGCCGCGCAGTGGTCGATATCATTGGTGGTGTCGTGCGAGCCATATTCGGTCCAGAATAATCCGTCCTGGATCGCGGACGTGGACGGTGTGGTAGCTATGACCTCCAGGGGTGCGGTTGGTTCTCCTCCATTTTCCTCTGTGGTAAGAGGCCGGGGATGTGTGGCTGCATTGCTGGACGGGGTCGCGTACGTTGGTGTGTACATATCGTCCAATGCATCCCGGCCGGCGTACGTGGCCTTCCTCCAAGAGCTGGAGTCAGTCATGGGCCAATTCCGCTCACACCCATTGGTGGTTACTGGGGACTTCAATGCGAAATCAACCGCGTG
Organism: Idaea straminata; assembly: GCA_951213275.1. Classification (NCBI taxonomy): domain Eukaryota; kingdom Metazoa; phylum Arthropoda; class Insecta; order Lepidoptera; family Geometridae; genus Idaea; species Idaea straminata. Next base: position 25,372 of record OX577868.1, on the reverse strand, counting down.
GGGGTCCCCGCGGACCAGTGCCATGGGTCGACTCGTGGAGCGATGGGCGGAGGACCATGAGATGCTCTGCCTGAACCGCGGGACGGTATCGACGTGCGTGCGACCCAACGGTGAATCGATCGTCGATCTGACGTTTGCCAGTCCTTGTGTCGCTTACCGCGTTAGGGACTGGAGGGTTCTTGAGGGGGTAGAGACGCTGTCGGATCATCGCTATGTCCGATTCAGCGTCTCAGCCCAGACCTCGGGCCCTTCGGTTCCTGCACCGTCTCGCGAGGAAGGTCCGCGCTGGTCCTTGAGCCGACTGGATCGGGACAGACTCGCAGAGGCAGCGATGGTTGAGGCGTGGGCAACAGCTCCTGAGCGCCCAAATGACATCGACACTGAGGCAGAATGGTTCCGGGGGGCGATGACTCGCATCTGCGACTCATCAATGCCCCGAACCGGACCCCAACCACCGAAACGCCGCGTGTACTGGTGGAATGACGAGATAGCGCAGCTCCGTAGGGCCTGCGTGGTTGCTTGGCGTCAGTACTCCCGGCATCGTAGGAGGCGCAGTCGAGGTGTAGATTTTGCTGAAATCGAGGCGGAGCTTCACCAATCGTACCGCGAGGCTAAACGGGAACTAAAAGTGGCAATCCTCGAAGCCAAAAATAGGGCCAGGGAGGAGATGCTGGAGACTCTAAATCATGATCCGTGGGGGCGACCTTACCGCATGGTGCGGGGCAAGCTGCGCCCGTATGCCCCGCCTCTGACCCGGAGTCTCCAGCCTCAACTCGTTGAAAGGGTTGTGGAGAACCTGTTCCCCGAAAGGGATGAGCTTGACCCACCCAACATGTTGCCGGAAGAATATATCGAGCCGGATGAGGAGACGGATTCGGTTGAAGTTTCGTCAGTGGAGCTGCGTCTGGCTGTCAAGCGTATGACGGCAAAGTATACTGCACCCGGCTGGGATGGAGTCCCAGGTAAAGTTTGGGCGCTTGCCCTGAAGGAGTTGGGGCCACGGTTTCTCCGTTTGATCAGTGCGTGCTTGGAGCGAGGGCAGTTTCCCCATCTATGGAGGATGGGCAAATTGGTTTTGCTCAGAAAAGAGGGTCGACCGGCTGAGTCTCCATCCGCGTACCGCCCCATAGTTTTGCTTGATGAGGCATGCAAGCTCCTCGAGAGAGTCGTAGCTGCGCGCCTCGTCGCAAATTTGGGGAGAGACGGTCCGGACCTGGATGACTCGCAGTTCGGCTTTCGAAGGGACCGCTCAACGGTCCATGCAATATTGAGGGTAAAAGCGCTGGCGGAGGAAGCAGTTGCCCGGGGTGAGGTCGTCTTGGCGGTGTCCTTAGACATCGCCAATGCCTTCAACACCCTCCCCTGGAGTGTCGTTAGGGAGGCGCTGCGGTATCACCGAGTGCCTCCCTACCTCTGCCGCGTTATTAGCGCATACCTTAATGACCGCTGGGTGGTCTACCCTGCACGCGATGATCAAATGGGTCGCCGGCAGGTAACATGCGGTGTTCCACAGGGGTCCGTCCTCGGACCACTTCTGTGGAACATCGGATATGACTACGTCCTCCGTGGGCGGAATCTCCTGGGCGTGGGCGTGATTTGCTACGCAGATGACACGCTGGTAACCGCCCGGGGGAGTACGTTCTATACCGCCGCAGCATTGGCTTCGGTCGGCGTGGAGGACGTGGTCGGCCGCATCCGACAACTCGGATTGGAAGTGGCCCTGAGTAAAAGCGAGGCCGTGTGCTTTCACGGTCCATCCTCCGTGGCCCCAACAAGTGCATTTGTGACTGTGTGCGGAGTGAGGGTGCCAGTCTGCTCGACAATGAGATATCTGGGTCTCATCCTCGACGAGTCCTGGAAGTTCACACCTCATTTCGAGCAGCTGGCACCAAAGCTGGAGACTACAGCAAGGGCTCTCTGCAGCCTTTTACCCAACATAGGTGGACCTTCGGTTGCCTGTCGAAAGCTCTACGCGGGCGTAGTGAGGTCGATGGCCTTGTACGGGAGTCCAGTGTGGGCGGACACCCTCACGAACCGAAGCCAAATGTTACTGCGCAAGGCGCAGAGACTGATGGCTGTGAGGGCGATACGTGGATACCGCACCATCTCGTATGAGGCCGGGTGTGCGTTGGCCGGAGTTCTGCCATGGAACCTGGACGCGAGGGCCCTCGCGTCGGCGTTCCGCTGGCGTGAGGAGGCGCGACTCCGGGGCGACCGGCCGGCTCCACAAGAAGTGGAAGGACAACGGCAGGCGCTCCGCCAGTATGCCGTGGCGGAATGGGAGGCACGCATGACGCGACCCCAAGCCGGTCACAGGACCGTTGAGGCCCTACGTCCTGTAATGGACGAGTGGATGGATAGGCGCCACGGGGCTCTATCTTACCGGCTGACGCAGATACTTTCCGGGCATGGATGCTTCGGAAAGTATCTGCATCAGATAGCCCGGAAGGAGCAGGACACTCGTTGCCACCACTGCTCTAGCGCCGTGGATACTGCCGACCACACGCTCCAGGTTTGCGTGGCCTGGAGTAACGAGCGGGACGACCTGAGAGCGGTGGTGGGAAGTGACTTGTCTCTCCCAGTCATTGTGGCGGCGATGGTGGAGGATGAGGCCGCATGGGCGGCTGTCCTTTGCTTCGCCGAACGCGTTATGTCGGCAAAAGAGGCTGCAGAAAGGGAGCGGGAGAGGTCCTCTCGTTCCAACCCTGGAGGGGGACGCACAGGGCGTCGCAACGACCTGATGCCTCCATAACTGGGCCCATAGGTGGCAGACTCGGGGGGGTCTGTCACCGTGTAAGGGCCCGAGCGGGGTGCACGTGGTTCCCGTGCACCGCTCAGGAGGAACAGGTCGAACCGTTTGGAGAGGGGTCCGCCTGCAAACGGACCATCGCCGTCGGGTGCCGCGGAAGAATCGCACCCGTTCCCGCAGCCCCGACATAACGGCGAGAGAGGAACCGGTGGAGTTTTAGTGGGTAAACCTCTGGCTGCACACCATCACAGGCCAGTAGGGAGCCCCACATACCCTCGCTACTCCCCCCCCGGGGAGTGGCGGGATGATGCATAAGGCGCATTTCTCCACCTTAAAAAAAAAAAAAAAAAAAAAAAAAAAAAAAAAAAAAAAAAAAAAAGGTTAGGTTAGGTTAGGTTAGGTTAGGTTAGGTTAGGTTAGGTTAGGTTAGGTTAGGTTAGGTTAGGTTAGGTTAGGTTAGGTTAGGTTAGGTTAGGTTAGGTTAGGTTAGGTTAGGTTAGGTTAGGTTAGGTTAGGTTAGGTTAGGTTAGGTTAGGTTAGGTTAGGTTAGGTTAGGTTAGGTTAGGTTAGGTTAGGTTAGGTTAGGTTAGGTTAGGTTAGGTTAGGTTAGGTTAGGTTAGGTTAGGTTAGGTTAGGTTAGGTTAGGTTAGGTTAGGTTAGGTTAGGTTAGGTTAGGTTAGGTTAGGTTAGGTTAGGTTAGGTTAGGTTAGGTTAGGTTAGGTTAGGTTAGGTTAGGTTAGGTTAGGTTAGGTTAGGTTAGGTTAGGTTAGGTTAGGTTAGGTTAGGTTAGGTTAGGTTAGGTTAGGTTAGGTTAGGTTAGGTTAGGTTAGGTTAGGTTAGGTTAGGTTAGGTTAGGTTAGGTTAGGTTAGGTTAGGTTAGGTTAGGTTAGGTTAGGTTAGGTTAGGTTAGGTTAGGTTAGGTTAGGTTAGGTTAGGTTAGGTTAGGTTAGGTTAGGTTAGGTTAGGTTAGGTTAGGTTAGGTTAGGTTAGGTTAGGTTAGGTTAGGTTAGGTTAGGTTAGGTTAGGTTAGGTTAGGTTAGGTTAGGTTAGGTTAGGTTAGGTTAGGTTAGGTTAGGTTAGGTTAGGTTAGGTTAGGTTAGGTTAGGTTAGGTTAGGTTAGGTTAGGTTAGGTTAGGTTAGGTTAGGTTAGGTTAGGTTAGGTTAGGTTAGGTTAGGTTAGGTTAGGTTAGGTTAGGTTAGGTTAGGTTAGGTTAGGTTAGGTTAGGTTAGGTTAGGTTAGGTTAGGTTAGGTTAGGTTAGGTTAGGTTAGGTTAGGTTAGGTTAGGTTAGGTTAGGTTAGGTTAGGTTAGGTTAGGTTAGGTTAGGTTAGGTTAGGTTAGGTTAGGTTAGGTTAGGTTAGGTTAGGTTAGGTTAGGTTAGGTTAGGTTAGGTTAGGTTAGGTTAGGTTAGGTTAGGTTAGGTTAGGTTAGGTTAGGTTAGGTTAGGTTAGGTTAGGTTAGGTTAGGTTAGGTTAGGTTAGGTTAGGTTAGGTTAGGTTAGGTTAGGTTAGGTTAGGTTAGGTTAGGTTAGGTTAGGTTAGGTTAGGTTAGGTTAGGTTAGGTTAGGTTAGGTTAGGTTAGGTTAGGTTAGGTTAGGTTAGGTTAGGTTAGGTTAGGTTAGGTTAGGTTAGGTTAGGTTAGGTTAGGTTAGGTTAGGTTAGGTTAGGTTAGGTTAGGTTAGGTTAGGTTAGGTTAGGTTAGGTTAGGTTAGGTTAGGTTAGGTTAGGTTAGGTTAGGTTAGGTTAGGTTAGGTTAGGTTAGGTTAGGTTAGGTTAGGTTAGGTTAGGTTAGGTTAGGTTAGGTTAGGTTAGGTTAGGTTAGGTTAGGTTAGGTTAGGTTAGGTTAGGTTAGGTTAGGTTAGGTTAGGTTAGGTTAGGTTAGGTTAGGTTAGGTTAGGTTAGGTTAGGTTAGGTTAGGTTAGGTTAGGTTAGGTTAGGTTAGGTTAGGTTAGGTTAGGTTAGGTTAGGTTAGGTTAGGTTAGGTTAGGTTAGGTTAGGTTAGGTTAGGTTAGGTTAGGTTAGGTTAGGTTAGGTTAGGTTAGGTTAGGTTAGGTTAGGTTAGGTTAGGTTAGGTTAGGTTAGGTTAGGTTAGGTTAGGTTAGGTTAGGTTAGGTTAGGTTAGGTTAGGTTAGGTTAGGTTAGGTTAGGTTAGGTTAGGTTAGGTTAGGTTAGGTTAGGTTAGGTTAGGTTAGGTTAGGTTAGGTTAGGTTAGGTTAGGTTAGGTTAGGTTAGGTTAGGTTAGGTTAGGTTAGGTTAGGTTAGGTTAGGTTAGGTTAGGTTAGGTTAGGTTAGGTTAGGTTAGGTTAGGTTAGGTTAGGTTAGGTTAGGTTAGGTTAGGTTAGGTTAGGTTAGGTTAGGTTAGGTTAGGTTAGGTTAGGTTAGGTTAGGTTAGGTTAGGTTAGGTTAGGTTAGGTTAGGTTAGGTTAGGTTAGGTTAGGTTAGGTTAGGTTAGGTTAGGTTAGGTTAGGTTAGGTTAGGTTAGGTTAGGTTAGGTTAGGTTAGGTTAGGTTAGGTTAGGTTAGGTTAGGTTAGGTTAGGTTAGGTTAGGTTAGGTTAGGTTAGGTTAGGTTAGGTTAGGTTAGGTTAGGTTAGGTTAGGTTAGGTTAGGTTAGGTTAGGTTAGGTTAGGTTAGGTTAGGTTAGGTTAGGTTAGGTTAGGTTAGGTTAGGTTAGGTTAGGTTAGGTTAGGTTAGGTTAGGTTAGGTTAGGTTAGGTTAGGTTAGGTTAGGTTAGGTTAGGTTAGGTTAGGTTAGGTTAGGTTAGGTTAGGTTAGGTTAGGTTAGGTTAGGTTAGGTTAGGTTAGGTTAGGTTAGGTTAGGTTAGGTTAGGTTAGGTTAGGTTAGGTTAGGTTAGGTTAGGTTAGGTTAGGTTAGGTTAGGTTAGGTTAGGTTAGGTTAGGTTAGGTTAGGTTAGGTTAGGTTAGGTTAGGTTAGGTTAGGTTAGGTTAGGTTAGGTTAGGTTAGGTTAGGTTAGGTTAGGTTAGGTTAGGTTAGGTTAGGTTAGGTTAGGTTAGGTTAGGTTAGGTTAGGTTAGGTTAGGTTAGGTTAGGTTAGGTTAGGTTAGGTTAGGTTAGGTTAGGTTAGGTTAGGTTAGGTTAGGTTAGGTTAGGTTAGGTTAGGTTAGGTTAGGTTAGGTTAGGTTAGGTTAGGTTAGGTTAGGTTAGGTTAGGTTAGGTTAGGTTAGGTTAGGTTAGGTTAGGTTAGGTTAGGTTAGGTTAGGTTAGGTTAGGTTAGGTTAGGTTAGGTTAGGTTAGGTTAGGTTAGGTTAGGTTAGGTTAGGTTAGGTTAGGTTAGGTTAGGTTAGGTTAGGTTAGGTTAGGTTAGGTTAGGTTAGGTTAGGTTAGGTTAGGTTAGGTTAGGTTAGGTTAGGTTAGGTTAGGTTAGGTTAGGTTAGGTTAGGTTAGGTTAGGTTAGGTTAGGTTAGGTTAGGTTAGGTTAGGTTAGGTTAGGTTAGGTTAGGTTAGGTTAGGTTAGGTTAGGTTAGGTTAGGTTAGGTTAGGTTAGGTTAGGTTAGGTTAGGTTAGGTTAGGTTAGGTTAGGTTAGGTTAGGTTAGGTTAGGTTAGGTTAGGTTAGGTTAGGTTAGGTTAGGTTAGGTTAGGTTAGGTTAGGTTAGGTTAGGTTAGGTTAGGTTAGGTTAGGTTAGGTTAGGTTAGGTTAGGTTAGGTTAGGTTAGGTTAGGTTAGGTTAGGTTAGGTTAGGTTAGGTTAGGTTAGGTTAGGTTAGGTTAGGTTAGGTTAGGTTAGGTTAGGTTAGGTTAGGTTAGGTTAGGTTAGGTTAGGTTAGGTTAGGTTAGGTTAGGTTAGGTTAGGTTAGGTTAGGTTAGGTTAGGTTAGGTTAGGTTAGGTTAGGTTAGGTTAGGTTAGGTTAGGTTAGGTTAGGTTAGGTTAGGTTAGGTTAGGTTAGGTTAGGTTAGGTTAGGTTAGGTTAGGTTAGGTTAGGTTAGGTTAGGTTAGGTTAGGTTAGGTTAGGTTAGGTTAGGTTAGGTTAGGTTAGGTTAGGTTAGGTTAGGTTAGGTTAGGTTAGGTTAGGTTAGGTTAGGTTAGGTTAGGTTAGGTTAGGTTAGGTTAGGTTAGGTTAGGTTAGGTTAGGTTAGGTTAGGTTAGGTTAGGTTAGGTTAGGTTAGGTTAGGTTAGGTTAGGTTAGGTTAGGTTAGGTTAGGTTAGGTTAGGTTAGGTTAGGTTAGGTTAGGTTAGGTTAGGTTAGGTTAGGTTAGGTTAGGTTAGGTTAGGTTAGGTTAGGTTAGGTTAGGTTAGGTTAGGTTAGGTTAGGTTAGGTTAGGTTAGGTTAGGTTAGGTTAGGTTAGGTTAGGTTAGGTTAGGTTAGGTTAGGTTAGGTTAGGTTAGGTTAGGTTAGGTTAGGTTAGGTTAGGTTAGGTTAGGTTAGGTTAGGTTAGGTTAGGTTAGGTTAGGTTAGGTTAGGTTAGGTTAGGTTAGGTTAGGTTAGGTTAGGTTAGGTTAGGTTAGGTTAGGTTAGGTTAGGTTAGGTTAGGTTAGGTTAGGTTAGGTTAGGTTAGGTTAGGTTAGGTTAGGTTAGGTTAGGTTAGGTTAGGTTAGGTTAGGTTAGGTTAGGTTAGGTTAGGTTAGGTTAGGTTAGGTTAGGTTAGGTTAGGTTAGGTTAGGTTAGGTTAGGTTAGGTTAGGTTAGGTTAGGTTAGGTTAGGTTAGGTTAGGTTAGGTTAGGTTAGGTTAGGTTAGGTTAGGTTAGGTTAGGTTAGGTTAGGTTAGGTTAGGTTAGGTTAGGTTAGGTTAGGTTAGGTTAGGTTAGGTTAGGTTAGGTTAGGTTAGGTTAGGTTAGGTTAGGTTAGGTTAGGTTAGGTTAGGTTAGGTTAGGTTAGGTTAGGTTAGGTTAGGTTAGGTTAGGTTAGGTTAGGTTAGGTTAGGTTAGGTTAGGTTAGGTTAGGTTAGGTTAGGTTAGGTTAGGTTAGGTTAGGTTAGGTTAGGTTAGGTTAGGTTAGGTTAGGTTAGGTTAGGTTAGGTTAGGTTAGGTTAGGTTAGGTTAGGTTAGGTTAGGTTAGGTTAGGTTAGGTTAGGTTAGGTTAGGTTAGGTTAGGTTAGGTTAGGTTAGGTTAGGTTAGGTTAGGTTAGGTTAGGTTAGGTTAGGTTAGGTTAGGTTAGGTTAGGTTAGGTTAGGTTAGGTTAGGTTAGGTTAGGTTAGGTTAGGTTAGGTTAGGTTAGGTTAGGTTAGGTTAGGTTAGGTTAGGTTAGGTTAGGTTAGGTTAGGTTAGGTTAGGTTAGGTTAGGTTAGGTTAGGTTAGGTTAGGTTAGGTTAGGTTAGGTTAGGTTAGGTTAGGTTAGGTTAGGTTAGGTTAGGTTAGGTTAGGTTAGGTTAGGTTAGGTTAGGTTAGGTTAGGTTAGGTTAGGTTAGGTTAGGTTAGGTTAGGTTAGGTTAGGTTAGGTTAGGTTAGGTTAGGTTAGGTTAGGTTAGGTTAGGTTAGGTTAGGTTAGGTTAGGTTAGGTTAGGTTAGGTTAGGTTAGGTTAGGTTAGGTTAGGTTAGGTTAGGTTAGGTTAGGTTAGGTTAGGTTAGGTTAGGTTAGGTTAGGTTAGGTTAGGTTAGGTTAGGTTAGGTTAGGTTAGGTTAGGTTAGGTTAGGTTAGGTTAGGTTAGGTTAGGTTAGGTTAGGTTAGGTTAGGTTAGGTTAGGTTAGGTTAGGTTAGGTTAGGTTAGGTTAGGTTAGGTTAGGTTAGGTTAGGTTAGGTTAGGTTAGGTTAGGTTAGGTTAGGTTAGGTTAGGTTAGGTTAGGTTAGGTTAGGTTAGGTTAGGTTAGGTTAGGTTAGGTTAGGTTAGGTTAGGTTAGGTTAGGTTAGGTTAGGTTAGGTTAGGTTAGGTTAGGTTAGGTTAGGTTAGGTTAGGTTAGGTTAGGTTAGGTTAGGTTAGGTTAGGTTAGGTTAGGTTAGGTTAGGTTAGGTTAGGTTAGGTTAGGTTAGGTTAGGTTAGGTTAGGTTAGGTTAGGTTAGGTTAGGTTAGGTTAGGTTAGGTTAGGTTAGGTTAGGTTAGGTTAGGTTAGGTTAGGTTAGGTTAGGTTAGGTTAGGTTAGGTTAGGTTAGGTTAGGTTAGGTTAGGTTAGGTTAGGTTAGGTTAGGTTAGGTTAGGTTAGGTTAGGTTAGGTTAGGTTAGGTTAGGTTAGGTTAGGTTAGGTTAGGTTAGGTTAGGTTAGGTTAGGTTAGGTTAGGTTAGGTTAGGTTAGGTTAGGTTAGGTTAGGTTAGGTTAGGTTAGGTTAGGTTAGGTTAGGTTAGGTTAGGTTAGGTTAGGTTAGGTTAGGTTAGGTTAGGTTAGGTTAGGTTAGGTTAGGTTAGGTTAGGTTAGGTTAGGTTAGGTTAGGTTAGGTTAGGTTAGGTTAGGTTAGGTTAGGTTAGGTTAGGTTAGGTTAGGTTAGGTTAGGTTAGGTTAGGTTAGGTTAGGTTAGGTTAGGTTAGGTTAGGTTAGGTTAGGTTAGGTTAGGTTAGGTTAGGTTAGGTTAGGTTAGGTTAGGTTAGGTTAGGTTAGGTTAGGTTAGGTTAGGTTAGGTTAGGTTAGGTTAGGTTAGGTTAGGTTAGGTTAGGTTAGGTTAGGTTAGGTTAGGTTAGGTTAGGTTAGGTTAGGTTAGGTTAGGTTAGGTTAGGTTAGGTTAGGTTAGGTTAGGTTAGGTTAGGTTAGGTTAGGTTAGGTTAGGTTAGGTTAGGTTAGGTTAGGTTAGGTTAGGTTAGGTTAGGTTAGGTTAGGTTAGGTTAGGTTAGGTTAGGTTAGGTTAGGTTAGGTTAGGTTAGGTTAGGTTAGGTTAGGTTAGGTTAGGTTAGGTTAGGTTAGGTTAGGTTAGGTTAGGTTAGGTTAGGTTAGGTTAGGTTAGGTTAGGTTAGGTTAGGTTAGGTTAGGTTAGGTTAGGTTAGGTTAGGTTAGGTTAGGTTAGGTTAGGTTAGGTTAGGTTAGGTTAGGTTAGGTTAGGTTAGGTTAGGTTAGGTTAGGTTAGGTTAGGTTAGGTTAGGTTAGGTTAGGTTAGGTTAGGTTAGGTTAGGTTAGGTTAGGTTAGGTTAGGTTAGGTTAGGTTAGGTTAGGTTAGGTTAGGTTAGGTTAGGTTAGGTTAGGTTAGGTTAGGTTAGGTTAGGTTAGGTTAGGTTAGGTTAGGTTAGGTTAGGTTAGGTTAGGTTAGGTTAGGTTAGGTTAGGTTAGGTTAGGTTAGGTTAGGTTAGGTTAGGTTAGGTTAGGTTAGGTTAGGTTAGGTTAGGTTAGGTTAGGTTAGGTTAGGTTAGGTTAGGTTAGGTTAGGTTAGGTTAGGTTAGGTTAGGTTAGGTTAGGTTAGGTTAGGTTAGGTTAGGTTAGGTTAGGTTAGGTTAGGTTAGGTTAGGTTAGGTTAGGTTAGGTTAGGTTAGGTTAGGTTAGGTTAGGTTAGGTTAGGTTAGGTTAGGTTAGGTTAGGTTAGGTTAGGTTAGGTTAGGTTAGGTTAGGTTAGGTTAGGTTAGGTTAGGTTAGGTTAGGTTAGGTTAGGTTAGGTTAGGTTAGGTTAGGTTAGGTTAGGTTAGGTTAGGTTAGGTTAGGTTAGGTTAGGTTAGGTTAGGTTAGGTTAGGTTAGGTTAGGTTAGGTTAGGTTAGGTTAGGTTAGGTTAGGTTAGGTTAGGTTAGGTTAGGTTAGGTTAGGTTAGGTTAGGTTAGGTTAGGTTAGGTTAGGTTAGGTTAGGTTAGGTTAGGTTAGGTTAGGTTAGGTTAGGTTAGGTTAGGTTAGGTTAGGTTAGGTTAGGTTAGGTTAGGTTAGGTTAGGTTAGGTTAGGTTAGGTTAGGTTAGGTTAGGTTAGGTTAGGTTAGGTTAGGTTAGGTTAGGTTAGGTTAGGTTAGGTTAGGTTAGGTTAGGTTAGGTTAGGTTAGGTTAGGTTAGGTTAGGTTAGGTTAGGTTAGGTTAGGTTAGGTTAGGTTAGGTTAGGTTAGGTTAGGTTAGGTTAGGTTAGGTTAGGTTAGGTTAGGTTAGGTTAGGTTAGGTTAGGTTAGGTTAGGTTAGGTTAGGTTAGGTTAGGTTAGGTTAGGTTAGGTTAGGTTAGGTTAGGTTAGGTTAGGTTAGGTTAGGTTAGGTTAGGTTAGGTTAGGTTAGGTTAGGTTAGGTTAGGTTAGGTTAGGTTAGGTTAGGTTAGGTTAGGTTAGGTTAGGTTAGGTTAGGTTAGGTTAGGTTAGGTTAGGTTAGGTTAGGTTAGGTTAGGTTAGGTTAGGTTAGGTTAGGTTAGGTTAGGTTAGGTTAGGTTAGGTTAGGTTAGGTTAGGTTAGGTTAGGTTAGGTTAGGTTAGGTTAGGTTAGGTTAGGTTAGGTTAGGTTAGGTTAGGTTAGGTTAGGTTAGGTTAGGTTAGGTTAGGTTAGGTTAGGTTAGGTTAGGTTAGGTTAGGTTAGGTTAGGTTAGGTTAGGTTAGGTTAGGTTAGGTTAGGTTAGGTTAGGTTAGGTTAGGTTGCCCACCAGTCGGACAGCCTCCTCGTGGCGTGGGTGGAAACAGCGTCGATCAATCGAAGAGAACTTTCTCGTTTCCATTGATCGGCGCTGGCCAATGGTCCGGCATTGTAGGTACACTATACATACACTTGTTGTCGGTGGTTCTCTTTGTAGGACCATCGACATATCACACACACACATTGGTTCGTCCTCGTCGGTGGGCTTTTACCATCGGCTTGGCCGAGCCAATCACACACACATACACCACACAACACTTACACTACACACATGGTGGGGGTGCGCTTGCCTTGATTGTGCCGGTGCACGTAGCTTAGGGATCCCTTCGCGAAAGTGAGGGGGGTGAGGGCCCGTTATCCCTTGAGCGTGCTCGGGACCGGAGGTCTTGCCTTAATTGGCCGGGCCGCGAGGAGCCAACCTCAATAAAAAACAAAGTGGAGCATACCACTTTTAAATAAAAAACCCTGTGTGGCAAGCGGAATGGCAGCGCGAAGCCTTCAAGATCGGCCAGGGTGTCGGGCGGGACGGTCCAGTCAGTGCCGCTTGTGCGCTGAATGGTCCGCCTCGCTCGTCGTGTCGGTCGCTACTGCCTCCCAGGAGGGTACCTGCCGCCCCCCTCTTGGGTTACCAAAATAAAGGCTTACCCGTGGTAAGGACGCACTACCCGGGTGGACTTTTGTTTCGTTCCATACTCGTGGGAATGTTATGGAATACATTAAAATAAAAACAAAAAATGACGTAGAAAAGGAGAGTGTGAAGGAGAGAAAAGAGAGACGTAGTAGGCGTGAGAAGGGACGCAAGTCCGAAAAGGCAGAGGAAGGGTCCGATGGATCCGAAACGGAGAGAGAAAAGCCTAGAGCTAAATCAAGAAGCCCGGTCGCGGTTGTGAGACTAAACCGCCTGAGCACTGACGAGCTCAAAGAAAAGAGGCTGCGCAGTGAGGAGTCGAGTCTTGAAAGACAGCTGTATCTGTCTGACTCTTCAGGCGCCGACAATGTGTCTGTGTCCGGCTATAGGTCAGCTGTTAGCCGTGACAGCACAAAAGCGCAAAAACGGCCACATAGTGATGGCTCTAGCGGCGAGGAATGGGGAGGCCAATCTCCGGGCATTCCAATGAACAAGGTCCGAGGACGTGGCCGTCCCCCGTCTACTGGAGAGTATGTCGGCCTTGCACAGGCTAAGCAGCAGCTGCTTGAGACGGAGAAGCAGCAGATGAGGCTGGAGGCTGAAAAAGAGATTGTGGCGGCCGCTGCATCTGCTAGGGAGCTTAGGCTCAAGTTCCCAACAAACTCGGAGCGGTCAAAGACAGTGCCTACGGGTACTAGTGAAGCGGTTATGGGAGGTGTTGATATCCAGGAAGAGGATCTGTCTGCACATGGACTAAGCCAGCGCATCGCTGGCGATGTCAACACCATCCGGTTTGTGGCGAAAAATAGCAAAAAGTTATGTGGCCGTTTCCAGGCTTATCTAAATGACGCCGCAGCCAGCGTCACAGAGGTGGTAGAGGAGCTCAGCCATCGCACGGCCTCAGAGGAGACCCGGCTTCTCCAGGCGGATAACGCTAAACTGAGGCGTGAAATGGCTGAGCTTCGAAAGGAGCTGACTTCTATGAGGGAACAGCTAACCAAGGCCCTGAGTGGTGGATCACTGACTCCAGGCGCCGAGAACCAGCCTAACTCGGATATGGAAGTTAGTTACCCGGAGACGCGACCCCAACAGGGAATAGATGTAGAGGAGCTGAAGCGATCACTGCTCATAAGCTTAGGTACAATGATTAGTGCCCGCTTGGCTCCACTGGAGGAGAGGCTCCCGCCCGCGCCACGTGTTCGCCCGCCTTTAGCGGCGGACAGGGCCCGAGAAGACTCGTTGGAACCCGTGGAGCCAGCTTTACCAGCACCACAGGTACCCTCCAAGAAGGGCAAAAGACGGGGTAAGAAATCCAAGAGTGCTCCGGCACCTCCTACCCTTGCCCCTCCAGCACCAGCTATTACCGGAGCGTCAAAGGCTGCTCCGCCAAAAGCTGCCGAGCCGTCAGCACCCGCTCCATCTAGAGAGTGGGTGCGCGTCGGTAAAGGCGGGAAACGTGCGGCGAGCAAAAAGTTGACTCAGACCGCCGCCGAAAAGAAGGAGAAACTGCCGAGGAAGCCAAGGTTACGTGCTCCCAAGACTGCAGCCGTAGTGGTAACTTTGCAGCCAGAGGCTGAGAAGAGAGGAGTGACCTACGCGACGGCGTTGTCCGAGGCCAAGTCCAAGATTGACTGGGTTGGCCTTGGAATTCCGGCGCTCCGCCCGCGCAGGGCTGCCACGGGTGCCCGCATATTTGAGGTTTCCGGTGTGGAGGGCGCAGAAAAAGCGGATATATTAGCGGAGCAAATAAGGGCTACCCTGGGTTCGGATTGCGTTCGTGTCCACCGCCCGGTGACCACTGCGGAGATCCGTATTACAGGACTGGACGATTCGGTCACCGCCGAAGAGTTATCGGCGGCGATCGCCAAAGCTGGAGATTGCTCTACGGAGTCGATAAAGATCGGCACCATCCGTCAAGCCTCATCCGGCATGGGTGCTGCGTGGGTGCGCTGTCCAGTGACTGCAGCTAAAAAGATAGCGGATAGTGGCCGTCTCCTGGTTGGCTGGGTGTCAGCCAGTGTAAAATTATTGCAGCCCAGAGGGAGACGCTGCTTCCGCTGTCTCGAAACGGGGCACGTCCGAGTGCAGTGCAAGTCAGAGGTCGACCGTAGTGACCTTTGCTACAGGTGCGCCAAGCCTGGCCACAAGGCGAGCGACTGCTCGGCAGCCTCACACTGTGCTCTGTGTGCGGCAGCCAAGCTACCTGCGGGGCATCAGGTGGGCACCAAGGCCTGCCAGGCCCCCAGGCCCAAAAAGACGAAGGTTGCAGTCGGACCAACACATCCGGCTCCATCCAGTCCTGCCACTTCCGAAGCCCCTGCGGCTTCCCGGGAAGTGATGGATGAGTTTGAAGTCGACATCGAGTGTCCCTAATGGCTTACGACCTTAGACACCGATTCCTGCAGATAAACTGCAATCACTGCAGTTCGGCGCAAGACATGCTGGTGGCGTCACTGGCAGAATGGGAAATTGAGGTGGCTGTGGTGGCGGAGCCCTACTGGATTCCACCTCGGAGTAATTGGATAGTGGACACGGCGGCTCTCGTTGCCATCATCCCATCGAATGCCCTTTGTGTGCCACCCCTGAAGGTCATTGCCCGTGGCGTGGGTTACGTCGCGGTGATGTGGAGGGACATAGTCGTCGTCGGGGTGTATTTTTCGCCAAACCAACGTGACTCCGAGTTCGAGTCCTTCTTGGGCGAGGTTGGGGCCCTTCTGGACCGCACACAACCTCGCCCGGCTCTCCTCCTGGGGGACTTGAACTCGTGGTCCACCAGATGGGGTAGTGCACACACTTCCTCGAGGGGCGTGCTCCTGGAGGGTTTGGTCGACGCCGTCGGCCTCACGGTCCTAAACCGAGGGTTGGTAAGCACCTGTGTGCGTTGGCAGGGCGAGTCGATCGTGGACGTCACGTTTGCCAGCCCTGCCCTCGTACCCAGGGTGCTAGACTGGAGGGTTGTTGAGGGGGTGGAATCTCTCTCGGACCACCGGTACATCCGGTTCGAGATTCGTACCCAGACCTCCAACCCTTCAGTCAGGGTGGACAGCCCCAGGTGGGCGTTGAAGCGGCTGGACCGGGTGCTACTGGAGGAGGCCGCTATCGTCCAGGCGTGGGTGCCCATGCCGGATGCCCTGGACGATGTCGACTTGGAAGCGGAACGGCTCACGGAGGCAATGACGAGCGTCTGTGACGCGTCGATGCCCCGGGTCAAGTCGCGAGGTCCATCGAGACGGGTATACTGGTGGAGCGCGGATATTGCATCCCTGCGCGCCGCCTGCGTAGAAGCGCGACGCCCGTACACCCGACATCGGAGTCATCGACGCGGTCGCCCGCATTCGCCGAATGACGTGGACCCTGTGGGAGACCGGCTTCACGCCGCCTACAAGTCCGCCAAGGAGGCCCTGAAAGCGGCCATTGCAGCCGCTAAGGACCGTGCAAGGGACGAAATGCTCGCGTCTTTGAGTGAGGACCCATGGGGGCGTCCCTACCGTTTGGCTAGGGACAAGCTCAAACCGTGGGCTCCTCCGTTAACTCAGACGCTCGAGCCACATTTCGTCTCTGAGGTCGTCGCGGTGCTCTTCCCGCAGAGGGAAGACCACATTCCACCGCACATGGCTCCTCCACCACCCTCGGAGCCAACGACCCAGGAGGAGGAGGGCTCCATTGAAGTAACCACCGCAGAGATTAAGATGGTCGTCCGGCGCCTCAGTGCTAAGAACACCGCACCTGGGCCGGATGGCATACCGGGTCGCGCGTGGGTTCTGGCCTCGAGAGAGCTAGGCGACCGTCTGAGGAGAATGTTTACCGCCTGTTTCGAGCAAGGACAGTTCCCTACTCGGTGGAAAACAGGCAACCTTGTTCTTCTCCGCAAGGAGGGCAGGCCAGAAGACTCTCCATCGGGGTATCGGCCGATCGTTCTGCTGGACGAGGCGTGCAAGCTCTTTGAGCGCATCATTGCCGCACGCCTTGTCAGCCACCTCACCCGGACCGGGCCGGACCTATCGGAATACCAGTTCGGGTTTCGGAGCGAACGATCGACCGTTGGTGCTATTCTCCGGGTTAAGGCACTTGCAGAAGAAGCCGTCGCGGCTGGAGAAGTGCTGTTGGCGGTGTCACTCGACATCGCCAACGCTTTTAACACGCTTCCTTGGGCGTGCGTGAGGGAGGCCCTTCGCTACCACCGCGTACCCGAGTACCTGCAGCGCATCCTCGAGGCGTATTTGTCCGAGAGGATGATCGCCTACGAGACGCAGGATGGGTGGCGGCGGTGGCGCATGACCTGCGGCGTTCCACAGGGGTCGGTCCTCGGTCCACTCCTGTGGAACATTGGTTATGACTGGGTGCTTCGCGGTGCCTTTCTCCCAAACCTTGGCGTGACGTGTTACGCCGACGACACGCTCGTTACTGCCAGGGGGAGAACGCACCGTGAAGCAGCCATTCTGGCGACGGCGGGAGTGGCACACGTTGTGCAGCGCATCCGAGGCTTGGGGCTTGAGGTCGCCCTAGGCAAGACGGAAGCGATCTGTTTCTACGGTCCGCATAATAATCCACCCCGTGACTTCCATCTAGTCATTGGCGGAACCCGTGTTGCTGTCGAGTCGACGTTGAAATACCTCGGCCTTGTCCTCGACAGCAACTGGGACTTCAGGGCGCACTTCGGCCGTTTGGCGCCGAAGCTGGTTGGAGCGGCGGGTGCTCTTGCTCGGCTCTTGCCAAACCTAGGTGGTCCAAATGCTTCGACGAGACGTTTATATATGGGAGTGTTGCGCTCGATGGGACTCTACGGCGCTCCGGTGTGGGCCGCATGTGTCTCTGACGGCGTCATCAGTACACTCTTGCGCGTGCAGAGGCTGATGGCTATCAGAGTCACGCGGGCATACCGCACCGTGTCGGGGGAAGCAGCCGTCGTCTTGGCTGGGTCTCTGCCATGGGACCTCGACGCGAAATCCCTCGCGTCGCTGTACGAGTGGCGTGAGGAGGCGCGGAGTCGGGGTGACCGCCCGGCGCTCAGGGAGGTGGAGGAGCGTCGTGATGTTCTTCGCCAGGCCCAGGTAGCGGAGTGGCGGACGCGGCTGCAGGAGCCGAGGTACGGTCTCAGGACTATCGAGGCTGTAAGGCCCGTACTAGATGAGTGGCTTAACAGAAACCACGGGGCGCTAAGCTTTCATTTGACACAGGTGCTTTCCGGACACGGTTGCTTCGGAAGGTACCTGTGTCGAATACAGCGGGAAAGTGATGAGCGGTGTCACCACTGCGGCTGCAGCTCCGACACCGCTCAACACACGTTGGAATTCTGTCCGGCCTGGGAGGAGCAACGGCAATGTCTTGTGACAGTGATAGGGCAGGATTTATCGCTGCCGGCTGTAGTTTTGGCCATGGTCGGCGGTGATGAATCTTGGCAAGCGACTCGCCGCTTTTGCGAGGCGGTCATGGGCGCCAAGGAGTCCGCGGAGAGAGAGCGCGAACTCCTCCGTGGCACCCAGCGCCCCAGGCGTTCAAGGCGACAGGTCAGAAATGACCTGTTGCCACCTTAAACGGCTCTCGGCGGCGGACTCGGGGGGGTCCGTCGCCAATAAATGAGCCCGAGATGGCGGCGGCGTGTCCACGCCGCCTCTCGAGAGGGTTTTTCCCCGATAAGGGGTTTTTGGAGATGGGGTCCGACGGGACCAACCGCTGCCAGAGCGCATAGATGTCATCCGCAACGGTTCCTGTGCGCTCTAGCAACGCGGTGTGACTGGACACCGAGGGGTTTTAGTGGGTAAACCTCTGGCCGCCCACCATCACAGGCCAGAGGGAGCCCCACACATCCCTGCCGCTCCCCTCCGGAGTGGCAGGACGGTGCATAAGGCTGCATTTCCCCTCGTAAAAAAAAAAAAAAAAAAAAAAGGTTAGGTTAGGTTAGGTTAGGTTAGGTTAGGTTAGGTTAGGTTAGGTTAGGTTAGGTTAGGTTAGGTTAGGTTAGGTTAGGTTAGGTTAGGTTAGGTTAGGTTAGGTTAGGTTAGGTTAGGTTAGGTTAGGTTAGGTTAGGTTAGGTTAGGTTAGGTTAGGTTAGGTTAGGTTAGGTTAGGTTAGGTTAGGTTAGGTTAGGTTAGGTTAGGTTAGGTTAGGTTAGGTTAGGTTAGGTTAGGTTAGGTTAGGTTAGGTTAGGTTAGGTTAGGTTAGGTTAGGTTAGGTTAGGTTAGGTTAGGTTAGGTTAGGTTAGGTTAGGTTAGGTTAGGTTAGGTTAGGTTAGGTTAGGTTAGGTTAGGTTAGGTTAGGTTAGGTTAGGTTAGGTTAGGTTAGGTTAGGTTAGGTTAGGTTAGGTTAGGTTAGGTTAGGTTAGGTTAGGTTAGGTTAGGTTAGGTTAGGTTAGGTTAGGTTAGGTTAGGTTAGGTTAGGTTAGGTTAGGTTAGGTTAGGTTAGGTTAGGTTAGGTTAGGTTAGGTTAGGTTAGGTTAGGTTAGGTTAGGTTAGGTTAGGTTAGGTTAGGTTAGGTTAGGTTAGGTTAGGTTAGGTTAGGTTAGGTTAGGTTAGGTTAGGTTAGGTTAGGTTAGGTTAGGTTAGGTTAGGTTAGGTTAGGTTAGGTTAGGTTAGGTTAGGTTAGGTTAGGTTAGGTTAGGTTAGGTTAGGTTAGGTTAGGTTAGGTTAGGTTAGGTTAGGTTAGGTTAGGTTAGGTTAGGTTAGGTTAGGTTAGGTTAGGTTAGGTTAGGTTAGGTTAGGTTAGGTTAGGTTAGGTTAGGTTAGGTTAGGTTAGGTTAGGTTAGGTTAGGTTAGGTTAGGTTAGGTTAGGTTAGGTTAGGTTAGGTTAGGTTAGGTTAGGTTAGGTTAGGTTAGGTTAGGTTAGGTTAGGTTAGGTTAGGTTAGGTTAGGTTAGGTTAGGTTAGGTTAGGTTAGGTTAGGTTAGGTTAGGTTAGGTTAGGTTAGGTTAGGTTAGGTTAGGTTAGGTTAGGTTAGGTTAGGTTAGGTTAGGTTAGGTTAGGTTAGGTTAGGTTAGGTTAGGTTAGGTTAGGTTAGGTTAGGTTAGGTTAGGTTAGGTTAGGTTAGGTTAGGTTAGGTTAGGTTAGGTTAGGTTAGGTTAGGTTAGGTTAGGTTAGGTTAGGTTAGGTTAGGTTAGGTTAGGTTAGGTTAGGTTAGGTTAGGTTAGGTTAGGTTAGGTTAGGTTAGGTTAGGTTAGGTTAGGTTAGGTTAGGTTAGGTTAGGTTAGGTTAGGTTAGGTTAGGTTAGGTTAGGTTAGGTTAGGTTAGGTTAGGTTAGGTTAGGTTAGGTTAGGTTAGGTTAGGTTAGGTTAGGTTAGGTTAGGTTAGGTTAGGTTAGGTTAGGTTAGGTTAGGTTAGGTTAGGTTAGGTTAGGTTAGGTTAGGTTAGGTTAGGTTAGGTTAGGTTAGGTTAGGTTAGGTTAGGTTAGGTTAGGTTAGGTTAGGTTAGGTTAGGTTAGGTTAGGTTAGGTTAGGTTAGGTTAGGTTAGGTTAGGTTAGGTTAGGTTAGGTTAGGTTAGGTTAGGTTAGGTTAGGTTAGGTTAGGTTAGGTTAGGTTAGGTTAGGTTAGGTTAGGTTAGGTTAGGTTAGGTTAGGTTAGGTTAGGTTAGGTTAGGTTAGGTTAGGTTAGGTTAGGTTAGGTTAGGTTAGGTTAGGTTAGGTTAGGTTAGGTTAGGTTAGGTTAGGTTAGGTTAGGTTAGGTTAGGTTAGGTTAGGTTAGGTTAGGTTAGGTTAGGTTAGGTTAGGTTAGGTTAGGTTAGGTTAGGTTAGGTTAGGTTAGGTTAGGTTAGGTTAGGTTAGGTTAGGTTAGGTTAGGTTAGGTTAGGTTAGGTTAGGTTAGGTTAGGTTAGGTTAGGTTAGGTTAGGTTAGGTTAGGTTAGGTTAGGTTAGGTTAGGTTAGGTTAGGTTAGGTTAGGTTAGGTTAGGTTAGGTTAGGTTAGGTTAGGTTAGGTTAGGTTAGGTTAGGTTAGGTTAGGTTAGGTTAGGTTAGGTTAGGTTAGGTTAGGTTAGGTTAGGTTAGGTTAGGTTAGGTTAGGTTAGGTTAGGTTAGGTTAGGTTAGGTTAGGTTAGGTTAGGTTAGGTTAGGTTAGGTTAGGTTAGGTTAGGTTAGGTTAGGTTAGGTTAGGTTAGGTTAGGTTAGGTTAGGTTAGGTTAGGTTAGGTTAGGTTAGGTTAGGTTAGGTTAGGTTAGGTTAGGTTAGGTTAGGTTAGGTTAGGTTAGGTTAGGTTAGGTTAGGTTAGGTTAGGTTAGGTTAGGTTAGGTTAGGTTAGGTTAGGTTAGGTTAGGTTAGGTTAGGTTAGGTTAGGTTAGGTTAGGTTAGGTTAGGTTAGGTTAGGTTAGGTTAGGTTAGGTTAGGTTAGGTTAGGTTAGGTTAGGTTAGGTTAGGTTAGGTTAGGTTAGGTTAGGTTAGGTTAGGTTAGGTTAGGTTAGGTTAGGTTAGGTTAGGTTAGGTTAGGTTAGGTTAGGTTAGGTTAGGTTAGGTTAGGTTAGGTTAGGTTAGGTTAGGTTAGGTTAGGTTAGGTTAGGTTAGGTTAGGTTAGGTTAGGTTAGGTTAGGTTAGGTTAGGTTAGGTTAGGTTAGGTTAGGTTAGGTTAGGTTAGGTTAGGTTAGGTTAGGTTAGGTTAGGTTAGGTTAGGTTAGGTTAGGTTAGGTTAGGTTAGGTTAGGTTAGGTTAGGTTAGGTTAGGTTAGGTTAGGTTAGGTTAGGTTAGGTTAGGTTAGGTTAGGTTAGGTTAGGTTAGGTTAGGTTAGGTTAGGTTAGGTTAGGTTAGGTTAGGTTAGGTTAGGTTAGGTTAGGTTAGGTTAGGTTAGGTTAGGTTAGGTTAGGTTAGGTTAGGTTAGGTTAGGTTAGGTTAGGTTAGGTTAGGTTAGGTTAGGTTAGGTTAGGTTAGGTTAGGTTAGGTTAGGTTAGGTTAGGTTAGGTTAGGTTAGGTTAGGTTAGGTTAGGTTAGGTTAGGTTAGGTTAGGTTAGGTTAGGTTAGGTTAGGTTAGGTTAGGTTAGGTTAGGTTAGGTTAGGTTAGGTTAGGTTAGGTTAGGTTAGGTTAGGTTAGGTTAGGTTAGGTTAGGTTAGGTTAGGTTAGGTTAGGTTAGGTTAGGTTAGGTTAGGTTAGGTTAGGTTAGGTTAGGTTAGGTTAGGTTAGGTTAGGTTAGGTTAGGTTAGGTTAGGTTAGGTTAGGTTAGGTTAGGTTAGGTTAGGTTAGGTTAGGTTAGGTTAGGTTAGGTTAGGTTAGGTTAGGTTAGGTTAGGTTAGGTTAGGTTAGGTTAGGTTAGGTTAGGTTAGGTTAGGTTAGGTTAGGTTAGGTTAGGTTAGGTTAGGTTAGGTTAGGTTAGGTTAGGTTAGGTTAGGTTAGGTTAGGTTAGGTTAGGTTAGGTTAGGTTAGGTTAGGTTAGGTTAGGTTAGGTTAGGTTAGGTTAGGTTAGGTTAGGTTAGGTTAGGTTAGGTTAGGTTAGGTTAGGTTAGGTTAGGTTAGGTTAGGTTAGGTTAGGTTAGGTTAGGTTAGGTTAGGTTAGGTTAGGTTAGGTTAGGTTAGGTTAGGTTAGGTTAGGTTAGGTTAGGTTAGGTTAGGTTAGGTTAGGTTAGGTTAGGTTAGGTTAGGTTAGGTTAGGTTAGGTTAGGTTAGGTTAGGTTAGGTTAGGTTAGGTTAGGTTAGGTTAGGTTAGGTTAGGTTAGGTTAGGTTAGGTTAGGTTAGGTTAGGTTAGGTTAGGTTAGGTTAGGTTAGGTTAGGTTAGGTTAGGTTAGGTTAGGTTAGGTTAGGTTAGGTTAGGTTAGGTTAGGTTAGGTTAGGTTAGGTTAGGTTAGGTTAGGTTAGGTTAGGTTAGGTTAGGTTAGGTTAGGTTAGGTTAGGTTAGGTTAGGTTAGGTTAGGTTAGGTTAGGTTAGGTTAGGTTAGGTTAGGTTAGGTTAGGTTAGGTTAGGTTAGGTTAGGTTAGGTTAGGTTAGGTTAGGTTAGGTTAGGTTAGGTTAGGTTAGGTTAGGTTAGGTTAGGTTAGGTTAGGTTAGGTTAGGTTAGGTTAGGTTAGGTTAGGTTAGGTTAGGTTAGGTTAGGTTAGGTTAGGTTAGGTTAGGTTAGGTTAGGTTAGGTTAGGTTAGGTTAGGTTAGGTTAGGTTAGGTTAGGTTAGGTTAGGTTAGGTTAGGTTAGGTTAGGTTAGGTTAGGTTAGGTTAGGTTAGGTTAGGTTAGGTTAGGTTAGGTTAGGTTAGGTTAGGTTAGGTTAGGTTAGGTTAGGTTAGGTTAGGTTAGGTTAGGTTAGGTTAGGTTAGGTTAGGTTAGGTTAGGTTAGGTTAGGTTAGGTTAGGTTAGGTTAGGTTAGGTTAGGTTAGGTTAGGTTAGGTTAGGTTAGGTTAGGTTAGGTTAGGTTAGGTTAGGTTAGGTTAGGTTAGGTTAGGTTAGGTTAGGTTAGGTTAGGTTAGGTTAGGTTAGGTTAGGTTAGGTTAGGTTAGGTTAGGTTAGGTTAGGTTAGGTTAGGTTAGGTTAGGTTAGGTTAGGTTAGGTTAGGTTAGGTTAGGTTAGGTTAGGTTAGGTTAGGTTAGGTTAGGTTAGGTTAGGTTAGGTTAGGTTAGGTTAGGTTAGGTTAGGTTAGGTTAGGTTAGGTTAGGTTAGGTTAGGTTAGGTTAGGTTAGGTTAGGTTAGGTTAGGTTAGGTTAGGTTAGGTTAGGTTAGGTTAGGTTAGGTTAGGTTAGGTTAGGTTAGGTTAGGTTAGGTTAGGTTAGGTTAGGTTAGGTTAGGTTAGGTTAGGTTAGGTTAGGTTAGGTTAGGTTAGGTTAGGTTAGGTTAGGTTAGGTTAGGTTAGGTTAGGTTAGGTTAGGTTAGGTTAGGTTAGGTTAGGTTAGGTTAGGTTAGGTTAGGTTAGGTTAGGTTAGGTTAGGTTAGGTTAGGTTAGGTTAGGTTAGGTTAGGTTAGGTTAGGTTAGGTTAGGTTAGGTTAGGTTAGGTTAGGTTAGGTTAGGTTAGGTTAGGTTAGGTTAGGTTAGGTTAGGTTAGGTTAGGTTAGGTTAGGTTAGGTTAGGTTAGGTTAGGTTAGGTTAGGTTAGGTTAGGTTAGGTTAGGTTAGGTTAGGTTAGGTTAGGTTAGGTTAGGTTAGGTTAGGTTAGGTTAGGTTAGGTTAGGTTAGGTTAGGTTAGGTTAGGTTAGGTTAGGTTAGGTTAGGTTA
>OX577867.1:10941569-11321569 GCA_951213275.1 Idaea straminata | reverse complement strand
ACCTAACCTAACCTAACCTAACCTAACCTAACCTAACCTAACCTAACCTAACCTAACCTAACCTAACCTAACCTAACCTAACCTAACCTAACCTAACCTAACCTAACCTAACCTAACCTAACCTAACCTAACCTAACCTAACCTAACCTAACCTAACCTAACCTAACCTAACCTAACCTAACCTAACCTAACCTAACCTAACCTAACCTAACCTAACCTAACCTAACCTAACCTAACCTAACCTAACCTAACCTAACCTAACCTAACCTAACCTAACCTAACCTAACCTAACCTAACCTAACCTAACCTAACCTAACCTAACCTAACCTAACCTAACCTAACCTAACCTAACCTAACCTAACCTAACCTAACCTAACCTAACCTAACCTAACCTAACCTAACCTAACCTAACCTAACCTAACCTAACCTAACCTAACCTAACCTAACCTAACCTAACCTAACCTAACCTAACCTAACCTAACCTAACCTAACCTAACCTAACCTAACCTAACCTAACCTAACCTAACCTAACCTAACCTAACCTAACCTAACCTAACCTAACCTAACCTAACCTAACCTAACCTAACCTAACCTAACCTAACCTAACCTAACCTAACCTAACCTAACCTAACCTAACCTAACCTAACCTAACCTAACCTAACCTAACCTAACCTAACCTAACCTAACCTAACCTAACCTAACCTAACCTAACCTAACCTAACCTAACCTAACCTAACCTAACCTAACCTAACCTAACCTAACCTAACCTAACCTAACCTAACCTAACCTAACCTAACCTAACCTAACCTAACCTAACCTAACCTAACCTAACCTAACCTAACCTAACCTAACCTAACCTAACCTAACCTAACCTAACCTAACCTAACCTAACCTAACCTAACCTAACCTAACCTAACCTAACCTAACCTAACCTAACCTAACCTAACCTAACCTAACCTAACCTAACCTAACCTAACCTAACCTAACCTAACCTAACCTAACCTAACCTAACCTAACCTAACCTAACCTAACCTAACCTAACCTAACCTAACCTAACCTAACCTAACCTAACCTAACCTAACCTAACCTAACCTAACCTAACCTAACCTAACCTAACCTAACCTAACCTAACCTAACCTAACCTAACCTAACCTAACCTAACCTAACCTAACCTAACCTAACCTAACCTAACCTAACCTAACCTAACCTAACCTAACCTAACCTAACCTAACCTAACCTAACCTAACCTAACCTAACCTAACCTAACCTAACCTAACCTAACCTAACCTAACCTAACCTAACCTAACCTAACCTAACCTAACCTAACCTAACCTAACCTAACCTAACCTAACCTAACCTAACCTAACCTAACCTAACCTAACCTAACCTAACCTAACCTAACCTAACCTAACCTAACCTAACCTAACCTAACCTAACCTAACCTAACCTAACCTAACCTAACCTAACCTAACCTAACCTAACCTAACCTAACCTAACCTAACCTAACCTAACCTAACCTAACCTAACCTAACCTAACCTAACCTAACCTAACCTAACCTAACCTAACCTAACCTAACCTAACCTAACCTAACCTAACCTAACCTAACCTAACCTAACCTAACCTAACCTAACCTAACCTAACCTAACCTAACCTAACCTAACCTAACCTAACCTAACCTAACCTAACCTAACCTAACCTAACCTAACCTAACCTAACCTAACCTAACCTAACCTAACCTAACCTAACCTAACCTAACCTAACCTAACCTAACCTAACCTAACCTAACCTAACCTAACCTAACCTAACCTAACCTAACCTAACCTAACCTAACCTAACCTAACCTAACCTAACCTAACCTAACCTAACCTAACCTAACCTAACCTAACCTAACCTAACCTAACCTAACCTAACCTAACCTAACCTAACCTAACCTAACCTAACCTAACCTAACCTAACCTAACCTAACCTAACCTAACCTAACCTAACCTAACCTAACCTAACCTAACCTAACCTAACCTAACCTAACCTAACCTAACCTAACCTAACCTAACCTAACCTAACCTAACCTAACCTAACCTAACCTAACCTAACCTAACCTAACCTAACCTAACCTAACCTAACCTAACCTAACCTAACCTAACCTAACCTAACCTAACCTAACCTAACCTAACCTAACCTAACCTAACCTAACCTAACCTAACCTAACCTAACCTAACCTAACCTAACCTAACCTAACCTAACCTAACCTAACCTAACCTAACCTAACCTAACCTAACCTAACCTAACCTAACCTAACCTAACCTAACCTAACCTAACCTAACCTAACCTAACCTAACCTAACCTAACCTAACCTAACCTAACCTAACCTAACCTAACCTAACCTAACCTAACCTAACCTAACCTAACCTAACCTAACCTAACCTAACCTAACCTAACCTAACCTAACCTAACCTAACCTAACCTAACCTAACCTAACCTAACCTAACCTAACCTAACCTAACCTAACCTAACCTAACCTAACCTAACCTAACCTAACCTAACCTAACCTAACCTAACCTAACCTAACCTAACCTAACCTAACCTAACCTAACCTAACCTAACCTAACCTAACCTAACCTAACCTAACCTAACCTAACCTAACCTAACCTAACCTAACCTAACCTAACCTAACCTAACCTAACCTAACCTAACCTAACCTAACCTAACCTAACCTAACCTAACCTAACCTAACCTAACCTAACCTAACCTAACCTAACCTAACCTAACCTAACCTAACCTAACCTAACCTAACCTAACCTAACCTAACCTAACCTAACCTAACCTAACCTAACCTAACCTAACCTAACCTAACCTAACCTAACCTAACCTAACCTAACCTAACCTAACCTAACCTAACCTAACCTAACCTAACCTAACCTAACCTAACCTAACCTAACCTAACCTAACCTAACCTAACCTAACCTAACCTAACCTAACCTAACCTAACCTAACCTAACCTAACCTAACCTAACCTAACCTAACCTAACCTAACCTAACCTAACCTAACCTAACCTAACCTAACCTAACCTAACCTAACCTAACCTAACCTAACCTAACCTAACCTAACCTAACCTAACCTAACCTAACCTAACCTAACCTAACCTAACCTAACCTAACCTAACCTAACCTAACCTAACCTAACCTAACCTAACCTAACCTAACCTAACCTAACCTAACCTAACCTAACCTAACCTAACCTAACCTAACCTAACCTAACCTAACCTAACCTAACCTAACCTAACCTAACCTAACCTAACCTAACCTAACCTAACCTAACCTAACCTAACCTAACCTAACCTAACCTAACCTAACCTAACCTAACCTAACCTAACCTAACCTAACCTAACCTAACCTAACCTAACCTAACCTAACCTAACCTAACCTAACCTAACCTAACCTAACCTAACCTAACCTAACCTAACCTAACCTAACCTAACCTAACCTAACCTAACCTAACCTAACCTAACCTAACCTAACCTAACCTAACCTAACCTAACCTAACCTAACCTAACCTAACCTAACCTAACCTAACCTAACCTAACCTAACCTAACCTAACCTAACCTAACCTAACCTAACCTAACCTAACCTAACCTAACCTAACCTAACCTAACCTAACCTAACCTAACCTAACCTAACCTAACCTAACCTAACCTAACCTAACCTAACCTAACCTAACCTAACCTAACCTAACCTAACCTAACCTAACCTAACCTAACCTAACCTAACCTAACCTAACCTAACCTAACCTAACCTAACCTAACCTAACCTAACCTAACCTAACCTAACCTAACCTAACCTAACCTAACCTAACCTAACCTAACCTAACCTAACCTAACCTAACCTAACCTAACCTAACCTAACCTAACCTAACCTAACCTAACCTAACCTAACCTAACCTAACCTAACCTAACCTAACCTAACCTAACCTAACCTAACCTAACCTAACCTAACCTAACCTAACCTAACCTAACCTAACCTAACCTAACCTAACCTAACCTAACCTAACCTAACCTAACCTAACCTAACCTAACCTAACCTAACCTAACCTAACCTAACCTAACCTAACCTAACCTAACCTAACCTAACCTAACCTAACCTAACCTAACCTAACCTAACCTAACCTAACCTAACCTAACCTAACCTAACCTAACCTAACCTAACCTAACCTAACCTAACCTAACCTAACCTAACCTAACCTAACCTAACCTAACCTAACCTAACCTAACCTAACCTAACCTAACCTAACCTAACCTAACCTAACCTAACCTAACCTAACCTAACCTAACCTAACCTAACCTAACCTAACCTAACCTAACCTAACCTAACCTAACCTAACCTAACCTAACCTAACCTAACCTAACCTAACCTAACCTAACCTAACCTAACCTAACCTAACCTAACCTAACCTAACCTAACCTAACCTAACCTAACCTAACCTAACCTAACCTAACCTAACCTAACCTAACCTAACCTAACCTAACCTAACCTAACCTAACCTAACCTAACCTAACCTAACCTAACCTAACCTAACCTAACCTAACCTAACCTAACCTAACCTAACCTAACCTAACCTAACCTAACCTAACCTAACCTAACCTAACCTAACCTAACCTAACCTAACCTAACCTAACCTAACCTAACCTAACCTAACCTAACCTAACCTAACCTAACCTAACCTAACCTAACCTAACCTAACCTAACCTAACCTAACCTAACCTAACCTAACCTAACCTAACCTAACCTAACCTAACCTAACCTAACCTAACCTAACCTAACCTAACCTAACCTAACCTAACCTAACCTAACCTAACCTAACCTAACCTAACCTAACCTAACCTAACCTAACCTAACCTAACCTAACCTAACCTAACCTAACCTAACCTAACCTAACCTAACCTAACCTAACCTAACCTAACCTAACCTAACCTAACCTAACCTAACCTAACCTAACCTAACCTAACCTAACCTAACCTAACCTAACCTAACCTAACCTAACCTAACCTAACCTAACCTAACCTAACCTAACCTAACCTAACCTAACCTAACCTAACCTAACCTAACCTAACCTAACCTAACCTAACCTAACCTAACCTAACCTAACCTAACCTAACCTAACCTAACCTAACCTAACCTAACCTAACCTAACCTAACCTAACCTAACCTAACCTAACCTAACCTAACCTAACCTAACCTAACCTAACCTAACCTAACCTAACCTAACCTAACCTAACCTAACCTAACCTAACCTAACCTAACCTAACCTAACCTAACCTAACCTAACCTAACCTAACCTAACCTAACCTAACCTAACCTAACCTAACCTAACCTAACCTAACCTAACCTAACCTAACCTAACCTAACCTAACCCCAGTTGCGCACCTCCCGCCGTTGAGAGTGTCACGAAAAAGAGTCGCTCCGCACGAAAAAATCCAGAAAAATAGCAAATCTTCACGTATCGCGCTGGGAAAACTTCTAACCCACTGTAATAGACGCGAGTGATAGTGTTTTACATAAAAAGTGAAGAAAAAGTGAAAACCTAGTGTATTTTGGGAAATTTCGAAAATTTTTCAACCAATAAGTGACATTATTGGCGACAAAAACGCTGATATCTCCGGCGTTTCAGCGATAACGTCCACATTTTTTGTGGTCGGTGGACGCGTCTCGGTGAGCCCTATCTCCCGAGACCAAAATTGGAATTTTCCGGAAACGGACAGCGGAGTTACAAGACGATTTCCGGTTTCGCCACGTGGCGAGGGAAATCGATTTAACGAAGCTGGACCAAAACTGACTACGCTATCACCTGGAGTACGCCGAGACGATTCTGGAGAAGAAAGAAAATAAGTTAAAAGTTAAGTCTATAAAAAGTTATAAGACATTAAAAAATTTAATTTCTCAAAACTACAAAATAATAAGTTTGCTGACAATATAATTCTGAAAAAAGTGCTGAAACCAATAGTTTTTAAGTGATGTACAGATAGCCCTAAAGCTGAAATTGTTTGTAACCAAAAATTAGGACACTTTCCCCGGGAAAAATTTTTTGTTATTTAGGTTACAAACTTATGACTGGAATTTTTAAAATTTTGTTTTTGTCTCATTTCTTTTTTATTTAGGGTGTAAAATTTTTTCTTTTTATATATGTGTTAGACCTTCTTGCCCCGCATCTTTTGACATCATTTTAAAAATTTTCGTAAATTTAATTTAGATTTTATGATTAAAAATAGAAAAATTTTTTGACAATTTAGAAAAATTAGCAAAAAGACAACAAAAAATAAAAATTTAATTTTAAAAATTATTAAACAAATTAGAGTAACTCAAGACGCACATTTTGATAAATTTTTTAGATTTTTTGGATAATAAATAACAAAGTTATTAAAATTATAAAGTTGGCAGCGGGGCAGGAAAAGTCGAGAAAATCCTCAAGTTCACAGGGTTGTAACTTCCCCCCAGGGTGACTTTTCAAAAATTTTTCTTCGTAGAAGTCATTTTTTTGGGGTGCTCAACACACAGTAAAATTTTCAAAATTCTAGCATCAAAATTGGGGGGGGTCATTTTTGGAAAATAATTACGTAAATCGTAAAATTCAAAATCTTATATCTCGGCAACCATTAGGTGTAAAATCACGGGGTTTCTGGAAAACAGCGTAGATCGCCGAGTTCTACAACTCATCCATAGAGCTCAAGCGTGGTAGAGCGCCCCCCCCGGGAGGGGAGGATAAAAACCATTTTTCTGTGAACTTGGGGGTATTAGGAGAACGGTCGGCGATTTATAGACGGCGCAACTTAGTTTTAAGCTAGTTTATGTAACTGACTCTACCTAGAGTCAAGAAAAGTTTTTTCGAGCTCTACATATTTAAGCTCTACAGTGTCCCGCATAGAGCTCGACGAGCCCTTTACAACGAGCCCTCGCACAAGTCTGTGCGACCACCCGTTGGGGAGATATAAATTTTTAGAAATCGTGGCGGCCATCTTGGATTGACTTCCGGTTTCGTTCGATTGCCCATATCTCCCGAACCGTTGATCGTAGAGAGACGGGGCTTTGACCGGGGACACCATTACGGGGTACTCTACACCCTCTGAGGCCAAAAGTTCAATTTTGAGGGGTGAAACTTTTTGGGCCAGATTACCCCGCCAATCGAAAGATCTCGTCAAGCCCGACTCAAAACACCCGCATACTGGGGGTCTAGCATAAGCAGCGGCGGAGATATTGCCCATCTAAGTTCCGGCCGCCATCTAGGCCGCCATCTTGGAAATTTTTGAGAGGACATATCTCCGATACTACTGGAGCTACGAGACTGGGACTTTTTTGGGAGTTCATCCCCCGCTCTAAGCTATCCCCCCAGTAGGGTAGAGTCGCTTTTGGACCGAGGTCAAAAAGTCGCTACCAAAAAATTTTTAGTTATAATAGGATATCCTTGTCAATCTTTAAGTTAGAAGACAAAAAATTTACATATAAGGACATACTCTACCGGTAGAGGTAATGGTAGAGCAAAATTTCAGAGTGGATATCAAAAAGATTGAAAAGGGTAGTGACCAACGTAGTATTAAGCATTGTGACGTCCCTTTTTACAACTTTTACAAACTGTTTTAAAAAAAAAATTTATTGTGAATTTTAATTTTTGTGTATTTTACAAGTTTTTGTGATCTTCTGACTGTGATATTAGACATAAGTTTGATAAAACTTTAAAAATTTTATTCATTTTATATAGCATTTACAAATTTAGTTTGATTATAAATTTGTACTTTATATTAATTGACAAAGTTGCTCCCCAAGCATACATAAACATACACAACACACAAGTTCGGACATACAAAACACAATACAAAAACATATACATAGAACATTACACACACAAAAAACACTAGTCAACAATAACAGTAGCATAAGAAATTTTAATCATCAGTATTTAGGTATTTTATCCCCTTCAATAATTAGGCAATTTATATTTTTTATTATATTTATTTTATTTTATTTCGCATCTTAACTTGTCCATGTCCTTTGTTTACAACTTTTACAAATTTACTTTTATCGTTTGGTGTTAATTTATTTTGTGTAAAATGTACACGAGCAAAGACCCCGTTTTTCCCAGAACCACTCGAATGAGCACAGACTTTAGTGTAAACCTGGAAAGAATACGGTCCCAGGTTAACTCCACAGCCCCCACAACACCTAAGGAGGCAGAAAAACCCAAGTCAAGTATGCTCACCATGGACAGCCTTAGACCTGGAATGGACATGCGCGACTTGGAGAGGAGAGCAGTTGATGCACAAATGAAGATCAACCAACAAATGGAACCCAAAGGCCCAAGCAGGTCGGTCACGAGGGAGAATAAGGCAAGGATAGTGGAGGAGGTGAAAGAGATGGTGGAAATTGTGAAGGAAATTGCAGGAAGAAACAAAGAATTGACCAACGAACTGGAAAAGATAGGTAAAAAGAATACAGTCGGAGCAGCCGAACCAAAGCATTACAGAAACGAAAGCGAAACACAAGAGATGAGTGAAATAGCGAAAATGATAAGAATATTGATAAAGGAAAATAATGAAAGAATAAAAGAGGAAAGCAGAAGTGCAAAGGAAATGAAGGAAGAAATGAAAAAACAGATGGAAGAGAATAAAGCAATGAAGGAAATGCTGATAAAAGCAGTAAAGGAGCAAAAAGAAGAAAGCAAGAAAATAAAGGAAGCAATTGAAAAAATTGGAGGAAAAGCTGACATCAAGAAAATAACAGAAGTACAGGAGAGAATTGAAAAAGCAGAAACGGAGAGAAAGGTAGAAGCAAAAAAGGAAAAGCAGAAGATGGAAGAAATAATAGAAAAGATGAGTAAACAAGCAGTAGAAAGTGCAAGCAAGGAAGCAGAACATAAAAGCATTAAAGAAATTGTAAGCAAAAGCAATAAAATAATGGAAGAGATAAAAAAGGATATAGAAAAGGGTAAAGAAATAAGAGAGGATATCAAAGGAATAAAGGAAGAAGGGACGTATGCTAATGTAGTGAGACAAAAGGTGGTCCCCACTCCGAAAACCTTACACTCTATTATAGTCACGTCGACCGACGCATCTAAAACCAGTGACGAGGTAATAGAAATGGTAAAGGAGTCGGTTGACAGCGACGGATTAGCTGAATGGTTTGAGGTCAGCAGGATAAGAAAGGCAAAAGGACAGAAAGCGATCTTTGGATTTGAAAAAGAAGCAGAAGCGGAGAGAATGAAAGAAAGGATAGGAAATAAGGAAAACCTAAAAGTGGAAAAAGCAACAAACAAAAACCCATTGATAATCGTAAAATACGTAAGAGGAGGGGACAAAAGACAACAAGTAATGGAAGGAATAAAAAGGGCAATAGAGAGAGGAAGGAATGGAGAAGTCAAAGTGACCGAATGTGCGGAGATTGTATATGAAAAGAGGACGAAGAACCCGCACGTGGCACACGTAGTGGTTAGAGTGACTCCCCCGGTATGGAGACAGCTGATAGAGGAGGGGACTCTCCAACTGCAATGGGGTAAATCCGGAGTGGACGATCAGTCCCCTCTTATCCAGTGCTCCCGCTGTCTGGGCTACGGCCATAGCAGACGGGTCTGTGAGGAGGAGCTGGACAGATGCAGCCATTGTGGGGAGGAACACATGTACGCCACGTGCCCAAACAAAGACGTGCTTCCATCATGTATAAATTGTAAAAGGGAGAAGCTGCCAAATGTGGAGCATAATACCTTCAATAGCGCATGTCCATTAAGGCAGAAATGGGACAGGATAGCGAGGGCCAGGGTAGCGTATTGCTAAGGGCGACAAGGTGACAGAACAAGACACAGAAGAGAACAACAAGGTAGTAAAAATTAGGGCGGCAGAGGCGAATGGAGGAAACAAACGTGGAGCTTGTCACCCCCCATTCGAAGAAACCGAGCTAATCGTAAAATCTTATAAGACCGCTTCACTAAACTCCGCCTTAATACTTTCGGGGCTGCTTCCTCTGTACCTTAGGGTCCAAGAAACATCCCTGCTTTATGAAACAAAGCATGGGAAACCCCAGGAAGTATTAAGGGGAAGAATGGTGGGCGATCCTAGAGTTAAGGAGGACATTTCCTAGTCCTCTTAGAGAGCCCTCTGCAACAATAAACACACACGCACACAACAACACACACACCACATTAAGCATAATCCTTGGGGAATTATGTGAAAAATGACGAAAAGAAAATGTATTTTATTGCTGTATTTGTTTGAACATGCATAAAAGATAATTTTAGAAAATAAGAGTAAATATTTGTGATAGTTGGGAATAGTTGATTGGATCTCTGTGATATTAGTATATAAGACTGTGACGAATAGTATTTAAGTGACAATACTGTGATATGACTAGCCCGGGGAAAGCATAGATGTAAGCTTTATTATTTTCAATGTGTAATCTATCGTAATAATAATAATTGTAATATCAGTGTAATGTTAAATTAAAAATAATTAGTAATTGTATCAAATAATAGTGCAATAATAATGTAATAGTAATTGTAAATGTAGTGTTAAGAAAGTGTATGCAAAAATAAGTAAAATAAATGAAAACTGTATTAGTAATATAAATAAGACAAAAAGAACAACGCGCAAAAAGCGCCGAAAAGAACTCTAATAATAAAGTAAATTAAAATGGCATTAATAAAGACCTGTTACAAAACGGGGAGTAATTAGCTCGCGGGCCGGGCCGTTAGCGCCCGGACAGGAAAAAAAAAAAAAAAAAAAAACCTAACCTAACCTAACCTAACCTAACCTAACCTAACCTAACCTAACCTAACCTAACCTAACCTAACCTAACCTAACCTAACCTAACCTAACCTAACCTAACCTAACCTAACCTAACCTAACCTAACCTAACCTAACCTAACCTAACCTAACCTAACCTAACCTAACCTAACCTAACCTAACCTAACCTAACCTAACCTAACCTAACCTAACCTAACCTAACCTAACCTAACCTAACCTAACCTAACCTAACCTAACCTAACCTAACCTAACCTAACCTAACCTAACCTAACCTAACCTAACCTAACCTAACCTAACCTAACCTAACCTAACCTAACCTAACCTAACCTAACCTAACCTAACCTAACCTAACCTAACCTAACCTAACCTAACCTAACCTAACCTAACCTAACCTAACCTAACCTAACCTAACCTAACCTAACCTAACCTAACCTAACCTAACCTAACCTAACCTAACCTAACCTAACCTAACCTAACCTAACCTAACCTAACCTAACCTAACCTAACCTAACCTAACCTAACCTAACCTAACCTAACCTAACCTAACCTAACCTAACCTAACCTAACCTAACCTAACCTAACCTAACCTAACCTAACCTAACCTAACCTAACCTAACCTAACCTAACCTAACCTAACCTAACCTAACCTAACCTAACCTAACCTAACCTAACCTAACCTAACCTAACCTAACCTAACCTAACCTAACCTAACCTAACCTTTTTTTTTTTTTTTTTTTTTTTTTTTTTTCACGTGAGGAAAATGCATTGAACTGCATCCCCACCGTCCCGGGGGCGGTGCGGTGGGGTATGTGGGGCTCTCCGGCCGTGAGGCGGCCGGCCTACCCACTAAAAACCTCACGATGTCCATTCTCGCCGCCATGTGCCAGGGGTAGCAGGACCGCTCGCGCTTAACTGCTACTACCCCCGACGACGGCTGGCCTCGGCAGGCCTCCTCTCAGAAAAACCCCTTGAAGGGGAAAAAATCCCTCTCGAGAGGCGGCGTGGACACGCCGCCGCCATCTCGGGCTCCTGTGCTGGCGACAGACCCCCCCGAGTCCGCCGCCACGAGCCGTTTAGGGTGGCAGGTGGTCATTCCTGACCACGCGCCTAGAGCGCTGAGGGCGCTGAGTCCCCCGCAGCAGCTCGCGTGCTCTCTCTTCGGCCTCTTTGACCGACATCACGGCTTCGCAGAATTGGCGCATTGCCTGCCAGGACTCATCGCTGCCGACCATGGCAGAAACCACGGCCAGCAACGAGAGATCGTTGCCAATCGCTGCCATCAGATCCTGTCTTGGTTCCGCCCAAGCTGGGCAAATCTCCAGTGTATGTTGAGCGGTGTCACAACTGGAGCTGCAGTGGTGGCATCGCTCATTGTCCTCTCTTTGAATCCTACACAGGTACTTACCGAAGCAGCCGTGCCCGGTAAGCACCTGTGTAAGACGGAAGCTCAGGGCCCCGTGCTCCCTCTCAATCCACTCTAGTAGAGCGGGCCGAATCGCATTTACTGTTATGCGACCGTATCCCGGCCGCGCCAACCGCATCTCCCACTCCGCCAAGAGGATCTGGCGAAGCTCCATCCGGCGTCCCTCAACCTCCCTGAGCGCCGGGCGGTCACCCCGACTTCGCGCCTCCTCGCGCCACTCGTAAAGCGACGCGAGGGATTTCGCCTCGAGATCCCATGGTGAAGATCCGGCGAGCACAAGAGCCGCGTCACCCGCTATGGTGCGGTATCCCCGCGTCACCCTGATGGCCATCAGCCTCTGCACTTGCAGAAGTTTGCCGATGACGCCATCAGGGATGTTCGCGGCCCACACCGGGGCGCCGTAAAGCGCCATTGAGCGAATGACTCCCATGTACAGTCTTCGCGTGGCAACGTTTGGGCCCCCGATATTTGGCAAGAGCCGGGAAAGTGCCCCTGCCGCTCCCACCAGCTTCGGCGCCAGCTGATCAAAGTGCGCTGCGAAGGTCCACCTGCTATCCAGGATTAAGCCTAAATATTTGAGGGTAGGCCCAATTAGAATTCTAACTCCTCCGACGATCAAGTGGTAGTCGGGTGGCAGGCGAGTACGGGGGTCATGAAAGCACATGGCCTCCGTTTTCCCCAAAGCCACCTCAAGTCCCAATCGCCGGATTTTGTCCACCACGTGGGCCACCCCGGCCGTCGCCAGTATGGCTGCTTCGCGGCACGTCCTCCCTCTAGCGGTCACTAACGTGTCGTCAGCGTAACACGTAACGCTGAGGTTCCTGAGTAATGCGCCGCGAAGCACCCAGTCGTATCCAAGGTTCCACAGGAGCGGCCCAAGGACCGACCCCTGTGGAACTCCACAGGTCATGCGCCACCGTTTAAATCCCGATTGGGTGTCGAAAACGACCTCTCTGTCAGTGAGGTAGGCCTCTACCGTCCTCCGTAAGTAATCCGGCACGCGATGGTACCGGAGAGCCTCCCGAATGCAAGTCCAAGGGAGAGTGTTAAAAGCGTTGGCGATGTCAAGAGACACCGCCAACAACACATCTCCCTCGGACACGGCCTCATCCGCTAGTGACTTCACACGGAGGATCGCACCCACGGTCGACCGTTCCCTCCGAAACCCGAACTGGTTTGCCGAGAGATCCGGTCCAGTCCGAGTGAGGTGGCTGACGATGCGTGCAGCAATGATGCGCTCAAAGAGCTTGCACGCCTCGTCCAGCAGAACGATCGGCCGGTACGCCGACGGTGACTCCTCCGGCCTGCCCTCCTTCTTCAACAGCACGAGGCTGCCGACCCTCCACCGAGCGGGAAATTCTCCCCGTTCGAAGCAAGAGGTGAACAACTTTCTCAGATGGTCGCCCAGATGTCTCGAGGCCAGAACCAACGCGCGCCCCGGTATGCCATCAGGCCCAGGGGCGGTGTTCTTGGCACTGAGACGCCGGACGACCATCTTCAGTTCGGGAACTGTCACTTCTGTGGACTCCTCGTCCTCCTCTTCCGACATATGCTCTGCGGGTGGTGGCGGAGCCATACTCGGCGGAACGTGCTCGTCCCTATGAGGGAAGAGCGTCGCGACGACTTCGGCAACAAGATTTGGCTCGAGCGTCTGCGTGAGAGGTGGTGCCCACGGTCTGAGCTTGCCCCTAGCCGTGCGGTAGGGGCGCCCCCATGGGTCCACACTTAGCGACGCGAGCATCTCGTTGCGGGCCCTATCCTTGGCAGCAGCGACTGCTGCCTGGAGAGCCTTCTTCGCTGCCCTATAGGCCTCGTAGAGCTGAGCCTCTACTGGTTCCACCTCGTCCAGCCCACGAGGGCGACCGTGTCGACGCCTCCGATGTCTCTGGTATTGGCGGCGCGCTGCTACGCAGGCGGCGCGTAGGGTGGCAATCTCCGCGCACCACCAGTACACTCGCCGCGAGCTAACTCGCGACTTGACCCGGGGCATCGACGCGTCACAGACGCTCGTCATTGCCCCCGTGAGCCGGTCCGCTTCCGAGTCGACATCGTCCAGAGCATCCGGCACGGGCACCCACGCCTGGACGATAGCGGCCTCCTCGAGTAGCACCCGGTCCAGCCGCTTCAACGCCCACCGGGGGCGGTCCACCCTGACTGAAGGGTTGGAGGTCTGGGTACGAATCTCGAATCGGATGTACCGGTGGTCCGAGAGCGATTCCACCCCCTCAACAACCCTCCAGTCTAGCACCCTGGGTACGAGGGCAGGGCTGGCGAACGTGACGTCCACGATCGACTCGCCCTGCCAACGCACACAAGTGCTTACCGACCCCCGGTTTAGGACCGTGAGACCGACGGCGTCGACCAAACCCTCTAAGAGCACTCCTCTTGAAGAAGTGTGTGCACTACCCCATCTGGTGGACCACGAGTTTAAGTCCCCCAGGAGAAGAGCTGGGCAAGGTTGTGTGCGGTCCAGAAGGTCCCCAACCTCGCCCAGGAAGGACTCGAACTCGGAGTCCCGCCGGTTCGGCGAAAAGTACACCCCGACGATGATTATATCCTTCCACTTCACCGCGACGTAACCCACGCCGCGGGCAATGACCTTCAGGGGTGGCACACACAGGGCACTCGATGGGATGATGGCAACGAGAGCCGCCGTGTCCACAATCCAGTTGCTCCGAGGTGGAATCCAGTAGGGCTCCGCCACCACAGCCACCTCAATTTCCCATTCCGCCAGTGACGCCACCAGCATGTCCTGCGCTGAACTGCAGTGGTTGCAGTTTATCTGCAAGAATCGGTGTTTAAGGTCGTTAGCCATTAGGGACACTCGATGTCGATATCCACCTCATCCATCGCCTCCCTCGAAGCCACAGGTGCTTCGGAGACGGCCGGGCAGGCTACAGCTGGGCGCGGTGTTGCACTCGCTGTGGTCTTATTCTTGGACAGCTTTGGGTCCTTGCAGGCCTTTGTGCCTACTTTATGGTTCGCCGGAAGTTTTGCCGCTGCACACAGTGCACAATGCAAGGCAGACGAACATTGACTAGCCCTATGGCCGGGCTGTGCACATTGGTAACAGAGGTCGCTCCTGTCGACCTCCGATGTGCATGTTACCCTCACGTGGCCAACCTCTAAGCAGCGGAAGCAGCGCTGCGCCCTGGGCTGCAGCAGTCTAACGCTTGCTGATACCCAGCCGACGAGTAAGCGGCCCTGATCCGCTACCTTCTTGGCTGCAGCCACCGGGCAGCGCACCCACGCTGAACCCATTCCACCAGAGTCTCGGCGAATATCACCGGCCTTGACTTGCTCAGAAGAGCAGCCCCCACCTTGAGCAATAGCCGCCGCTAGTTCCTCTCCTGACACAGAGTCATCCAAACCGCTTACGCGCAGCTCAGCAGTCGCAACCGGTCTGTGTACTCTGACGCGTTCGGCGGTCAGAGTTTCCCTAATTTTTTCGGCCAATGCATCAGCCATTTCATTTTTGGCCGCTCCAGGTACCTTAATAATTCGGGCTCCTGTCGCGGTTTTGTCTATGCGGAGCCCTTCAATGCCCATCGCACGCCAATCGATTCTTGATTTGGCGTCAGAAAGCACTGCCGCATACGTTTCTCCTCTTTTCTCAGCTTCTGGCTGCAATGTCACGACAATAGCCGCGGTTTTATGAACACGCAGCCTTGGCTTCTTAATCTTATTACTCGTTTGGGAGCTCTCCTTCTTCTTGTTCTGCTTGCCATTTTTTCCGACGGTTACCCAGGCTCCGGAAGGCCCAGTCGTCGGTTTGGCCGAAGGGCTAGGAACAGCGGTAACTGGTTGTGCAGTGTCACCTTTGGAGGATTTGGCCTTCTTCCTTTTCTTTGCCTTACTCGTACCTTCCGGGCCATTTGGCCTTGTAGCAGGTCCAGCCAACGGCACCGACTCTGGCACCTCAAGCTGAGGTGGGGACAGACTCTTACCTCTAGCCGCCAAAGGAGGGCGGACAATCGGAGCCGGAGGGAGTCTTTCCTCCAACACTTGGAGGCGGGCGTTCATCATGGTCCCTATCTCTATCATTAGGGACCGCTTGAGCTCCTCCACGATGTTTGTCTCCGCGACGGGCTGTACCTCAGCTCCAGCAGACTGACGAGGCAATGGGTGGCTGGTTCGTACCCTTGCCATTTCCTCTCGAATGGAGGCGATCTCCTTGCGGAGCTCTGCCATCTCCCTCTTCATATTGGCATTCTCTGCCTGTAGGAGAGCAGTCTCCTCCGACGTTGTTCGTTGGCTCAGCTCCTCTACCACGTTGGCAACACTGAGCGCAGCGTCCTTGAGGTAGCGTATAAACCTACCGTTCAAATTTTTGCTGTTGTCAGCAACATAGTTGATGGAGGTCAGATCTCCAGTTATGCGCTCAATGAGCGCCGGCGTGGTCTGTTTCTCTATCGGAACGTGAGCCACTGTTTCGTCTTCTGAGTCACCTTTGTTACTTTCTGACATAGTCGGGAATTTTAAACGCAACTCTCGAGCGACAGATGCCGCAGCGACTATGTCTTTTTCTGCGTCCAGCCTCATTTGCTGCTTTTCTGCCTCCAGCAGCTTCTGTTTGGCCTGCGCTAGGCCGACATACTCCCCGGTAGATGGAGGTCGGCCACGTCCTCGGGCCTTGTTGCTTGAGGTGGCTGGCGATTTGCC
The DNA here is from genome assembly GCA_951213275.1 of Idaea straminata. NCBI lineage: Eukaryota > Metazoa > Arthropoda > Insecta > Lepidoptera > Geometridae > Idaea > Idaea straminata. The sequence goes on along the minus strand of OX577867.1, from coordinate 11,304,707 downwards.
TCCCCACTCCTCACCACTAGAGCCGTCGCTATGCGGCCTTTTTTGTGCCTTGGCGCTGTCACGGCTAACGGCAGATCTATAGCCTGAAACCGAGACATTGTCGGCGCTGGAGGAGTCCGACAAACACAGTTGCTTCTCCAAACTCGACTCCTCGCTACGCAGTCTTTTCTCCACCTCATCTGTGCTAAGGCGGTTAAGCCTTACGACTGCAACCGGGCTTCTCGACTTTGCCCGCACTTCCATCTCAGATCCACTGGACCCATCCGCCGTCTTCTCTGACTTCCGTCCTTTCTCACGCCTACTACGTCTCTCCTTCTTCCCACTCTGTTTCTCCTTCACAACTTCAATTTGGTTTTTGTTTTTTAAATACTCCATACTATTCCCACGAGTATGGAACGAAACAAAAGTCCACCCGGGTAGTGCGTCCTTACCACGGGTAAGCCTTTATTTTGGTAACCCAAGAGGGGGGCGGCAGGTACCCTCCTGGGAGGCAGTAGCGACCGACACGACGAGCGAGGCGGACCATTCAGCGCACAAGCGGCACTGACTGGACCGTCCCGCCCGACACCCTGGCCGATCTTGAAGGCTTCGCGCTGCCATTCCGCTTGCCACACAGGGTTTTTTATTTAAGAGTGGTATGCTCCACTTTGTTTTTTATTGAGGTTGGCTCCTCGCGGCCCGGCCAATTAAGGCAAGACCTCCGGTCCCGAGCACGCTCAAGGGATAACGGGCCCTCACCCCCCTCACTTTCGCGAAGGGGTCCCTAAGCTACGTGCACCGGCCAATCAAGGCAAGCGCACCCCCACCCTGTGTGTAGTGTAAGTGTTGTGTAGTGTATGTGTGTGTGATTGGCTCGGCCAAGCCGATGGTAAAAGCCCACCGACAAGGACGAACCAATGTGTGTGTAGACGATGTCGATGGTCCCCCAGAGAGAACTACCGACAACGAGTGTATGTATAGTGTACCTACAATGCCGGACCATTGGCCAGCGCCGATCAATGGAAATGAGAAAGTTCTCTTCGATTGATCGACGCTGTTTCCACCCACGCCACGAGGAGGCTGTCCGACTGGTGGGCAACCTAACCTAACCTAACCTAACCTAACCTAACCTAACCTAACCTAACCTAACCTAACCTAACCTAACCTAACCTTTTTTTTTTTTTTTTTTTTTTTTTTTTTTTTTTTTTTTTTTTTTTTTTTTTTTTTTTTTTTTTTCACGTGAGGAAAATGCATTGAACTGCATCCCCACCGTCCCGGGGGCGGTGCGGTGGGGTATGTGGGGCTCTCCGGCCGTGAAGCGGCCGGCCTACCCACTAAAAACCTCACGATGTCCATTCTCGCCGCCATGTGCCAGGGGTAGCAGGACCGCTCGCGCTTAACTGCTACTACCCCCGACGACGGCTGGCCTCGGCAGGCCTCCTCTCAGAAAAAACCCCTTGAAGGGGAAAAAATCCCTCGCGAGAGGCGGTGTGGACACGCCGCCGCCATCTCGGGCTCCTGTGCTGGCGACAGACCCCCCCGAGTCTGCCGCCACGAGCCGTTTAGGGTGGCAGGTGGTCATTCCTGACCACGCGCCTAGAGCGCTGAGGGCGCTGAGTCCCCTGCAGCAGCTCGCGTGCTCTCTCTTCGGCCTCTTTGACCGACATCACGGTTTCGCAGAATTGGCGCATTGCCTGCCAGGACTCATCGCTGCCGACCATGGCAGAAACCACGGCCGGCAACGAGAGATCGTGGCCAATCACTGCCATCAGATCCTGTCTTGGTTCCGCCCAAGCTGGGCAAATCTCCAGTGTATGTTGAGCGGTGTCACAACTGCAGCTGCAGTGGTGGCATCGCTCATTGTCCTCTCTTTGAATCCTACACAGGTACTTACCGAAGCAGCCGTGCCCGGTAAGCACCTGTGTAAGACGGAAGCTCAGGGCCCCGTGCTCCCTCTCAATCCACTCTAGTAGAGCGGGCCGAATCGCATTTACTGTTATGCGACCGTATCCCGGCCGCGCCAACCGCATCTCCCACTCCGCCAAGAGGATCTGGCGAAGCTCCATCCGGCGTCCCTCAACCTCCCTGAGCGCCGGGCGGTCACCCCGACTTCGCGCCTCCTCGCGCCACTCGTAAAGCGACGCGAGGGATTTCGCCTCGAGATCCCATGGCGGAGATCCGGCGAGCACAAGGGCCGCGTCACCCGCTATGGTGCGGTATCCCCGCGTCACCCTGATGGCCATCAGCCTCTGCACTTGCAGAAGTTTGCCGATGACGCCATCAGGGATGTTCGCGGCCCACACCGGGGCGCCGTAAAGCGCCATTGAGCGAATGACTCCCATGTACAGTCGTCGCGTAGCAACGTTTGGGCCCCCGATATTTGGCAAGAGCCGGGAAAGTGCCCCTGCCGCTCCCACCAGCTTTGGCGCCAGCTGATCAAAGTGCGCTACGAAGGTCCACCTGCTATCCAGGATTAAGCCTAAATATTTGAGAGTAGGCCCAATTGGAATGCTAACTCCTCCGACGATCAAGTGGTAGTCGGGTGGCAGGCGAGTACGGGGGTCATGAAAGCACATGGCCTCCGTTTTCCCCAAAGCCACCTCAAGTCCCAATCGCCGGATTTTGTCCACCACGTGGGCCACCCCGGCCGTCGCCAGTATGGCTGCTTCGCGGCACGTCCTCCCTCTAGCGGTCACTAACGTGTCGTCAGCGTAACACGTAACGCTGAGGTTCCTGAGTAATGCGCCGCGAAGCACCCAGTCATATCCAAGGTTCCACAGGAGCGGCCCAAGGACCGACCCCTGTGGAACTCCACATGTCATGCGCCACCGTTTGAATCCCGATTGGGTGTCGAAAACGACCTCTCTGTCAGTGAGGTAGGCCTCTACCGTCCTCCGTAAGTAATCCGGCACGCAATGGTACCGGAGAGCCTCCCGAATGCAAGTCCAAGGGAGGGTGTTAAAAGCGTTGGCGATGTCAAGAGACACCGCCAACAACACATCTCCCTCGGACACGGCCTCATCCGCCAGCGACTTCACACGGAGGATCGCACCCACGGTCGACCGTTCCCTCCGAAACCCGAACTGGTTTGCCGAGAGATCCGGTCCAGTCCGAGTGAGGTGGCTGACGATGCGTGCAGCAATGATGCGCTCAAAGAGTTTGCACGCCTCGTCCAGTAGAACGATCGGCCGGTACGCCGACGGTGACTCCTCCGGCCTGCCCTCCTTCTTCAACAGCACGAGGCTGCCGACCCTCCACCGAGCGGGAAATTCTCCCCGTTCGAAGCAAGAGGTAAACAACTTTCTTAGATAGTCGCCCAGATGTCTCGAGGCCAGAGCCAACGCGCGCCCCGGTATGCCATCAGGCCCAGGGGCGGTGTTCTTGGCACTGAGACGCCGGACGACCATCTTCAGTTCGGGAACTGTCACCTCTGTGGACTCCTCGTCCTCCTCTTCCGACATATGCTCTGCGGGTGGTGGCGGAGCCATACTCGGCGGAACGTGCTCGTCCCTATGAGGGAAAAGCGTCGCGACGACTTCGGCAACAAGATTTGGCTCGAGCGTCTGCGTAAGAGGTGGTGCCCACGGTCTGAGCTTGCCCCTAGCCGTGCGGTACGGGCGCCCCCATGGGTCCTCACTTAGCGACGCGAGCATCTCATTGCGTGCCCTATCCTTGGCAGCAGCGACTGCTGCCTGGAGAGTTTTCTTCGCTGCCCTATAGGCCTCATAGAGCTGGGCCTCCACTGGTTCCACTTCGTCCAGCCCGCGAGGGCGACCGTGTCGACGCCTCCGATGTCTCTGGTATTGGCGGCGCGCTGCTACACAAGCGGCGCGTAGGGAGGCAATCTCCGCGCACCACCAGTACACTCGTCTCGAGCTAACTCGCGACTTGACCCGGGGCATCGACGCGTCACAGACGCTCGTCATTGCCCACGTGAGCCGTTCCGCTACTGAGTCAACATCATCCAGGGCATCCGGCACGGGCACCCACGCCTGGATGATAGCGGCCTCTTCTAAGAGGACCCGGTCCAGTCTCTTCAACGCCCACCTGGGGCAGTCCACCCTGACTGAAGGGTTGTAGGTCTGGGTACGAATCTCGAATCGGATGTACCGGTGGTCCGAGAGCGATTCCACCCCCTCAACAACCCTCCAGTCTAGCACCCTGGGTACGAGGGCAGGGCTGGCGAACGTGACGTCCACGATCGACTCGCCCTGCCAACGCACACAGGTGCTTACCAACCCTTGGTTTAGGACCGTGAGGCCAACGGCGTCGACCAAACCCTCCAAGAGCACGCCCCTTGAGGAAGTGTGTGCACTACCCCATCTGGTGGACCACGAGTTTAAGTCCCCCAGGAGAAGAGCTGGGCAAGGTTGTGTACGGTCCAGAAGGTCCCCAACCTCGCCCAGGAAGGACTCGAACTCGGAGTCCCGCCGGTTTGGCGAAAAGTACACCCCGACGATGATTATATCCTTCCACTTCACCGCGACGTAACCCACGCCGCGAGCAATGATCTTCAGGGGTGGCACACACAGGGCGCTCGATGGGATGATGGCAACGAGAGCCGCCGTGTCCACAATCCAGTTGCTCCGAGGTGGAATCCAGTAGGGTTCCGCCACCACAGCCACCTCAATGTCCCATTCCGCTAGTGACGCCACCAGCATGTCCTGCGCTGAACTGCAGTGGTTGCAGTTTATCTGCAAGAATCGATGGTAAGGGTCGTTAGCCATTAGGGACACTCGATGTCAATATCCACCTCATCCATCGCCTCACTGGAAGCCACAGGTGCTTCGGAGACGGCCGGGCAGGCTACAGCTGGGCGCAGTGTTGCGCTCACTGTGGTCTTACTCTTGGACAGCTTTGGGTCCTTGCAGGCCTTTGTGCCTACTTTGTGGTTCGCCGGAAGTTTTGCCGCTGCACACAGTGCACAATGCAGGGCAGACGAACATTGACTAGCCCTATGGCCGGGCTGTGCACATTGGTAACAGAGGTCACTCCTGTCGACCTCCGATGTGCATGTTACCCTCACGTGGCCAACTTCTAAGCAGCGGAAGCAGCGCTGCGCTCTGGGCTGCAGCAATCTAACGCTTGCTGATACCCAGCCGACGAGTAAGCGGCCCTGATCCGCTACCTTCTTCGCTGCAGTCACCGGGCAGCGCACCCACGCTGAACCCATTCCACCAGAGTCTCGGCGAATATCACCGGCCTTGACTTGCTCCGTAGAGCAGCCCCCACCTTGAGCAATAGCCGCCGCTAATTCCTCTGCTGACACTGAGTCATCCAAACCGCTTACACGGAGCTCAGCAGTCGCAACCGGTCTGTGTACTCTGACGCGTTCGGCGGTCAGAGTTTCCCTGATTTTTTCGGCCAATGCATCAGCCATTTCGTTTTTGGCCGCTCCAGGGACCTTAATAATTCGGGCTCCTGTCGCGGTCTTGTCTATGCGGAGACCTTCAATGCCCATCGCACGCCAATCAATTCTTGATTTGGCGTCGGAGAGCACTGCCGCATATGTTTCACCTTTTTTCTCAGCTTCTGGCTGCAGGGTCACCACAATAGCCGCGGTTTTATGAACCCGAAGCCTTGGCTTCTTGGCTTTATCACTCGTTTGAGAGCGCTCCTTCTTCTTTGTAGGCGTCTGCTTGCCATTTTTTCCGACCGTTACCCAGGCTCCAGAAGACCCAGTCGTCGGTTTGGCCGAAGGGCCAGGGACAGCAGTAACTGGCTGTGCAGGTCCCTCTTTGGCCGATTTGGCCTTCTTTCCTCTCTTTGCCTTCCTCTTACCCTCAGGGCCATTTGGCCTAGTGGCAGGTCCAGCCAACGGCACCGACTCTGAGACCTCAAGCTGAGGTGGGGACAGACTCTTAGCTCTGGCCGCCAAAGGAGGGCGGACGATTGGAGCCGGAGGGAGTCTTTCCTCCAACACTTGGAGGCGGGCGTTCATCATGGTCCCTATCTCTATCATTAGGGACCGCTTGAGCTCTTCCACGATGTTTGTCTCCGTGACTGCGACGGGCTGTACCTCTACTCCAGCAGACTGGCCAGGCAATGGGTGGCTGTTTTGGACCCTTGCCATTTCCTCACGAATGGAGGCGATCTCTTTGCGGAGCTCCGCCATCTCTTTCTTCATATTGGCATTTTCTGCCTGTAGGAGAGCAGTCTCCTCCGACGTTGTTCTTTGGCTCAGCTCCTCTACCACGTTGGCAACACTGAGCGCAGCGTCCTTGAGGTAGCGTATGAACCTACCATTCAAATTTTTGCTGTTTTCAGCAACATAGTTGATGGAGGTCAGATCTCCAGTTATGCGCTCAATGAGCGCTGGCGTGGTCTGTTTCTCTACCGGGACGTGAACCACTGCTTCTCCTTCTGAGTCACTTTTCTTATATTCCAACCTAGTCGGAAATTTTAAGCGCAACTCTCGAGCGACATTTGCCGCAGCGACTATGTCCTTTTCCGCCTCAAGCCTCATTTGCTGCTTTTCTGCCTCTAGCAGCTTCTGTTTGGCCTGCGCTAGGCCGACATACTCCCCGGTAGATGGAGGACGGCCGCGTCCTCGAACCTTGTTGCTTGGGGTGGCTGGCGATTTGCCTCCCCACTCTTCACCACTAGAGCCGTCGCTATGCGGCCTTTTTTGCGCCTTAGCGCTGTCACGGCTAACGGCAGATCTATAGCCTGAAACCGAGACATTGTCGGCACTGGAGGAGTCCGACAAACACAGTTGCCTCTCCAAACTCGACTCCTCACTACGCAGTCTCTTCTCCACCTCATCTGTGCTAAGGCGGTTAAGCCTTACGACTGCGACCGGGCTTCTCGACTTTGCCCGCACTTCCATCTCAGATCCACTGGACCCATCCGCCGTCTTCTCTGACTTCCGTCCTTTCTCACGCCTACTACGTCTCTCCTTCTTCCCACTCTGTTTCTCCTTCACAACTTCAATTTGGTTTTTGTTTTTTAAATACTCCATACTATTCCCACGAGCATGGAACGAAACAAAAGTCCACCCGGGTAGTGCGTCCTTACCACGGGTAAGCCTTTATTTTGGTGACCCAAGAGGGGGGGCGGCAGGTACCCTCCTGGGAGGCAGTAGCGACCGACACGACGAGCGAGACGGACCATTCAGCGCACAAGCGGCACTGACTGGACCGTCCCGCCCGACACCCTGGCCGATCTTGAAGGCTTCGCGCTGCCATTCCGCTTGCCACACAGGGTTTTTTATTTAAAAGTGGTATGCTCCACTTTGTTTTTTATTGAGGTTGGCTCCTCGCGGCCCGGCCAATTAAGGCAAGACCTCCGGTCCTGAGCACGCTCAAGGGATAACGGGCCCTCACCCCCCTCACTTTCGCGAAGGGGTTCCTAAGCTACGTGCACCGGCCAATCAAGGCAAGCGCACCCCCACCCTGTGTGTAGTGTAAGTGTTGTGTGGTGTATGTGTGTGTGATTGGCTCGGCCAAGCCGATGGTAAAAGCCCACCGACAAGGACGAACCAATGTGTGTGTGTACGATGTCGATGGTCCCCCAGAGAGAACCACCGACAACGAGTGTATGTATAGTGTACCTACAATGCCGGACCATTGGCCAGCGCCGATCAATGGAAATGAGAAAGTCCTCTTCGATTGATCGACGCTGTTTCCACCCACGCCACGAGGAGGCTGTCCGACTGGTGGGCAACCTAACCTAACCTAACCTAACCTAACCTAACCTAACCTAACCTAACCTTTTTTTTTTTTTTTTTTTTTTTTTTTTCGTGAGGAAAATGCATTGAACTGCATCCCCACCGTCCCAGGGGTGGAGCGGTGGGGTATGTGGGGCTCTCCGGCCGTGAAGCGGCCGGCCTACCCACTAAAAACCTCACGGTTGCCTTCCTCAGGCATCTGGGGGGGCCCCGGGATCGCGTCAGCACACCGGGACCCACCCGCCTTTGCTCCCCCAATTACTTGGGGGGGCCCTCTCCCGAGGGAGCCCAGCAGGGGCTCCCTCATTAAAACAGCCCGCCATAACGGCGGCGCCATCCCGGGCCGCTACCACGGGCACACCAACCCCCGCGGTGCACCCGCACGCGAGCCCGTCGCGGCGGCCAGCCACACCATGTGGCCCGCCGCCGCCGCCATCGAGCGGGATCAGCTCTCTCCCGATCCCGCCCCGCGCCCTCCCTCTGGAGCATTACTGCCCCACCGAAGGAGAGCGCCTCCCACCACTCGCACATCCACTCTGCCCTCTGCTCGACAGAGGGACAGGCGGAGCGCCCTCCGGGGACCACTTCGCTTCACTACAGGCTGGATTGCCTGCAGCTACTGAGCCCCCCCGCCACGACAAGGCGTGGTCCCGTGGGGGGGAACCTAACCTAACCTAACCTAACCTAACCTAACCTAACCTAACCTAACCTAACCTTTTTTTTTTTTTTTTTTTTTTTTTTTTTTTTTTTTTTTTGTTCGTGAGGAAAATGCATTAAACTGCATCCCCACCGTCCTGGGGGCGGAGCGGTGGGGTATGTGGGGCTCTCCGGCCGTGAAGCGGCCGGCCTACCCACTAAAAACCTCACGGCGGCCTTCCTCAGGCATCTAGGGGGGTCCCGGGATCGCTTAAGCGCACCGGAACCCTCCCGCCTTCGCCCCCCCAATTACTTAGGGGGGCCCTCTCCCGGGGGAGCCTGGCAGAGGCTCAACCCCGCAGGGGAACGCCGTTTCGATCCACGCCGTGTAAAGATGGCGCGGAGCGAGACGGGGCCCCCTCGACGACACCACCCGCCGCACCGGCGGTGTCATCCCGGGCCGCTACCACGGGCACATCAACCCCAACGATGTACCCGCACGCAAGCCCGGCGCGGCGGCTAGCCAAGCTATGTGGCCCGCCGCCGCCTCCTTCGAGCGGGATCGGCTCTCTCCCGATCCCGCTCGGCGCTCTCCTTCTGGAGCATTACTGCCTCGCAGAAGGAGAGCGCTGCCTCCCAACCCTCCTCACTCTCCAGCATGGCAGCGACCAATGCTGGAGGGGACAGATCTCGCCCGATGACGTCGACCAGGACTCGACGCTCAGACTCCCACGCGGGGCAGTCTTCCAGCGTGTGCTGGGCGGAGTCCCGGTCGGAAGCGCAATGGTGGCACTGTGTCGTTTCCTCCCTCCCGATTCGGTTCAGATACTCACCGAAGCAACCGTGTCCGGTGAGTATCTGAGTCAATCTGTAGGTGACCTCGCCTTTTCTGCCGATCCAGGCCTCGAAGTTGGGCAGGACGGCACCGACAGCGCGTTGGCGCGCACAGCCCTGTCGTTCCAGCTGCGCGCGCCAGTCCCTCAAGGCCTGTCGGTGCGCGTCCCGCCGGAGCATTCCTTGCGCGGGTTCTAGCGCGTACCCCCCGTCTCCTCCACCCTGGTCGATGCCTCGCCGCGCGTCATAGACGGCGGCGTCCATCTTGGCCAGGATTTGGAAAGGGGGGGAACGGGCCAGAACCGTCGCCGCCTCGAACGAAATCGTCCGGTAGCCTCGTACGATCCGCATGGCCATTAGCCGCTGCAGGCTCCTCAACAGAGCTCCGCAGCGGCAGGACCTCGTGAGGTCGTTGGACCACACGGGGGCCCCGTACAACGCCACGGATCGTATGACGCCACCGTAGAGGCGGCGAACTCCTTCCCGCGGTCCCCCGAGGTTGGGCAGCAGGCGATGTAACGCACCTGCTATCCTGCGCGCTCGGGGGACCAGGCGCACGAAATGCTCCTCGAAACTCCATCGGCTGTCCAGGGTGAGGCCTAGGTACTTGATGTACCGCCCCACCTGGACTTCGGCGTCACCTACACGGATTCGCGAGTTGGGGGGTTCCTGGCCTCGTCTGAGGCGGTGGAACCATAGCGCCTCGCACTTGTGAGGCGCTACCTCTAGGCCCAGCTCGCGAATCGCCCGCACGACACATGCCACCCCCAGCTCGGCAAGCCTGAGCGTTCGCCCGAAGTCAGCGCCGGTGGCGACAACGAGAGTGTCATCCGCATAGCAGACGACACTCACGTCACCGGGAAGACTGGTGCGAAGGACCGCATCATATGCGAGGTTCCATAGCAGGGGGCCCAAGACGGACCCCTGCGGAACCCCGCACGTGATCTCCTGTTCCGTCTCCGTCCCGTTTCGACCGGTAATCCTGACGCGTCTGTCGCGAAGGTAGGCCCCGATGATTGCCCGCAGGTAGGGAGGCACGCCGTGATAAACCAGTGCCTCCCTAATTGCCTGCCACGGGAGGGTTCCGAAAGCGTTGACGATGTCCAGGGACACCGCCAGCGCAACCCCCCCTGAACGGACTGCCGATTCCGAAAGGGAGCGGACGAGGCGGACAGCGTCCACGGTCGACCGCCCCGGCCGGAATCCGAACTGGCAGTCCGATAGATCTGGGCCTACCCGCGACAGGTGCCCGCTGATACGATCGGAGATAACTCTTTCGAAGAGCTTCCCCGTCTCGTTCAGCAGGCATATCGGTCGAAACGACGACGGAGACTCGGCGGTCCTTCCCTCCTTCCTCAGGAGCACCAGTCTCGCTGACTTCCACTCGAGGGGGAACACGGATAGGCGGAGGCAGTCGTTGAAGAGCTGCCTCAGCCGGTTCCCTAAGACCTTCAGAGCCAGCACAAGCACCCTGCCCGGAACACCATCCGGGCCGGGTGCGGTGGAGCGGGATGCCAGCCGCCTAACGGCCAGCTCGAGCTCGGCCCCTGTCACCCCCAGATCGTCGGACCAAAAATCTCGATCCGGCGACAAGGGAGGGTGACTGGAGGGACTGTCCTGGACCCTTGGGAAGAGTGTTGCTACGACTCTCCCCACGAAGTTGGGGTCCAGGGTTTCCGTCAACGGAGGGACCCACGGTCTGAGCTTGCCCAGTACCATCTTGTACGGGCGCCCCCATGGATCCCTATCCAGTCCCTCCACGAGCTCGTTCCAGGACCGCTCCTTGGCCTCAGCGATTGCGATGCTGAGGGCATGGGCCGCGGTCCCGTATTCCCGCCTGGCTCTTAGGGTCTCCTCTAGTGAGGCTTGCCTTCTCCTTCGGGCTCTTTGGTACTGGCGTCGCGCAGCCACGACCGATCGTCGAAGCCGCGCGATCTCCTCGCTCCACCAGTACACAGAGCCCCGCTGGGGCGGCCTGGCTCGGGGCATCGAGACGTCACAGATGGACGTCATTGTGTCCCGGAACCAGGCGGCTTGCGCCTCCGGATCGGGCGAGATCTGTTCCTCCGTCCAGTCCGCGACGTTGGCGGCGGCTACGGCCATGTCTCGGTCGAGCCGCTTGAGAGACCAACGTCGCGGAGGGCTGCGGTCCTGGCGTGGGCGGATAGGGTGGCGGAGGGATACATCGAATACGATGTATAGGTGGTCCGATAGCGTGACCGCCTCCTCCGCCACCCTCCATCCTGTAACTGTATGCGAGGCTGAGGGAGTCGCCCATGACAGGTCCACGATCGACTCCCCCTGCCATCGCCTACAGGTACGGGCCGAACCTCGGTTTAGCAACCGGAGGTCCAGCCCTGCCGCCCACTCCAGAAGCGTCTCTCCCCTAACGTTGTCCAGGGTGTCCCCCCACTCTCTCGAGCGGGAGTTAAAATCACCCAGGACAAATACCTGGCGGGGGGCGCAGCCGCGAATGCAGCTCGCCAGCTCCTCCAGGTATGCCTCGAAAACAGCGAGGCCGCTGTTAGGGGAGATGTAGCAGCCCACCATGGCCGTGGACCCCCACTCCACGGCCACGTAACCCGGCCCTTTTGCGATGAGGGAGCAATGGAGATTGTCACCCCCCGCCCAATAAATGCTGACCAAGCCCAAGTCGTCCCCGAACCACCTAGGGTTGTCCGGGACGGAGTAGGGCTCGGCGACTACCGCCAGGCCAACCGACCACTCCGCGAGCGTTTGGAGCAGGAGATCCTGCGCCGCTCGGCGGTGGTTCAGGTTGACCTGCAGCACACGGACGTGGGGAGCCATTAGGAGGTCTCCATTACTTCCTCACTCCCCTGGGCCGGGGAAGGGGGCTGGACTGGCCCCTTCTTCTTTTTGTTCTTCGGCGGGGAACACTTTTTGGTCCCCAGCCGGTGGTCGGCGGCCCGCCCTAGGTCCGCGCAGACCGGGCAATGGGGGGCGGACGCTGTGCAATGACGGGCAATGTGCCCCGGCTCACCGCACCTGTAACAGCGTCCGCTCCTATCCACGGTGTTGGGGCACATTACTCTAACGTGCCCCAGCTCGAGGCACTGGTAACACTGCAACGGCCGTGCTGCCAGTGCCTCTACTCTCGCCGAGGTCCATCCAATTTGCACCCGTCCTTGGGCGGCCACCTTCCTGACGGCCCCGACGGGGCAGCGGACCCAAGCTGTCCCCAACCGTGATGGGGCGGTGCGGATCTCCCCGATCTTGATATCTGTCGGGGAGCATCCGCCCACCTCGGCGATCGCCACCGTGACGTCCGCGGGGGTGATGGACTCGTCTAGGTCCATCACCCGCAAGTCGCCCATTTTACACGGGCGCGAGATGAGCGCGCCCGTATCGGCGAGGGCCTCCCTCATCTTCACAGCCAGGGCGTCGGCCTTGGTGGAGCTCTCGGGACCAGGGACCTCCAAAAGGAGAGCCCCGGTGGCCGCCTTCCTCTGCCTTACGCCCCCCACGATGCCAAGGTCCGCTAATTTAATGCGGGCCTTGGCGGCCGTCATTACTGCAGCGATCGTAGTCTCGGCGCCTTCTGGCACCGTGACCACAACCGCCGCACATGTGGGGGGTTTGGGCTGCCCCTTCTTCTTCTGAGGAGTGGGGACGGCCTGGGTCCGTGGAGCAGCAACCTGTTTGGCACGGGCGGCCGCCTTTCGGCCGACCACCGTTGCCCAGGTGCCGCTCTGTGCCCCCACCCGCTCAGTTGATGGCCCCGCCAAAGCTGGAACTGGCAGAGCCTGTGATGACGCCGGTCTCTTCTGCGCCCGCCTTTTCTTCTTTCTCTGGGACTTGGTCAGCGTCGCCTGGGGAATTTCTCCCTCTCGACGCTGACTATGTCCCAGGGGAGGTCTCATTCCCATCTCGGGGAAGAGACGGCCCATAAGCTCGGACTGAAAACGAGCGTACTCTCGGTCCATAATGGCCGAGAGCTGGCTCCAGTCCGAGCTTGGTTGTTGTTGGGGGGCTGACGCCGTCAGCCGAGGTGTCGGCGCGGGCGCCCCCCTTTGTGGACCGTCTCGTCCCTTTTTTGTTCTGGCCGGTGTCGGCGCTGCCGGGGCAGGCAAACCTTCCCGGTGCGGCCGCGGCACCCGAGCTTTTCCGGGCGCCACATGAGATGGCGCCGCAGCCGGGGTGTGTGAGGCACCCCCTCCCCTTCGAAGCTCGGCCAACTCGCTGGCCAGCACCTCGATGCGGGCGTAGAGCTGGTCGATCAGGGAACGAGTCCTCTCGTTCTCCCGATCCCGAGTCTCCGCCCTCACACACAGTTCGGCTGCGCAGGCCTTTAAGGTGGTGAAAGCGGACCGAACCGACTTCACCACTTCCGCCTTGGAGCTCTTCGGCTTATCGACCGTCTTCTCTACGGCCGATAGACAGGAGAAGAGCTCCGAGCCGATGTCCGCAGACGCTCGTTCACCGATTCCCGTTTCAGCGGCCGGTTGCGTCGCTTCTTGCTCCGCGGTGGCGTCGTCCGCTTTCCTCCTCCTAATGACCATGGGCCTCCCGTCATCATCGGCAGGACGCTGTGGTTTGCGCTTTCGCGCCCGCAGAGTTCCACCGATGGAGGATGAGATAGAGACCGCAGACATAGCGTCGCTGTCCCCATCATTCCCGGCCCTAAGCCTCGGGCAAGGAGTACCTGGTCTAGCAAATCGCAAGACCAGGCTCTCCTCCGAGGTCGTTCTTGAATGAGATCGGGAGCGAACGAAACTCGCCCCCGATCTTCTTGCGTCCAGTCCAATGGTGGGATCATCGACCGCACAAGATGTTTGTGGGGTCGGAACATCCACCGTCTCCTCCTTGTCGTCTCCGGTACGCGACCGAGGCCGCGAGGCAGTGTTGGCCCCCCCCGTATACGTGGGGCCAGCCGCCCTGAAAAGGGCAGCACGGGATTCCCCAGCAATGTTGCTGGGACCCGCCCGGGGATTTGTTTCGCACTGCTTCATTTTTTCATGTTTTTTGTCCAGTTTACGTCTGGGACCCGACGTCGGTGCCCTAGGGGCCGACCTCCGCGTCGACCATGCATCCCCTCGCCAGGCACCAAAGCTTAGGATTTACGGATTTTTTAAAGTGGTTTACTCCACGCGGTCCCTTGGGACCCCCGTTCCTCTCCGTTGAGGGTTACGGGTTGGGCCGATCGGGGGGGTTTATAACCCCTGATCCGTCGCCCCTTACATGGGTCAGGCCGAGCGGAAGGGTTTGTAACCGCAATCCGTCGCCCCTTCCCAAAGCTACCACCACGAGCCACCATCACTTGCACGTCCACTCTGCCCTCTGCTATTCAGAGGGACAGGCGGAGCGCCCTCCGGGGACCACTTCGCTTCACTACAGGCTGGATTGCCTGCAGCTACTGAGCCCCCCCGCCACGACAAGGCGTGGTCCCGTGGGGGGGAACCTAACCTAACCTAACCTAACCTAACCTAACCTAACCTTTTTTTTTTTTTTTTTTTTTTTTTTTTTTTGTTCGTGAGGAAAATGCATTAAACTGCATCCCCACCGTCCTGGGGGCGGAGCGGTGGGGTATGTGGGGCTCTCCGGCCGTGAAGCGGCCGGCCTACCCACTAAAAAGCTCACGGCGGCCTTCCTCAGGCATCTGGGGGGGTCCCGGGATCGCTTAAGCGCACCGGAACCCTCCCGCCTTCGCCCCCCCAATCACTTAGGGGGGCCCTCTCCCGGGGGAGCCTGACAGAGGCTCAACCCCGCAGGGGAACGCCGTTTCGATCCACGCCTTGTAAAAGTGACGTGGAGCGAGACGGGGCCCCCTCGACGACACCACCCGCCGCACCGGCGGTGTCATCCCGGGCCGCTACCACGGGCACATCAACCCCAACGATGTACCCGCACGCAAGCCCGGCGCGGCGGCTAGCCAAGCTATGTGGCCCGCCGCCGCCTCCTTCGAGCGGGATCGGCTCTCTCCCGATCCCGCTCGGCGCTCTCCTTCTGGAGCATTACAGCCTCGCAGAAGGAGAGCGCTACCTCCCAACCCTCCGCACTCTCCAGCATGGCAGCGACCAATGCTGGAGGGGACAGATCTCGCCCGATGACGTCGACCAGGACTCGACGCTCAGACTCCCACGCGGGGCAGTCTTCCAGCGTGTGCTGGGCGGAGTCCCGGTCGGAAGCGCAATGGTGGCACTGTGTCGTTTCCTCCCTCCCGATTCGGTTCAGATACTCACCGAAGCAACCGTGTCCGGTGAGTATCTGAGTCAATCTGTAGGTGACCTCGCCTTTTCTGCCGATCCAGGCCTCGAAGTTGGGCAGGACGGCACCGACAGCGCGTTGGCGCGCACAGCCCTGTCGTTCCAGCTGCGCGCGCCAGTCCCTCAAGGCCTGTCGGTGCGCGTCCCGCCGGAGCATTCCTTGCGCGGGTTCTAGCGCGTACCCCCCGTCTCCTCCACCCTGGTCGATGCCTCGCCGCGCGTCATAGACGGCGGCGTCCATCTTGGCCAGGATTTGGAAAGGGGGGGAACGGGCCAGAACCGTCGCCGCCTCGAACGAAATCGTTCGGTAGCCTCGCACGATCCGCATGGCCATTAGCCGCTGCAGGCTCCTTAACAGAGCTCCGCAGCGGCAGGACCTCGTGAGGTCGTTGGACCACACGGGGGCCCCGTACAAGGCCACGGATCGTATGACGCCACCGTAGAGGCGGCGAACTCCTTCCCGCGGTCCCCCGAGGTTGGGCAGCAGGCGATGTAACGCACCTGCTATCCTGCGCGCTCGGGGGATCAGGCGCACGAAATGCTCCTCGAAACTCCATCGGCTGTCCAGGGTGAGGCCTAGGTACTTGATGTACCGCCCCACCTGGACTTCGGCGTCACCTACACGGATTCGCGAGTTGGGGGGTTCCTGGCCTCGTCTGAGGCGGTGGAACCATAGCGCCTCGCACTTGTGAGGCGCTATCTCTAGGCCCAGCTCGCGAATCGCCCGCACGACACATGCCACCCCCAGCTCGGCAAGCCTGAGCGTTCGCCCGAAGTCAGCGCCGGTGGCGACAACAAGAGTGTCATCCGCATAGCAGACGACACTCACGTCACCGGGAAGACTGGTGCGAAGGACCGCATCATATGCGAGGTTCCATAGCAGGGGGCCCAAAACGGACCCCTGCGGAACCCCGCACGTAATCTCCCGTTCTGTCTCCGTCCCGTTTCGACCGGTAATCCTGACGCGTCTGTCGCGAAGGTAGGCCCCGATGATTGCCCGCAGGTAGGGAGGCACGCCGTGATAAACCAGTGCCTCCCTAATTGCCTGCCACGGGAGGGTTCCGAAAGCGTTGACGATGTCCAGGGACACCGCCAGCGCAACCCCCCCTGAACGGACTGCCGATTCCGAAAGGGAGCGGACGAGGCGGACAGCGTCCACGGTCGACCGCCCCGGCCGGAATCCGAACTGGCAGTCCGATAGATCTGGGCCTACCCGCGACAGGTGCCCGCTGATACGATCGGAGATAACTCTTTCGAAGAGCTTCCCCGTCTCGTTCAGCAGGCATATCGGTCGAAACGACGACGGAGACTCGGCGGTCCTTCCCTCCTTCCTCAGGAGCACCAGTCTTGCTGACTTCCACTCGAGGGGGAACACGGATAGGCGGAGGCAGTCGTTGAAGAGCTGCCTCAGCCGGTTCCCTAAGACCTTCAGAGCCAGCACAAGCACCCTGCCCGGAACACCATCCGGGCCGGGTGCGGTGGAGCGGGATGCCAGCCGCCTAACGGCCAGCTCGAGCTCGGCCCCTGTCACCCCCAGATCGTCGGACCAAAAATCTCGATCCGGCGACAAGGGAGGGTGACTGGAGGGACTGTCCTGGACCCTTGGGAAGAGTGTTGCTACGACTCTCCCCACGAAGTTGGGGTCCAGGGTTTCCGTCAACGGAGGGACCCACGGTCTGAGCTTGCCCAGTACCATCTTGTACGGGCGCCCCCATGGATCCCTATCCAGTCCCTCCACGAGCTCGTTCCAGGACCGCTCCTTGGCCTCAGCGATTGCGATGCTGAGGGCATGGGCCGCGGTCCCGTATTCCCGCCTGGCTCTTAGGGTCTCCTCTAGTGAGGCTTGCCTTCTCCTTCGGGCTCTTTGGTACTGGCGTCGCGCAGCCACGACCGATCGTCGAAGCCGCGCGATCTCCTCGCTCCACCAGTACACAGAGCCCCGCTGGGGCGGCCTGGCTCGGGGCATCGAGACGTCACAGATGGACGTCATTGTGTCCCGGAACCAGGCGGCTTGCGCCTCCGGATCGGGCGAGATCTGTTCCTCCGTCCAGTCCGCGACGTTGGCGGCGGCTACGGCCATGTCTCGGTCGAGCCGCTTGAGAGACCAACGTCGCGGAGGGCTGCGGTCCTGGCGTGGGCGGATAGGGTGGCGGAGGGATACATCGAATACGATGTATAGGTGGTCCGATAGCGTGACCGCCTCCTCCGCCACCCTCCATCCTGTAACTGTATGCGAGGCTGAGGGAGTCGCCCATGACAGGTCCACGATCGACTCCCCCTGCCATCGCCTACAGGTACGGGCCGAACCTCGGTTTAGCAACCGAAGGTCCAGCCCTGCCGCCCACTCCAGAAGCGTCTCTCCCCTAACGTTGTCCAGGGTGTCCCCCCACTCTCTCGAGCGGGAGTTAAAATCACCCAGGACAAATACCTGGCGGGGGGCGCAGCCGCGAATGCAGCTCGCCAGCTCCTCCAGGTATGCCTCGAAAACAGCGAGGCCGCTGTTAGGGGAGATATAGCAGCCCACCATGGCCGTGGACCCCCACTCCACGGCCACGTAACCCGGCCCTTTTGCGATGAGGGAGCAATGGAGATGGTCACCCCCCGCCCAATAAATGCTGACCAAGCCCAAGTCGTCCCCGAACCACCTAGGGTTGTCCGGGACGGAGTAGGGCTCGGCGACTACCGCCAGGCCAACCGACCACTCCGCGAGCGTTTGGAGCAGGAGATCCTGCGCCGCTCGGCGGTGGTTCAGGTTGACCTGCAGCACACGGACGTGGGGAGCCATTAGGAGGTCTCCATTACTTCCTCACTTCCCTGGGCCGGGGAAGGGGGCTGGACTGGCCCCTTCTTCTTTTTATTCTTCGGCGGGGAACACTTTTTGGTCCCCAGCCGGTGGTCGGCGGCCCGCCCTAGGTCCGCGCAGACCGGGCAATGGGGGGCGGACGCTGTGCAATGACGGGCAATGTGCCCCGTCTCACCGCACCTGTAGCAGCGTCCGCTCCTGTCCACGGTGTTGGGGCACTTTACTCTGACGTGCCCCAACTCGAGGCACTGGTAACACTGCAACGGCCGTGCTGCCAGTGCCTCTACTCTTGCCGCGGTCCACCCTATCTGCACCCGCCCTTGGGCGGCCACCTTTCTGACGGCCCCGACCGGGCAGCGGACCCAAGCTGTCCCCAAGCGTGATGAGGCGGTGCGGATCTCCCCGATCTTGATATCGGTCGGGGAGCATCCGCCCGCCTCGGCGATCGCCGCCGTGACGTCCGCGGGGGTGATGGACTCGTCTAGGTCCATCACCCGCAAGTCGCCCATTTTACACGGGCGCGAGATGAGCGCGCCCGTGTCGGCGAGGGCCTCCCGCATCTTCTCCGCCAAGGCGTCGGCCTTGGAGGAGCTCTCGGGACCGGGGACCTCCAATAGGAGAGCCCCGGTGGCCGCCTTCCTCTGCCTTACGCCCCCCACGATGCCAAGGTCCGCTAGTTTGATGCGGGCCTTGGCGGCTGTCATCACTGCAGCGATCGTGGTCTCGGCGCCCTCAGGCACCGTGACCACAACCGCCGCACATGTGGGGGGTTTGGGCTGCCCCTTCTTTTTTTGAGGAGTGGGGGTGGCCTGGGTCCGTGTAGGAGCAGCGACCTGTTGTTTGGCACGGGCGGCCGCCTTTCGGCCGACCACCGTTGCCCAGGTGCCGCTCTGTGCCCCCACCCGCTCCGTCGACGGCCCCGCCAAAGCTGGAACTGGCGGGGCCTGTGTTGAAGCCGTTCCCCTCTGTGCCCGCCTTTTCCTCTTTCTTTGGGACTTAGTCAGCGTCGCCTGGGGAATTTCCCCCTCTCGACGCTGACCCTGTCCCAGGGGAGGTCTTCGTCCCATCTCGGGGAAGAGACGGCCCATAAGCTCGGACTGAAAACGGGCGTACTCTCGGTCCATAATGGCCGAGAGCTGGCTCCAGTCCGAGCTTGGTTGGGGGGCTGACGCCGTCAGCCGAGGTGTCGGCGCGGGCGCCCCCCTTTGTGGACCGTCTCGTCCCTTTTTCGCTTTTGCCGATGTCGGCGCTGTCGGGGCGGGCAAACCTCTCCGAGACGCCGCGGCCGTGGGATGAGAGGCACCCCCTCCCCTCCGAAGCTCCGCCAACTCGCTGGCCAGCACCTCGATGCGGGCGTAGAGCTGGTCGATCAGGGAACGAGTCCTCTCGTTCTCCCGATCCCGAGTCTCCGCCCTAACGCACAGTTCGGATGCGCAGGCCTTTAAGGTGGCGAAGGCGGAACGAACGGACTTCACTACTTCCGCCTTGGAGCTCTTCGGTTTATCGACCGTCTTCTCTACGGCCGATAGACATGAGAAGAGCTCCGAGCCTATGTCCGCTGACGCTCGTTCACCGATTCCTCCGGTTTCAGCGGCCGGTTGCGTCGCTTCCTGCTCCGCGGTGGCGTCGTCCGCTTTCCTCCTCCTGATGACCATGGGCCTCCCGTCATCATCGGCAGGACGCTGCGGTTTGCGCTTTCGCGCCCGCAGAGTTCCGCCGATGGAGGATGAGATAGAGACCGCAGACATAGCGTCGCTGTCCCCATCATTCCCCCTCCCGGCCCTAAGCCTCGGGCAAGGAGTACCTGGTCTAGCAAACCGCAAGACCAGGCTCTCCTCTGAGGTCGTCCTTGAGTGAGACCGGGAGCGAACAAAACTCGCCCCCGATCTCCTTGTGTCCAGTCCAGTGTTGGTGGGATCATCGACCGCACAAAATGTTTGTGTGGTCGGAACGTCCACCGTCTCCTCCGTGTCTACTCCGGTGCGCGACCGAGGTCGCGAGGCAGTGTTGGCCCCCCCCGTATACGTGGGGCCAGCCGCCCTGGAAAGGGCAGCACGGGATTCCCCAGCAATGTTGCTGGGACCCGCCCGGGGATTATTTTGGCACTGCTTCATTTTTCATGTTTTTTTGTCCAGTTAACGTCTGGGACCCGACGTCGGTGCCCTAGGGGCCGACCTCCGCGTCGACCATGCATCCCCTCGCCAGGCACCAAAGCTTAGGATTTACGGATTTTTTAAAGTGGTTTACTCCACGCGGTCCCTTGGGACCCCCGTTCCTCTCCGTTGAGGGTTACGGGTTGGGCCGATCGGGGGGGTTTACAACCCCTGATCCGTCGCCCCTTACATGGGTCAGGCCGAGCGGAAGGGTTTGTAACCGCAATCCGTCGCCCCTTCCCAAAGCTACCACCACGAGCCAAGCCGATCGGGGGGGTTGACAACCCCTTGTCCGTCGCCCTGGCCCACAACTACCACCTAGGGTAGGCCGAACGGGGGGGTTCATAACCCCTAGTCCGTCGCCCCTCCCTTAATCCACCATCGGTTGGGCCGAACGGGGGGGTTCATAACCCCTGGTCCGTCGCCCCAACTCACCATCACTTGCACGTCCACTCTGCCCTCTGCTATTCAGAGGGACAGGCGGAGCGCCCTCCGGGGACCACTTCGCTTCACTACAGGCTGGATTGCCTGCAGCTACTGAGCCCCCCCGCCACGACAAGGCGTGGTCCCATGGGGGGGAACCTAACCTAACCTAACCTAACCTAACCTAACCTTGTGGGGGGCTTGGGCTGCCCCTTCCTCTTCTGAGGAGTGGGGGCGACCTGGGTCCGTGTTGTGGGAGCAGCGACCTGTTGCTTGGCTCGGGCGGCTGCCTTTCGGCCGACCACCGTTGCCCAGGTGCCGCTCTGTGCCCCCACCCGCTCAGTCGATGGCCCCGCCATGGCTGGAACTGGCGGAGCCTGTGATGACGCCGGTCCCCTCTGCGCCCGCCTTTTCTTCTTTCTCTGGGACTTGGTCAGCGTCACCTGGGGAATTTCCCCCTCTTGACGCTGACCCTGTCCTAGGGGAGGTCTCCTTCCCATCTCGGGGAAGAGACGGCCCATAAGCTCGGACTGAAAACGGGCGTACTCTCGGTCCATAATGGCCGAGAGCTGGCTCCAGTCCGAGCTTGGTTGTTGTTGGGGGGCTGACGCCGTCAGCCGAGGTGTCGGCGCGGGCGCCCCCTTTTGTGGACCGTCTCGTCCCTTTTTTGTTTTGGCCGGTGTCGGCGCTGCCGGGTCAGGCAAACCTTCCCGGTGCGGCCGCGGCACCCGAGCTCTTCCGGGCGCCACATGAGATGGCGCCGCAGCCGGGGGATGTGAGGCACTCCCTCCCCTCCGAAGCTCGGCCAGCTCGCTGGCCAGCACCTCGATGCGGGCGTAGAGCTGGTCGATAAGGGAACGAGTCCTCTCGTTCTCCCGATCCCGGGTCTCCGCCCTCACGCACAGTTCGGCTGCGCAGGCCTTCAAGGTGATGAAGGCGGACCGAACCGACTTCACCACTTCCGCCTTGGAGCTCTTCGGCTTATCGACCGTCTTCTCTACGGCCGATAGACAGGAGAAGAGCTCCGAGCCGATGTCTGCGGACGCTCTTTCGTCGATTCCTCCGGTTTCGGCAGCCGGTTGGGTCGCCTCCCGCTCCACGCTGGCATCGTCCTCTACTCTCCGCCTCACGACCATTGGCCTCCCGTCATCATCGGCAGGACGCTGTGGTTTGCGCTTTCGCGCCCGCAGAGTTCCGCCGATGGAGGATGATATAGAGACGGCAGACATACCGTCGCTGTCCCCATCATTCTCCCTCCCAGCCCTAAGCCTCGGGCAAGGAGTGCCTGGTCTAGCAAATCGCAAGACCAGGCTCTCCTCTGAGGTCGTCCTTGAGTGGGATCGGGAGCGAACGAAACTCGCCCCCGACCTCCTTGTGTCAAGACTTGACTTTGTCTTCTTTGGCATCGCCGCCCTACCATTTTTGCCAACAGCAGTCTACTCAGAACGAGTTGACGTGGGCACTTTGGCACTGGCGGAAGCCGGACGAGTCGAAGCAGAGGGAGTCGGAGCTGAAACTTCCGGATTGTTCTTCTTGGTTTTCTTACCTCTCTGCTTCTTCTTTTTCGTCTCTGGCGGTGCCGTTGGCACCGTTACACCTGTAGTTGACTGCGTCCTTTCAGCCGCAGTGTATCTTGCCCGATCAGCCGCTAGTGGTGGGCGGACGGGTTTCTCGGGCGGAAGCCGATCTTTCAGAGCGTCCAAGCGGGCGTTCATCATATTCCCTACGTCTATAAGTAGGGAACGCCTTAACTCTTCTATGCTGCCTATATCATGTGCCGTCACAGCAGGCGGCATGGATAGTTGTGTGGGCTCGCACAATCGCTCGTGACGAGTTTCCTCAAACACCTCCCTCAGCGCTTGAACTTCCCTGCGGAGGTCTGCCATCTGTCTTTCCAATTTGGCATTGATGGCCTGAAGCTTGGCAACCTCTTCAGACTGGGTCCGCCGATGCAGCTCCTCAGAGATGCTCTGCAGATTATGTGACGCTTCCTTGAGGTTGCGGATAAAATCACCTTTCAGATGACCACTCCTTTTCGCTACCTCAAGAATGGCCAAGACACTTTCACCTGCCTTCTTGTGGAGCATCTCCGCCGTCTGTTCTTCAGTATCCCCCACTGGGTTTACGACGATCTTGTCCTTCTTAAAGGACTGCACTTGCGACTTCGGCCGCTGTGAACCTGAAGGTTCAGTCTCAGCAGCAGCCTGTTGCAACTCCTGGAGATGCTTCTGTGCCTTCTCCAGGCCAGTACGGTCACCTCTGGTAGGCGGGTTATCCTTCTTTTTGGCGACAGGTTTCGCCTTGGAAGGGGTCTGCCCGCTATCTTCACCATCACTTGATGGCCGCTGTCGCTTTTCCGCCTTTTTATCGACCGCGTTGTTAGAAGACACGTCTGACGGTGCCACAACCATGGTCCTGCTATCAAGATCGGACATTTGATTCGGCTCACTGTGTCGACTTCGACTCCTTTCTCTATCGAGAGGCAATCGATCAAGTTTTATGACCGCCTCCTTAAACCCTTCTGGTTTGTTTTCGCCTTGTTCCGGCCGAACGGATTCAGACCGGCTCCTACTGGTAGCGCTTCTGGTCATTCGTCTTTCAGCCTGCGCCGCCTGGCCCTCCTGGCTCTCACTAGAACTTTGAGGTGCTAGCTCTACCTGCACTGTTCCATCACCAGGTCTTTTCACACCCCCGCTGGCTTCCTGAGCCATCTCCCACTCATCTCCACTATCCTGTCCACTCTTGCAATAGTTGCCCCCTCCGTATACTACGGGGCAGCACGCCGAAGCGTGACGGGATTCCCCTCCTGAGGAGGGACCCGCCCGGAGAATATTTGCCATTGCCGTCGTTTCCATTTTTGTGTTTGGTGCTGATCCACAGCTTCGTGTGTATAACCTACGCTACACGTGCTCTAGCCGAATTAAGGCAAGAGCACCCTCCAATATGTATAGTGTATGTGTGTGTGTGATGTATGTGTGTGTGATTGGTTCGCCCAAGCCGATGGTAAAAGCCCATCGACGAGGACGAACCAATGTGTGTGTGTGTGTGATGTGTATGTATAGTGTACCTACTATGTCAGACCATTGGCCAGCGCCGATCAATGGAAAAGAGAAATTTCTCTTCGATTGATCGACGCTGTTTCCACCCACGCCACGAGGAGGCTGTCCAACTGGTGGGCAACCTAACTCGACCTAAGTCAACCTAACCTAACCTAAGTCAACCTAACTATTCATTTATTAACCTAAGGCGAGTCACCTCTTGTGGTCCAGCGCTGGAAAAATTTTGATTAAAAGTAGGTCAATGTATATCTACTGTGTACTGGTCGTATACTAATGTATACCCAATACTTGAGTCACTAAGTCTTGACTTTGTGTTAATTAATGCACGGCCGGTAGGCCGTGGCACGGCGGCGGCCCCGGGCTACCGCCCGACGTTTATATTGTATTCCCTGACCTACCTTACCTGACCTACCTAACCTAACCTGATTTAAAATCAGGTTAGGTTAGTTCCTCCTCTCAGAAAAACCCCCTGAAGGGGAAAAAATCCCTCGCGAGAGGCGGCGTGGACACGCCGCCGCCATCTCGGGCTCTTATGCTGGCGCACGCAAGCCCGGCGCGGCGGCTAGCCAAGCTATGTGGCCCGCCGCCGCCTCCTGCGAGCGGGATCGGCTCTCTCCCGATCCCGCTCGGCGCTCTCCTTCTGGAGCATTACTGCCTCGCAGAAGGAGAGCGCTGCCTCCCAACCCTCCTCACTCTCCAGCATGGCCGCGACCAATGCTGGAGGGGACAGATCTCGCCCGATGACGTCGACCAGGAATCGACGCTCAGACTCCCACGCGGGGCAGTCTTCCAGCGTGTGCTGGGCGGAGTCCCGGTCGGAAGCGCAATGGTGGCACTGTGTCGTTTCCTCCCTCCCGATTCGGTTCAGATACTCACCGAAGCAACCGTGTCCGGTGAGTATCTGAGTCAATCTGTAGGTGACCTCGCCTTTTCTGCCGATCCAGGCCTCGAAGTTGGGCAGGACGGCACCGACAGCGCGTTGGCGCGCACAGCCCTGTCGTTCCAGCTGCGCGCGCCAGTCCCTCAAGGCCTGTCGGTGCGCGTCCCGCCGGAGCATTCCTTGCGCGGGTTCTAGCGCGTACCCCCCGTCTCCTCCACCCTGGTCGATGCCTCGCCGCGCGTCATAGACGGCGGCGTCCATCTTGGCCAGGATTTGGAAAGGGGGGGAACGGGCCAGAACCGTCGCCGCCTCGAACGAAATCGTCCGGTAGCCTCGTACGATCCGCATGGCCATTAGCCGCTGCAGGCTCCTCAACAGAGCTCCGCAGCGGCAGGACCTCGTGAGGTCGTTGGACCACACGGGGGCCCCGTACAGCGCCACGGATCGTATGACGCCACCGTAGAGGCGGCGAACTCCTTCCCGCGGTCCCCCGAGGTTGGGCAGCAGGCGATGTAGCGCACCTGCTATCCTGCGCGCTCGGGGGACCAGGCGCACGAAATGCTCTTCGAAGCTCCATCGGCTGTCCAGGGTGAGGCCTAGGTACTTGATGTACCGCCCCACCTGGACTTCGGCGTCACCTACACGGATTCGCGAGTTGGGTGGTTCCTGGCCTCGTCTGAGGCGGTGGAACCATAGCGCCTCGCACTTGTGAGGCGCTATCTCTAGGCCCAGCTCGCGAATCGCCCGCACGACACATGCCACCCCCAGCTCGGCAAGCCTGAGCGTTCGCCCGAAGTCAGCGCCGGTGGCGACAACGAGAGTGTCATCCGCATAGCAGACGACACTCACGTCACCGGGAAGACTGGTGCGAAGGACCGCATCATATGCGAGGTTCCATAGCAGGGGGCCCAAGACGGACCCCTGCGGAACCCCGCACGTGATCTCCCGTTCCGTCTCCGTCCCGTTTCGACCGGTAATCCTGACGCGTCTGTCGCGAAGGTAGGCCCCGATGATTGCCCGCAAGTAGGGAGGCACGCCGTGATAAACCAGTGCCTCCCTAATTGCCTGCCACGGGAGGGTTCCGAATGCGTTGACGATGTCCAGGGACACCGCCAGCGCAACCCCCCCTGAACGGACTGCCGATTCCGAAAGCGTCCACGGTCGACCGCCCCGGCCGGAATCCGAACTGGCAGTCCGATAGATCTGGGCCTACTCGCGACAGGTGCCCGCTGATACGATTGGAGATAACTCTTTCGAAGAGCTTCCCCGTCTCGTTCAGCAGGCATATCGGTCGAAACGACGACGGAGACTCGGCGGTCCTTCCCTCCTTTCTCAGGAGCACCAGTCTCGCTGACTTCCACTCGAGGGGGAACACGGATAGGCGGAGGCAGTCGTTGAAGAGCTGCCTCAGCCGGTTCCCTAAGACCTTCAGAGCCAGCACAAGCACCCTGCCCGGAACACCATCCGGGCCGGGTGCGGTGGAGCGGGATGCCAGCCGCCTAACGGCTAGCTCGAGCTCGGCCCCCGTCACCCCCAGATCGTCGGACCAGAGATCTCGATCCGGCGACCAGGGAGGGTGACTGGAGGGACTGTCCTGGACCCTTGGGAAGAGTGTTGCTACGACTCTCCCCACAAAGTTGGGGTCCAGGGTTTCCGTCAACGGAGGGACCCACGGTCTGAGCTTGCCCAGTACCATCTTGTACGGGCGCCCCCATGGATCCCTATCCAGTCCCTCCACGAGCTCGTTCCAGGACCGCTCCTTGGCCTCAGCGATTGCGATGCTGAGGGCATGGGCCGCGGTCCCGTATTCCCGCCTGGCTCTTAGGGTCTCCTCTAGTGAGGCTTGCCTTCTCCTTCGGGCTCTTTGGTACTGGCGTCGCGCAGCCACGACCGCTCGTCGAAGCCGCGCGATCTCCTCGCTCCACTAGTACACAGAGCCCCGCTGGGGCGGCCTGGCTCGGGGCATCGAGACGTCGCAGATCGACGTCATTGTGTCCCGGAACCAGGCGGCTTACAATGCGCCTTCATGTTCATATTTTGTTTGTTGGCTGATCCACAGCTTCGTTACCTAAGCTATTTGTTATGTGTAGTGTAGGTGTGTGTGTGGTGTATGTGTGTGTGATTGGTTCGGCCAAGCCGATGGTAAAAGCCCATCGACGAGGACGAACCGTGTGTGTATGTGTATGTAGAGTGTACCTACTATGTCAGACCATTGGCCAGCGCCGATCAATGGAAGAGAGGAACTTCTCTTCGATTGATCGACACTGTTTCCACCCACGCCACGAGGAGGCTGTCCAACTGGTGGGCAACCTAACCTAACCTAACCTAACCTAACCTTTGTGGACCGTCTCGTCCCTTTTTTTGTCTTAACCGATGTTGGCGCTGCCGGGGCAGGCAAACCTTCCCGGTGCGGCCGCGGCACCCGAGCTCTTCCGGGCGCCACATGAGATGGCGCCGCAGCCGGGGGATGTGAGGCACCCCTCCGAAGCTCAGCCAACTCGCTGGCCAGCACTTCGATGCGGGCGTAGAGCTGGTCGATCAGGGAACGAGTCCTCTCGTTCTCCCGATCCCGAGTCTCCGCCCTCACGCACAGTTCGGCTGCGCAGGCCTTTAAGGTGACGAAGGCGGACCGAACGGACTTCACCACTTCCGCCTTGGAGCTCTTCGGCTTATCGACTGTCTTTTCTACGGCCGATAGACAGGAGAAGAGCTCCGAGCCGATGTCCGCAGACGCTCGTTCTCCGATTCCCTCCGTTTCAGCGGCCGGTTGCGTCGCTTCCTGCTCCACGCTGGCGTCGTCCGCTTTCCTCCTTCTGATCACCATGGGCCTCCCGTCATCATCGGCAGGACACTGTGGTTTGCGCTTTCGCGCCCGCAGGGTTCCGCCGATGGAGGATGAGATAGAGACGCCGGACATACCGTCGCTGTCCCCATCATTACCCCTTCCGGCCCTAAGCCTCGGGCAAGGAGTGCCTGGTCTAGCAAATCGCAAGACCAGGCTCTCCTCCGAGGTCGTCCTTGAATGAGACCGGGAGCGAACGAAACTCGCCCCGACCTCCTTGCGTCAAATCCAGTGGTGGGATCATCGACCGCACAAGATGTTTGTGTGGTCGGAACATCCACCGTCTCCTCCTTGTCTTCTCCGGTACGCGACCGAGGCCGCGAGGCAGTGTTGGCCCCCCCCGTATACGTGGGGCCAGCTGCCCTGAAAAGGGCAGCACGGGATTACCCAGCTATGTTGCTGGGACCCGCCCGGGGATCATTTTCGCACTGCTGTTTTTTCATTTTGTTTTTTGTCCAGTTAACGTCTGGGACCCGACGTTGATGCCCTTGGGGCCGACCTCCGCGCCGACCATACATCCCCTCGCCAGGCACCAGAGCTTGGGATTTACGGATTTTTTAAAGTGGTTTACTCCACGCGGTCCCTTGGGACCCCCGTTCCTCTCCGTTGAGGGTTACGGGTTGGGCCGATCGGGGGGGTTTACAACCCCTGATCCGTCGCCCCTTACATGGGTCAGGCCGAGCGGAAGGGTTCGTAACCGCAATCCGTCGCCCCTTCCCAAAGCTACCACCCCGAGCCAAGCCGATCGGGGGGGTTAACAACCCCTTGTCCGTCGCCCTGGCCCACAACTACCACCTAGGGTAGGCCGAACGGGGGGGTTCATAACCCCTAGTCCGTCGCCCCTCCCTTAATCCACCATCGGTCGGGCCGAACGGGGGGGTTCATAACCCCTGGTCCGTCGCCCCTCACACACCATCACTCGCACGTCCACTCTGCCCTCTGCTATTCAGAGGGACAGGCGGAGCGCCCTCCGGGGACCACTTCGCTTCACTACAGGCTGGATTGCCTGCAGCTACTGAGCCCCCCCGCCACGACAAGGCGTGGTCCCGTGGGGGGGAACCTAACCTAACCTTTTTTTTTTTTTTTTTTTTTTCGTGAGGAAAATGCATTTAACTGCATCCCCACCATCCCAGGGGTGGAGCGGTGGGGTATGTGGGGCTCTCCGGCCGTGAAGCGGCCGGCCTACCCACTAAAAACCTCACGGTTGCCTTCCTCAGGCATCTGGGGGGGCCCCGGGATCGCGTCAGCACACTGTCAATTACTTGGACAGCAGGGGCTCCCTCATTGAAACAGCCCGCCATAACGGCGGCGCCATCCCGGGCCGCTACCACGAGCACACCAACCCCCGCGGTGCACCCGCACGCGAGCCCGTCGCGGCGGCCAGCCAAACCATGTGGCCCGCCGCCGCCCCCATCGAGCGGGATCGGCCTTCTCCCGATCCCGCCCCGCGCCCTCCCTCTGGAGCATTACTGCCCCACCGAAGGAGAGCGCCTCCCACCACTCGCACATCCACTCTGCCCTCTGCTCGACAGAGGGACAGGCGGAGCGCCCTCCGGGGACCACTTCGCTTCACTACAGGCTGGATTGCCTGCAGCAAACCACCCAACTAACAGGCATCTCCAATCACAACAAAACCCAGTGCATAATAAATACATACCAACCCCACTGCGATAAACTTTCACCCTAATACATCAACCAACACACACCTCATACTAATCAACTCGCTCGATCAAAGACCACAGCCGAAACAAAAATTAAAAATGAAAAACAAAATAAAATCCACCTACCCTCTCACAAACCAAAAACACAACCACAAAATTCCGCCATTAAAATTGAAACCCAAAATACGTCGACGGACTAATAAAAAATGAAAAAATCGAAGACGCAAGGAACAGCTGCTGACACGGCCACCGAAACTGCTGCTGTTGCCACCCCCCCCGCCACTATGGTACCAGTTCACACCATCTACCATACTACCACCAGTGCGGCCAACTTCTACTACAACACCGAGCCCCCTCAACAAACCCCACAAACCAACATCTCGCCTCCATCGGACCCCCCCTCCCATCGAGCGCCCCGGCCTGTGGCAGCACCAGCTCTGCGGAAGCTCCTGCTCAAAATAATAAAGGAAACACCGACGATGGCAGCGGAAAGCACAAAAGGCTAAGAAAACAACAAAATAAAAAAAGCCAATGCGTGCTCTGCGGCGTCCTAATGAATAGCCGCAGTATGTACCTACATTACGTAAGGAAACACAAGCAATATTTCGACGGGAAATATAAGAGCACTAGATATTACCCAAGGCTCTTCTACATAGAAACAGAAACAAAACTCGACGAGTGCCCCGAGCATAACAGACCCCCTCGAGCATTCATCGAAGGAGTCTCAGGGGTCAATATGAAATTTTTAAGTTATAAATAGATTTAATTAAATAATAATACCCATCAACTTGTATCTTTTCGCCCAAACCTATAATAATAAACCTGCCACACTTAGGCACACTGAAACAAACATAATACACCGCACTAGGCATACACAGGGAAGAGCTATAACGCGCAGAACATACACAAATCAAAAATAAAGCATCACAGCATGAACAAATCAATGAACTCAACATAACTATCATCAATAATCTGGTCTGTCAGGAGACTCATCGCAATAGCCCAAACGGTTGCCGACACGGACACCCGGCCCGATTCGACATGGGCTGGCGTGGGT
The DNA here is from genome assembly GCA_951213275.1 of Idaea straminata. NCBI lineage: Eukaryota > Metazoa > Arthropoda > Insecta > Lepidoptera > Geometridae > Idaea > Idaea straminata. The sequence goes on along the minus strand of OX577867.1, from coordinate 11,274,487 downwards.
CATGACGAGGGATCACATCATAGACACCCATTCCCAAATTCTGCCATCCTGCAAATCAGAAACTCAGTTATGCATCAACAACTCAGGCAACCATCCGAACAAAGCATTCCCTACAGAACTCCCATCTCAACAGAGCCCAATGGCACACATAACGCCACGCATTCCCGCCCTACAAATCCAAATCTGTGTCTGTCATAATGCAACAGGATACAATCGTCCACCCCATCAACAATCAAAACATACTCACATCTCATTTCAACGCACATACAATGATTACAGACAGGATCAGTCAATCACATCAATAGACTACTCACCTTCGAACCAATAAGAGCACAACCACATAAACGCTGTCTTCACTGAATTCATCTCACGCCAGACGATCAGTATTCACAAAGAGCATCATCGCGCAGGTCACACCGCCGCTGGCGCACAGGCCTTTCTCTGAACTCTGCAAAACAAGAAACGTACGCAACATTTAATCACCAAACCACAGCACAGGTACAAAACGGTCAAGCATCACTACACACCAGCCCACAACATTAAATACAATAACACATCCATAAAATAAACAAACCAATATAACCACCACCCCCGACAACATTCCTTGTCGCACAATTCCCTCATCCCCTCCAACCTATGAGCAAACTCTCAGGAACATCCCCACCGCACTCCAAATCACTTCCACATACAGGCACCTATTACCCCGACACAATAATCACTGCAACACTTATCGCTGCCGGCCGAAATTGCCAACGACAAACCAAGTTAAATAAGCAACACAGTACAATTCAAAAATAGAAATTAGTACCTCCACTCAACCTTTGGATCGACGCAGAGCAAGGGGCTCTAAATTATCTTCAACTTATGGACTTACTCCCATCGGCCCCGCTAGCTCTGCCCCGTCAACGGGGCAGATGGGAAAAATTGTTTCATCGGCCCCGCTAGCGTCGGTGTTGGCGTTCAGCGGGGCCGATGGCACATATTAAGTCTCATGTGCCCCGGTATTGAACTTACTCCCGATCACGGTCGGTTCACGAATAACGGTCCCCCTGGCCAGGGGGCCCGATAATCGTTGATTTAAAATAAAATTTGAAGGTCTTCCGGACCCCCTATGCCCCCAGAGAAACGCTGTACTGTTTTAGATTTTTTAAAGCTCATCCGCCCCCTAGTCCAAGTAAAAGACGTGATCAAAAAGATCGAAAAAAAGTGATAATGTTTTAATGTGGCTCGCAATACCGAACTTGCTTTTGAATACCCTATCACAGATGACGCAATAGGGTTGGCCCTGGTAGCTGAAGGCATAATTATAGGAGGGCTTAGGTCGCTCTTTTTGTACTTGACGTTTTACGTCAAGCGTTTCGAGCCGGCTTTCCTCAAAGTTGTAAAGTATGCTTGTAGATGGAGTGTGGAGCGCCAAGAGGACCTTTCCGGGGCAAGCCCCTTCCAAACAGCAATTAAGTTAATAAGATATTTATGACTAATTAGATGTTTAGTAATTTAGGTAGGGTTAATACATTGTTTTTTTTTTTAGACACAATATTTTATACACTAGGGTTAAGGGTGTAGATCGTGAAAATCACCGAAAAGAGTGTTACGATTTTTCATATTTAACCTATTTACATATGATTGATATCAATGAAAATTTGTATATATTACAATCAAAGACCAATAAGTATGTTCATGCTTAAATTAAACTCTTAAACCTAATAGTTGTTTTATAATAAACGTCAACAAACGCACAAAATTGAGTAAAAATGCAAAAACATGACTTCGTATTTTTCAGATTTAACCCCATAAATCAACACAAATTGATAAAAAGAAACACTTTTTGAACACTGAAGAAACCAATAAGTATAGCTGTATACTTTTTTTTATACCTTTACAAACAAAGACTTCCTCTTTTAAAGCCCTAAAATCTAGATATATTTTAAGGTAAATTTTTCATACACAAATGTATGGGATAAAACGTTCGTTTCATTCGTGCAATCTCGGTGGTCAACAGCGGCAGTTCCTTTCTGTAAGTGAACGCGACACCACGCTTGTCGGCTGCAGACAGCAGAATTACGTATTGTGTATTTGTGTTTTTTGTAAAAAACTGTAAGTATAACATTTTTATAATTAATTTATTTTCAGTTAGTAGAAAGTATCGATATAATGAATGTCTGAAAGAAAACCATGATGGAACTAGATATAAATCGTAAAAAATACAATATCTACACTAATAGGTATTATAAAGAGGAAAGATTTGGATTTTTGTATGTAACGAATAAACTCAAAAAGTACTGGACCGATTTTAATAATTCTTTTATCATTCGAAAGCTACATTATCACTGAGTAACATAGGCTATTTTTTTCGCAGGACTGATTGAATTTGAGTGTCATGCCAGGGAAAAGAAAGTTTTGTACGCATTATAAAAATATGAAAGCCAAAAGATCTCGGAATAAAATGTAAGTTCCTCCCTACTTATTTATTATCGCATTTGAACAGGGTACATTACAAAGCTAATAGAATATGTCATATGATTTAGATCGCCCGATTCAGACATATACCTACAATAACATGTAGGTATATGTCAAATTGTGGAAGTAGGTAGGCGACAGCGCAACTTTGTCGACATACCCGCCAAACAGACGCGAGGCGCCTAGCGTCTGGCTTAGGGTTGTACAAAATAAATAAAAAGTGGATAATATTGATGAATAATATTTCCAGTATTGAAAATAAAGAAAACCTTGGGGCCGAGACTCTGAGCAACAATGCTACGCGCTGTATAGAGGTAAGTTGTTATACGTAATTCTTGTAGACTTGTTACATAAATAAATAAACTACTTAGTTAGTGATGGGCGAAGACAAAATCTCAATACCAACCTATAGATTTTTTCTTGCAATATTTATTATTTTCATCGAGAGACAAACACCTTAGTACCGAAATACTTCTCAATTACTTTCTCAAAAGAAAATTTACGTTCAAATAGGTGACGTCATAAAAAAACAATACCTAATGCGTAAAGAAACTATAATTTCTATTCATCAGGAACCTAATATTGTATTAATTCTTTTGCATTTTTTTAAATTTTTAATTATTTTTTATAAAAAAAATCAAGCCATTATCTTTCTTTACAGGAACTAGTTATTGAAAACGACCAAGAGGGAAAGGTGGATGAAATGGAAGTTGGGCGTAGAGTTGTAGACGTTTCTTTTTTTTTTAAAGCTCTTCAGGCCATAGGGGACCACGGTCCAATGGATTGTAAGTTAAGTTACCTCAGTATAATAGGTGAAGTAAAAGTTGGTCTGGACTCAAAACTCATCATGAAATGTAGTATGTGTAGTATGAAATTTACTGTGTGTTTGATTGAAAAGAAAGAAGATAGAATGGAAGTGAATCATCAAATTGTATCTGGTATCATATCATCTGGTGGGAGCTACTATCAGTTAAAAACATTAACTGCCGCAGTAGCCCTACCAATCATGTCACCTTCATTATACAATGAAATTAATAATACGGTTTGCGATTGGTGGGAAAAGACAGCAGCACATTCCATGGCAGAAGCTGTCAAGGAAGAAGCGGAGTACGCAGTGTCTATAGGTAGTGTTGATAAAAATGGTACACCATTAATATCTGTTGCTGTTGACGGTTGTTGGAGCAAGAGATCTTATGGTAAGAATTTTTCCGCCTTGTCCGGCGCAGCTGCGATAATTGGCATTAAAACTAATAAAGTATTGTTTTTTGGAGTTAAAAATAAATACTGCGTAGTTTGTGCACGAGCCGCAAAGAACGACAGTCAGCCCTCGGAACACCGTTGTTTCAAGAATTATTCGGGATCATCTACCGGTATGGAATCGACCATAATAGTTGAGGGGTTTAAACGTTCCATTGTTGATCACGGTGTAATTTATAATAAATTTGTAGCAGACGGCGATTCCAGTACTTATAAAAAAATATTAGATTCGCGACCGTACGGTAATTTAACAGTAGAGAAAATTGAATGCAAAAATCATCTTTTACGAAACTACTGCAATAGCTTGGAGAAACTGTCGAAAGACACTAAGTATCCTTGCGAATTGCGGAAATTCCTAAAAGAAAGGTATTTGCGTTTAAGAACGGGTGTAAAATGCGCTATTAAATATTGGGGCGATCAAAATCAGTCACTCGAAGAAAAAATAAAAAATCTTAGTGAAGATATCCTAAATGGTCCACAACACGTATTTGGTAATCACCAATATTGCAAGGAGTATTTCTGTAGACCTGATACTCGTCGAATAGAACCTGTTGGGTTGCTTCCAGCAATTGTTGGATGCGGATTAATGGACGCGGTACACATTTTAAGTAAAAGACTGTCATATCATTCTAGAAGTTTAATTCATAATTGTACAAGTAATATAGTTGAAAGTTTTAACGCAGTGATTGCCAAATTAGTAGGGGGTAAGCGTGTAAATTATTCTTCCCGTGGTTCTTATGCGGGCCGATGCGCAGCTGCTGTTGTGTCTTTTAATACAGGATCGATTCATAGTAAAACTCATGAAGTAATATTTAAATCTAGTCCTAATCCTTTGATCGCGAAAGTGGAAAATTGTAATCGTAAAATCCGTTTAATTGCTAAACCTAAATTAAGATTGAAAAAGAGCCACAGCGCTGTATCGAAAGACGCTCACTATGGACCAAACTGCGAAAAACCTGATCTGAGTCCAGAATTATATGAGAAAGCCAAGTCATCTTTTTTAGCCGATTTAAAGTTGTCTTGTGCTGAAAGAGAGGAGCTTGAAAGGTCGACCCATTTGCAAAGAAGTAGTTCTGAGTGGATGAGTACAAGGAGAAAATTACTAACCTCATCATCGTTCGGGGAAGTTTGTAAAAAACGAGAGAGCACAAGTTGTGCTGTTCTTGTTCGTAAAATCGTTTATGGTAGTAATATCTCCAGTTTGCCTGCTGTACGGTACGGTATCGAAAACGAAGAAACCGCAATTAAACAGTTAGAAATTCAAGAGAATATTAGTATACAAGGTTGCGGTTTGTTCGTCGACGATCAATATGAATTTCTTGGTACTACACCAGATGGCATTTATGCAAACGGTTTAATTGAAATTAAGTGCCCACATTCTTTAGCTGGCATGACTCTTGATGAAGCAATGGCCAAACATACCTTTTGGGTTAAGGACAAGGCTTCCAAGGGTTATGTCATAAATAAAAATCATAACTGGTATTTCCAAATTCAGGGACAGGTACATATTACTAAAAGAAACGTTTGCATGCTTGGCATCTGGTTTGGTGCTACTGTACCTATGAAAGTTTATATTATAGAAAAGGACGACAAATTTTGGGAGGAGAAAATGGAGATGAAATTAGTTAGGTTTTATTACGATTGCCTACTTCCAGAATTAGTTGATCCTCGGCAGTCACGAAGCATGCCCATTCGTGACGCGCCCAGTATCATAGAGGCTATGAAAGAGAGGAAAGAAAGAGCTTTACGTGTTATGAAAGAGAAGAACGCCTAATGATTTTGAAAGATACAGGTAACTTAACTACCCAGCCAGTCGATTCACGTAAACACGCCAGTCCAAAAGTCGTTTTAACTTAGGAACTTAGAAATCGCCTTTTGGTTTTCTGTTTTAAACGCACTTACTTATCTAGTCTTGGATTGTCATAAATCTTCCAATAGCTCAATTACTATACAATTTCTGAGTTACCTGGTGTAAAGAATCATAAAAATTGGTTAAAAAATACAGCGAATTGAGGATTCTCCTTTTTTTAAGTCGGTTAAAAGGGCTAAATTTGCAAAAAACGAAGTGACGTCACTGCGCTACGGTTTTTATTACTTACGTGAATCGGGCAGCTGGTAACGTTTTCATTCTGATAGGTTTTGTGATAGCCATTGATTTTATCATCAAATTAGCAGAAATCAGAACTTGATCCGTAATCGAATGAAAAACCATTAGAATTTTGAACTCATATTTCGTTATTGTTTAATTACATACTTTTAATTAGTATATTAATAATTTACAAACTTCTGTTAAAATTAGTAAATAAATGAATTATTTACTAATTTTTGTACAACCCTAGCACGCTTTTGAGATAGCGAGTAATGGCGACTCATATTTGTTATTGTGTAGTAAATAAAAATTTTATACTTGTGTTTCATTTATTGACATTTTTTTTTAAACCCTAGGATTTTTTTTTAGATATCGACGAGGTGATCGTAAACAAAAAGTAAGTATTTGAGTTTACGCAATAGGCACATTTCCTTGCGTAGAGATAAACACACTTCCTACTGAATTTGCAATTATTTTATTGAATGAATATTTTACGAATTAGAATAAATTTTGGTAGTGAAATTACAAATAAATAAATAGTTGGAATCAGTCAGATGTCAAATGATAGAAAAACATAAAAATTGTGTCTCAACAATCTATTAAAAAGAATCAACAGCTAGTTTCCAAAAATTCAACGTTATTGTTATGCTGTAAATATTCAAGTTCAATAACAATTTCTCAACGTGGAACGTTTGTTGCAAAACATTTTGAAAATCGCGCTCTCTAGGTCATTCATCCGCCCCGTCGGATGTTACATTAAACTTTGGCGCTGCGGTCGCTCGAAATCGAGATCTCAGGCCAACAATCTACACCCTTAAACGAGTAGATCAATACCTATTCTAGTAAACATTAAATATCTTTAAATATTATCTAGGTATATAATATAATGTAAATATATTTTTAGGTTAATTTCTAGTCTTTAAGCGATTAATAGTTATAGCTTAGGTAGTAGGTAATTAGGTAACAGTAAATATCAGGAAGTTCCCTACATCCCCACGCGCCGAACTGCGCCCCGGCCCAAATACCAAAGTCGGTCCCTCGTGCCGCAGAAACAGCACAACCGTGCCCCGACTCAGCGCAATAGTACGCCGTCGCGCTCCACTCCGGAGAAACAGTCTTGACACCGCTGAGAGGCGAAGTTATAGTGTAGTGCATACAAACATTCACCACGGCGTTCTGTCCCTGTATTATAACAATAACAGCGTGACATATACAGAAACAATGGACACTCAGCAAAAAAACCAGCCCTCCTCCCTCTCCAAGGATGCATCCCTACTTCAGACACATCGGGAGGGGCCTGCAGTCTTGCGACAATCCCCACCAGCACTGGCACTCGAAAACAATCAATCACCGTCCATCTCACCAATGATACATCGAGCACCCATGCCCGACGTAGCTCCAACTAGTTATGACAAAGACGACAACGATGGTCTGCACTCCATTTGGGCCGCAACAGGCACGCCGACACTGGGGACAACAGCAGAAGTCGAAGACTCGAACTGTTCCTCTCTGATCCTCTACATCACAACGAGTGATGAAGAGGAAATATACAACGAACCACCTTCATCACTGCAGCCACCTGGCCCCAACGCATCCAGCACATCCGAGATCTGCAACAAGATAAAAATATTACTTACAATAGACAAATCTCTTAAAAGAAGCAACAAGACAAAAATACTAGCCCTCTTGGAAGACATAAAGCAAATTACCAATAACAGCTACACCCGCGCCGACGCCGCACACACCGTCGTCCGACCGACTGCTGCAGCACCACTACTCAGCGATAGCACCAGCAAAACCCCGAGTCATCACCCCGAACAAACTGAAACAATAATAGAAAGCCTTAAAAGGATAGAGCTGAAGATCAAATCAGTGGAACACCAGATCGATAATCTAGGTGCAAATAAACAGAACATAGCGGTACAACGTAGACAGCCGGCATCCACGGCCCCTGCCAATATAAACACTGAAATCATTGACGTCGACCTTGATTACGCACACCATACGTTCCCGGCCCCCATAGTTACTGAAGTCTATGATTTAGCATCGCCACCAATGGTCTCGAACCTACCGATTTTTCGGTATTTCTACCGATATGGTCTATGTTCTACCGAAATACCGAAATGAAACGATTTTTCTACGATTTTAGAGTATACATGAAAATTGTCCCGATTTTTCTACCGATTTTACACTTCTTTGTTGGCAACCCTTTTCAATTATGTTTAATGTTACGGGGAAGCCCCTAGAGTAAGTGTATAGACCTAGTGCAGAATGTTCCATACACTTTAGGGAATACCATTGTGTCCTACAACACGATGTTAAGGTGAAGGAGAAGTACCTGCCCCCCAAATTCAAATTATTTTTAGTTTTTCGTTAAAATCACACAGTAGTAATTTAAATTTAGCCGTGATTTATAATTATTGACGGTTAATTCATAAATCACGGCTAAATTTAAATTTGGTATAGTTGCAAAGTTTAGCAAAGGCTTTAGTAGTTGGGAAACTATATTTATGTGTCGCGTATAACGGAATATCGTCACTTTTCGACTTTTCGTCACTGTGTGATTTTTACGAAAAACTAAAAATAATTTGAATTTGGCGGGCAGGTTCTACTTCTCTTTCACCTTAAAAGGGGCTTCCCGCTCAGGGATTTACTTGTCTAGTCTATATAACCAGGAATTCAGTTTTATTTTTTTCATTTATTTTCTTAACTTTGAAGAGAGAGTAGAGTGCCTACAAAATCTTTTATTTAAAAATTTAAAATGTCGTCTGACGAGGAGCCAAGCACAAGTGCGAGTGTAAGAAGAAAAAAATATCGACAATATTATAGAAAAGAATGGGAAGAAGAATTTCCAGGCTGGCTGCAGGATAGTCGTAAAGGCGAAAGCTATGCTTATTGTAAAAGTTGTAGTAAAGATATCAACATCACATCAGGAAAAGACGCTTTAAAAAAACATAGTTCTTCGCAAGCACACTCAGTATCATCAAAGAATATAAAATCACAACCGAAGATATCATCATTTACTGTGACCAAAACTCAAAAATCTGATACACTGGTTATGCAAGGTAATTTATTGTAATATTATTTTGTTTACTAGTTACCGATATATAGAAGCAGTAGATATAATTAGACCCTAATCGCTACTGAATATAACTATGTAATTTTAATTATTTATTTTAATTTCAGGTGAAATAAGATTAGCCTCGTTTGTTGCTGAACACAATCTACCATTCACTATTATGGAGCACCTACCGAAGCTGATGCAAGCTGTTTGTCTTGATTCAAAAATAGCAAAAGAAATAAAATGCTCTTCGACCAAAACTCACGACATAATTGATCATATTATAGGTAAAGAAAGTTTCGATAGTTTATGTGAAGATTTGCGGCAAAGTAAGTTTTCGCTTATTATTGACGAGTCAACTGATCTTAGTACAACCAAACACTTATGCTTAGTCTCGAGATATGCGAAAATGAATCGTATTAAAGATTGTTTTTTAGCTCGTATTCCATTAGAAGAAGCTAATGCAGCAACCTTATTTGAACACATTGTAAACTTTTTTAGAAGCAATGATATTCCATATAAAAGTAATCTTATAGGTTTTGCATCTGATGGGGCAAACGTAATGATGGGACGTAATAATTCTGTTGTAACATTGCTGCAAACTGAAATTCCCAACATTTTTATACTTAAATGCACCTGCCATTCGTTTCATCTTTGCGCGTCTTATGCTTGTACCAAATTGCCACGCTTTATAGAGGATCTTGTAAGGGACATTTACAACTACTTTTCTTCTAGCCCAAAAAGAGTGGCAGAGTTTAAAAACTTTCAAGTGTTTTGTGACTTAAAAGTACATAAAATACTTCACCCTTCTCAAACTCGCTGGTTATCAGTACATGCAGCAGTGAAGAGAATATTGGAACAACTCTCTGCTCTTAAACTATTTTTTATAGACCAAATCTCTAATAATGATCATCTTTTAGCTGCAGAACATATATTACAGAGGCTTCAAGATCCCACTACGATATTATTTTTGGAATTTTTAGATTTTGTATTACCATTATTTACCGATTTAAATAAAGTAATGCAAGCAGAACAGCCAAAAATTCATAGTTTATACGAAAAAATAACTGGAACATTAAAAACTATTTTTGATTGTTTTTTAAAAAGAGAATATTTAACTAGCACTCCAATCGAAAATGTTGATTTTATAAATCCTAGAAATTTTATGCATATTGACGCCATATACTATGGTGCTGCTGCGTCTAATACACTACTAAGTAGTTCAGAAAACCTAAACTCAGATCAGGTAAATTTGTTTAAATGCAGATGCCTAGATTTTTATATCGAAGCTTGTAAGCAAATAACCACGCGGTTTCCATTGAAAAATAATCCAATAAAAAGTTTAGACATAATTGATCCAAAAAATGTTAAAATTGGCAAAACTGCTTCGATAGTTCCTATGACTAGGCTCTTTCCCAATATTGTTCAGAGCAATGATTTCCAGGAAATTGATACAGAGTGGCGTATTTTAAGAAATTGTGAACAAATCAAAACATTTCCTGATGATGTAGAACTATTTTGGAATGAAGTAAGTTTACTAAAGCGTGGCGATGAAACTCACATGTTTCCTTTGTTGTCTAATTTCATCTTTAATATTTTATCACTTCCTCATTCATCCGCTAACGTTGAACGCATATTTTCACAAATTAATCTTTTGAAAACAAAACAGCGAAATAGACTGTCTACTGAATCAATCACTGGTCTCTTGCATACAAAAAGAATATTTAATGCAGCCAATTGTTATGATTTTGAAATTGATTCAAAGATGACCGAGGCTATGTCCAAAGAATATTGGTATAAGAAATAAGTGTGATTATATTAATATATAAACAATTATTGTATTAGTCTGTAAGTTTCATTTTTTTTTCAATAAATAAACCACTTTGATTGAAAACTGTATTGTTTTGTCAAATACCGATTTTGGGTACAAATATACCGATTTCAGCTGGCAACTCTACCGATCTCGCTCTATGACGTTCGAGACCACTGATCGCCACCCTCGTCGCCATCACCACATATGCCGAGTCGGGCCACTTGCAACATTAACACTGGAAACTGGCCTCACGTCACAGAGGAAGAAGAGATGGCCACCCTCATCAATGCCACTGCAACCACTATGGCTTTTGCAGCAATCCCAATAACAACTACCACTAATCCTATGGCCAAGAGACGAAATCTCCCCCAGTTTTCCTCAACTCGGATGAAAACCCTCTCGAAGATGTCGCAACAAGGAACCCGCTCGCTCGAATCGTCACCATCACGCAAGCGACCCATAGCAGTGGACTCACACCAGCCGCCTCCTCTACGCCGACCACCCTGCTACCCACAACACCAGACCAAAAATAATGCATTAGTGTCTGTTGATACGCCCATAACAGGTAGCATTTGTGACGCCAATAAAATCTGGCTCGCTCAGCGGCATGAAAGACCACCGAGCCAACTCACCATTGGTACGACTGCGCGGCTCTCCCGCCCCGCTCGCAAGCTGCGGCTCCCGCTCCAGCCCCACATGGGGACTTCTCGTCCATCCACCCGGCCCGCTCCACAGGCTGCACACCATTCTTCATCTACTGCCCAGGATGCAGGCATGGAACCAACTCCGGTCAACATCATCGGCATCGGAAGCAAACAAGGAAACTCACCTGGAAATAGCCATATAACACTGAAAGGTACACCTAGACATATTATATCATAACCAATTGTAACTAGTGCACTGGTTTGCCAACACAGCAATAAAGAGCTCCGCTGGTCGCTCTCTAACAGTAAATAACAACTTATATCAACTTAGCACTCACCTCGAGCCAACTATGCAACAAACCAAGCGGACGCTCTCTATTTCGTCGAGCGGCTAGACCACTCACCCCATACATTATAGGTCCATACATCTCAAGTCATGAACCAAGAACATCCGATGGCCCCTGCACAAATCATGTCCCGCAAGCCCTGCAACGTAGAAAACTCACAAATTAAATTAAATTATCATAATCACTTATCAATCCGAAAAAGGTAGAATTCACAATATAGGGCACATACTAATGTTGTATACAGCCAGTAGGCAATACATTAACCAAGAAAAATAACAATCTCTGTCAATATAATTAATCAATGGTCAGGACAGGCATAACAAGAGTACTATGTCTTTATATGTATAATAATATCAATATAATAACTTAGCATCTATCCTTTCAAATATTATACTTGTTCTCTATCTAACCTTTCTTTCTTTATACATTGTTCTTCAAAATACCTGAAAATTCCATTCCACATCCATCACCATCCCACCCAGAAACCCACATCGGCCCAGTCAATTTCAACTCGATAACATCAGCGTGGGTCGTCCCACAGCAAGGGCCCCACTCTCAACCATTCGAATGGTCCAAACTCCTACAACCCAGCAAATATACAATTCACGGGTCAAAAAAAAATGCGGAAGCCTTTAAAGAACACAGAAGCCCCGTAAACAACTAACTAACCTACAATTTGCCGAGCTCCGGAAATGATAAACACATCAAATTAAACATAAACACACGAACCAATCCAAACACCAGACACCTTTTAACAGAAATTCACAATCACCCCACAACCATTTCAATTCAATTCAACTTTTTATATGGCTGACTGCTGACATAAGGGCGCAATTCTGCCAATGTCAAGTGAGTCGAGGAAAAATTTGACATCAAAATCACGCCAATCTCTTACGAATCCTAAAGACTGCGTTCGGTACCCTATACTGCAATAATGTAGGTGGAAATAGTACTGTCGCATACTTTTCGCACTGGATCGATCGCTCGTACTAATCGGCGTCATGGCGTCACATTCGGTAATACTGGTGGTGTCACCGTCGCTAGAGGAGGCGGATGGCAGGCACCGGTAGATGCGCTGCCGGGGGCGAGCACCGGCACCGGGTAGGCACTGTCGGGATCGGCCTTGGAGCGGCGTGCCGAACCGTCGGTGTCGCTCGTCGATCGGTCAGACCCCTTTAATAATACTCATACCGCCAAACCAACTAGGCATTAACCAGACCCTACATTAAGCCGCTATTTGTAGCTAGTAGTAGCCGCAATGCTCCAATCCTGGCGTCATTATCGACAACTTAAGTCGATTCGTCCACAAATAATTCATCATACAATTAAAAAGCGCAAACACACTCCAGACTAATAAGTTCATGGAGATGCGAACAACATATCACCAATCGGATGCTTGAAGCCCACCCTCCGCTGACTTTACCAAACCATAGCGTATAAACGATTCCGGACATATCCACAGATGGCAATTGGTACCCCCTAACGACTAATGGATGCATCAGCCTTCCGCCCAATGCACCTGGGAACGGCCCACATCTGGATGCGTCGAAATTACCACCACCGGAGATCATCAGTCCTGCACCAAGGAGCGACGAAAATGGTGAGCCAAACGGTGTCGGCCAAAGTGGACCTTCTCTACGCACTTACCCTCGTATACACAACGCAAGAAGAACTCAACGAAAGCTGCCACTGGTGTCATCATGTCACACCGCCACCATAAATTCACCTACACACAACAACCCAAACCACACACTATCCTTCTTACAATGTAATCTATTTAGATGCTACAAATCCACACACGAATACAAACAATATCTGTTCCAACATGAACTCGATATCGGCCTAGTTACGGAACCATATATAGGCGCCACTACAGGCATGAAAGATTTTCATGGATACCAGCTGTTTCAGTTCCCAGGCAATACCGGCACAAAAGCCTGCGTACTCATAAAAAACGGCCTCGGTGCAACGCTCGGGATAGCCCAATACAGCTCCCCAAACTTGAGCGTGGTTCAATTGTCAATCTCCAACCATCGGTTCTATATTACATCGGTGTACGTAGAACCCAATATGGACAAAGACAACACGCTCAACAAACTAGAGGCTTTTCTAAAATTCCATCGCGATGATCTCCATGTCATAGGCGGTGACTTCAATGCTTACCACCAACTATGGGGTAGCGACAAAAACGACCCCAGAGGCAAGCTAATTACTCAAATAATTCTATCGAACGATCTCAATCTGTGCAATAAGGGTAACACACATACCTTCGAAGCTGTCAGGTATGGTCTACCTCGGTCATCAATTGTCGACATCACACTAGTCTCCGATAACCTATCAGACAAAATTCGCGACTGGAAAGTCGATATTGCAGCATGCCTATCGTCAGATCATAACGCAGTGCGATTTAACCTCAACCTAAACAAAAGACATATAAAGAAAAACAAAAATAAGACTACATACCGATATTCAACTAAATTTGCTAAATGGTCAAACCTAGAAGAAACCCTACAAAATAACACAGAACTAATTAGAATTGCAGCCATCGATTTCACCACCCTGACACCCAATGAAATCGATAAAATAATTGAAGATATCACAGCAGCGATTCAGCAATGCTGTGATAGAACACTACCTAAAAAACCAGGCCCAAGATACCCCAAACCCTGGTGGTCTGACGAATTAGAAGAACAAAAACAAAAACTGACAAAATATCATCATACCATTCAAGATCTCAGTAAACATAAAAAACCAATCCACAATATTCTTCAGGAAAGAGAGGAACTCAAAAAGAAATTCAAGGATAACATTAGCAAAGCATCCACAGACAATTTCCGTGAGTTCTGCACTAAACAAGAGAAAGAAGATGTCTGGTCGGTGACAAATCGTCTAATCAAAACCGGTTTTCCTCCTCAACCACCCACAACACTCCGAGTAGATGGTAATCGTCAAACTACATCCACTCAAGAAACTGCGGATGAACTAATAAAAAAATTTTATCCCGAAGACGTAGTAGTCGACGACAACACAGACCAAAAAAATATCCGAGAGCAATCCAATCTGGACCCAAGAACACCGAATGACTTGCCATTCACCAAGGACGAGGTAACCAACTGTCTGCGGTCCATGAACCCAAACAGAGCACCCGGCATGGACCACCTTACATCCGACATTTGCACATCTTTCAACAAATGCTACCCTGAACTACTCACCAACCTCATGAACCAATGTCTGAGCACGTCATACTTCCCAATCTCATGGAAAATAGCATTCGTCAAGGTCCTACCTAAGCCTGGAAGAGATGACTACTCAGACATCGGCTCATATCGTCCAATCGGACTCATCAACGTCTTCGGAAAGTTACTAGAAAAACTCATTATAAATAGACTAATGTACCACCAACAGACTAACAATCAACACAGCATACTACAATTCGGTTTCAAGACTCAAACATCCACACTAGAGGCGTTAGAATCTGCACTCAGCGCCATCAGGGCGGCAAAAGATCGATGTCATCTCGTAATAGCGATCTCACTCGATATCAAAGCGGCTTTCGACAATGCTTGGTGGCCCGCGATACTCCAAAGATTACGTAAAATCAATTCCCCCAAAATCTATTCACCATTATTCAAGACTACTTTAAAGATAGAAAAGTTTTACTTCATCTTGCGGACGCTGCCAGCCACAAAAGAGGATGTGTCCAAGGCTCTGTTTGCGGTCCCTCCTTTTGGAACTGTTCGCGCCGTTCCGTTTCTCCTTCATTTCATACTTAATATTTCTATGTCGTACGTAACGTCATAGAGAGTGACACATTTTTGTCAACCATCTTGTATATACATCAGCTAATATGCAATGTAAAAACTTAATAATTAAATAATATAAAACAGTTCCCTAAACCGTCTTTGACTATTCGCCCAAACATACTGGCGACCGTGAGTTTACGGATTTACAATTTTGGATAAAGAAGATCCGATTCGACCGCAAGCGACGACGGGCCAAAGCCCTTACACGTGCACGTTACCTATTTGTGAAGATCGTTCCCGCTTTCCTGTTGGTGGAGGCCTATGGAAGTCTTTGCCTTCAATATATCGTGCTACGTGAGCCGCCGTCAATCGCCGGGAGAAAAATATATATAAACAGTTGGAATACGACGGACTTGCGACGTGTCTACATAACCTAGCAGTCCAGGCCTACAAGATCGCCCAGGAGACGTCCACGATCTACTTGCCGCTGCCTATTTACAAAGTGAGCCCGTTCCTATCTGTATTCCTAGCTCTAATTCCCTCTTTTATTTGTGTTTATCGGGATTTTAGTTCCTCATTTGTATGTTGTATGTGCTGTTGTCTATCTGTGCCACTGTGGCTATTATTCTGACGAATTCCACAGTCCTGTGCCAACATCAGCCTATTCCTACACATATAAGACCTGAACGTAGCACTATTGCAGCCTATAGCCTGTTCATTATAGTCGTTCTACGCTTATTCAAGTCTATACAAACACAAAGTAAACAAAGCCCAGCGTTCCTAAGTAAATACGCACTTTGTACCTACCTTTTGCACTAAATATTGCTAAAAATCCAATATAAAACTTATCACATCATCACTATATCTTCTATTTGCTACTTATCATTCGATCTCATCACTCAAAAACATCGTCATTCTATATATTCCGATAATTTGTACCTACAGTTTACTTAGCTATTGCACATTCTCGCATTCCAGCGTCTTATCGAGTACTGATCCTCTCGTCGCGCAGGAGTGAATTTACCTATCGGTTTACCTACTCTTCGCGCAATACCTACTGAGCGTCGTCGGTCATCGACATCACCCGATCAGCTGGAGCCTCAAAGCAAGGAGTGTATCGTATGCATACCTAGTTATATACTACTTTATCTGACTTATAACTTTATCGTGTTTGTTTACGATGTCGAGAACGGAACAATCTAAAACTATGGACGCGGAAGAACTTAAAGGTTTAATTTATAAGCGCAGTAATATAAAAGGACGCTTGACTAAATTTAAATTTCAAACTTACGATGAAGTTATCGAGATTTGAAACATTATTTGAGGAATTTGACGAGATGCAGAGTCGAATTGAAATTCTTAACATTGATAAACAAGACACCGAATTAGAGATTCGAGAGTTAATTGAACAAGATTTCGATCAGTGCATTGCGTTCGGAAAGGTTTTAATCAGAAAAAATACGCCGATTCCGCCAGCGCCTGAAAACTTAAATTCGTCTTGTTGTAACCATAGTAGCCATAATATTAGTCACAATAGTGATAATAATGATGTTACTTCAGAGTCATATCGACTACCGGAACTTAAAATACCTAGTTTTTCAAGTAACTTCTCTAAATGGTTAGAGTTTAAGGATATGTTTCTTTCTTTAATTCATACTAGTGAAAAAATTAAAAAAGTTCATAAATTTCACTATTTAACTTCATATTTAAACGGTGAAGCTGCCGAAGTTATTTCCATCGAGGAAAGCCCTCACTAGTATGAGCACCCGTCCACAATGGGTTGGTACACCTACCACAGGACAGCAGACCACGAGAAAAACACTCCAAATACTTTAAGTTGATTTATTTTTCAGTTGCAATCCACCAAAATCGTCGTTCTCCCTTACGCGTTCGAAATCGAATGCCCGTTTTTTGCCCGATCTTTATGGTAGGACAAAACCCAGCTCACTGATTGGCGGACGACATCGCATGATGTCGTGACGTCAACCAATCATTGAGCGACCCTATGTTCCCGCCACAAATTCCGCCAATCACGTTAACTATCCAATCTGGTGTTGCCGTGATTAAATAGCAAACATGATTTATACAAACCATAGATTAAAAATATTATTTATAACAAAACAAACTCAAAACTAAGCATTACATTACATTTTCTTACATAGAATAATTGCTAAAATTAATTGAACCTAACAATCGACCGTCCTGACAACGTGTGCGTCCCCGCACACGACACCAGGTGGTAACCACAATAACCTAACAATGGCACACCCTAAATTTTATTTGCTAATAATTAATTCTAAATGTACAGTAACACTTTGCAAACACTAGAAATCGATCTTAAAAATGCCTGGTATTAATTTTTTTCTAAGATTACCTTGAATTTCATAATATTAACCATCTACTTAACAAATATTATTAATTATACTTTATATTTATAATACACCAGCTAACCTGATCGAAACAGGTACAAATTACAATATTACACTTGAACATCTCAAGATGAATAAGATATTACACTAACAACCAATCTTTATCGAAACAGATTAAGGTAACTCTAACATAAATTATATAAATAATACAAATAATAAAGAAAGATAGTTATCATATTAATCTACAGCATAACGAAACTAACTCGATTTGTTGAAATTGAATTTAGTGAACTAAGATGATTGATTCATTGAACTAATCATTAAAACCAAATCGCGACCGATCGATTATGTCGCAACTTATATAAGTAAATCGAACGAGTATTCTGAACGATCGATTAATCAGAATACCTTAATTCCCTGAACGATCGATTAATCAGGGTGCCCTAACTTCCTGAACGATCGATTAATCAGGATGCCTATCGACGCCGATCCGAGCCGATCGATTAATGCTCGTGATGGCAGCCGAAGGCCTTGCTATGACACTTGTTACACCAAGCCGCGAACCGATCGATTCTCGCGTACTTGATCTGTAACGGAAACAAATAACACTCTGTAGTATAGATAAAGGTATTAATCATTATAACGAATCTAAATTCTCATTCTAATTCGAATTATCATCATCATCATCGCTTTCAATACTATTGTTACTTTCAACCTCCAGAGAGGCCACATGTATCCACGGTTTCATGCGATCAGCAGCAACGGTAGTTGACCGTCTACTTTCTGTATCGATTAACCCACGTATTGGGGCTACAATATAGCGATCATTGCCTAAAACTTTGCTAACACGATACGGTCCTACGAAAGAGGGCATTAATTTCTTGCTCTGTCCGTCATTGTTGAAACTTGTTTTTGTTATTTTAACTAGATCTCCTTCATTATAGATACGGGAAGGTTTCCTGCCCTTGTCGTACCTGTCCTTTTGCTTGGCCTGTTCCTGATCTATCCTAGCTTTAACAATATCGCGTATTTGGCTCAAGTCTTCCGTGTTACGTGCACTAGAAGTAACGTCATTAAGCATGGGGTTAATTTCGCTGTTCATAAGGGTTCCGAACAGCACCTCAGATGGTGTCCTACCTATAGTTTTCTGGTAAGTGTTGTTCAGTCCCCATTGTATGCGTCCTAAGTGGGTATCCCAACTTTTCTCGCCATGTTTAACGCTCAATGCCTTCAGAGAGTCCAACACTGTGCGGTTATACCGCTCTACTTGGCCGTTAGACCTGGGGCTAGCGACTGCATTTAAGATGTGCTTTATTCCTCTATCAAGGCAAAAGCGTAACATGTGCGAGGTGAAACAACTACCCCGGTCACTAACAAGTCTGTCAGGGTTTCTAAATATACTAAAAATATCATCTAACACCTTAACTACATTTTGGGTATTGGTATTCCTGACTGGTTTGAGAAAACAGAATTTAGTGAAGCCGTCAACGATCACCAGCAAATGCGTAAAACCTTTATTCGACTTTACAAAGGGTCCAAGGTGGTCCACATGAAGAGTGTGAAAAGGAATTTGTACTTTCTCAATAGGGTGCAGTAGCCCTTCGTGAGCGCCTGAATTGTTTTTCGCGTACGCGCATTCAATACAGGCGCCCACGTACTTTTTGACGAATCTGGACATCTTGGGGAAATAATAATTGCTTCGAATTCGTTCTAGTGTCTTTTCTACACCAAAATGTCCAATGTCGTCGTGGTTGAGTTTGCACACCTGCCACCTGGCGCCCTTTGGTACCACCCACCTAATTTTTTCTTCATCTCCATCCAAACAACGAAACAGACGATTATCCCTGATGACATAATTCTGTCTTATGTACTTTAGTCCCTTCTCATCTAAGTCACTTTTTAAAATGTCCATTATTCTACAAAGCTCTGTATCTCCTAACTGTAACGTGTGAAGCCAATCTTCGCTACTTATAGACATTACCGCCGGGAACTGATCCTCAAGATATTCCGCTGGTTCCACAGGATTACGAGATAATGCGTCAACGTGGCTCATTTTGACTCCAGCCCTATACTCGATAGAACAATTGAACTCTTGAAGTGTTAGCCACCAGCGTGCTATCCTCGGTATTAAATCTCGTTTTGAAAATGTGGAACGCAATGCACTGCAGTCGGTTACAATCCTGAATTCCTTTCCTAATAGATAGACCCTAAATTTACGAAGCGAGCATACCACAGCTAGTGTCTCCAGTTCGTAAGAGTGGAAGTTTTTTTCTTCAGGAGAAGTCTGCCGACTGTAAAATGCTACCGGATTAAAAAATTCTCGTTGTTTTGCATCCGTTGCAAAAGGATACCGCCGATCCCCAACCTGCTGGCGTCTGTATGTAATTCTAATTCAGCCGAAGGATGATATATGGCAAGAACTGGCCTATCAACCAAGATCGACTTTAAACTGTCAAACGCTCGTTCCTGATCTTCATTCCACTGCCATGCTACGTCCTTTTTCAAAAGTTTACTGAGAGGGAACGAAATTTGGGCAAAGTTCTCAATAAATTTTCGGAAGTAGCTGGCTAAGCCAAGAAACTGCCTTACATTATGTACATTCTGGGGACGAGGAAAATCAACAACGCTAGCAATCTTCTTTTCACCCGGCCTAATACCGCTGGCACTAATCTCATAGCCTAGATAATCTACCTTGTCCCGCAGAAACTCGCATTTTGAAAGATTCAATGTGAGATTCGCTCTTTCAAACATCTGCAACACTTCTTCAAGGCGCTCAAGACACTGGGCGTAGTCTTTACCGTAGATAAGTACATCATCAATGTACGCGGTAGCCTTATCAAACCGAGCCGGACCAAGAATCGTGTTTATCATGCGTTGGAAAACCGCTGGCGCATTCGCCAGTCCGAACGGCATACGGTTGAACTCGTATTGGCCGTCCGGCGTAACGAATGACGTCAGATGTTTGCTTCGTTCAGAGATCGGCACCTGGTAATAGCCAGATGCGAGATCAAGGACTACAAAACACGATTGACCCGCGAGACGTGCTATCTCATCCTCAATGATTGGCATTGGATACCGTTCTTTAATTGTCACTGAATTTAACATACGGTAATCAACGCACAACCTTGAGGTGCCATCCTTCTTGCGTACAAGGATTATGGGACTTGCGTAATCTGAAATCGATTCTCGAATCACACCAGCGCCTAACATATCTCCAACCATCGAGCGTACTTTCTCCCTTTCGTGGTGCGACAACCTGTATGGACGGTAAACGACAGGACGCTGACTATTGAGCTCTATACTCATCTCAGTGACACCCGTACAACCTAAATCTTTCAGAGAGGAGGCAAAGCGATGCCGATATTTCCTTAACATCTCCATCAGAGTTTCCCGAACGCCGGCTGGCACTCCCTCACCCACATGCACTTGAGTTTCATCTAACTCCTTCCTACTACACGTCTCAACTAGCGATGGCGGTCCTTCCACTACTCGACTAACAACGTCGACGTTCTCCGCACGACAGAAGACTTGCCTAGCCGAAATGCGACAAAATTCTGAAAATGGCACGACCAGTACACTAATGTATCCGTTTACCGATCGATGCAGACCACCAGTGATGAAATACTGCTCATTCGGTTTTCCGGCTACACTACTTTTCAACAGCACGTCACCATCAAACTTCGATTGATGCTGCACCGTAGATCTCGATCGTATTGGCTGGGTAAAACGTCAATAAAGCGTTGTTTACATCCACAAGTTCGGAGGTAGGCAACTCGTCCCCTAAATTGCAAGGAAGGAACTGCAATGTATTCTTATCCTTGTAGACCGATATATGAGACTGTTCTGTGAACGTCCGACCCACAAGAACAGGGATATCTAACCAATGATCCTCCACAACCTTGAACACTACGCTAGCTTCCACTCCATCGAACTCCATCGATTGAACTAGACCGTTACCAAATCCTCTCATAGTGTTACGGTCGTTATCGTGAGACAGTCCTAGTTCCCTAGCAGTTGATTCCCTAATAATCGATGCATAGCTACCAAAATCTATGAACGCTTTCACCTCAGTATCATTAACCTTAATATATTTAAAATATTTAGTACCTTGGGTGTCGATACTATTTACATCTTGTCTGAAGTCGATTCGCATAGTTTTCTGCACTGCACCAGTAGTGCTCTCTTGTGCTTTGTCATTTGACTTAACGAAACACTTATCCGCAACGTGACCAACTTTGTTACATCGTATACATTTAAGTAGCGGCTTGGGACAGTGCAAGAAACTATGGCCCCGTTCCTTGCAGTTATAACACCCGGTAATATTATGGCCTGGTCTGTTGCCAGCTTTAGGGTTTCCTGTGTAAGGAACAACCGAATTATCGAAATTTCTATTCCTAGCGTAAGATCGATCTGTCTGAGTAGGCTGATTATAATCCCTGTTACTAATCAAGTACTGTAATAATTGGTCGGGATGGGTACAACGTAATGCCAGGGCACCTGACTTAAGCGTTTTATCTGTAATACCGTGTATTATGCACTCTGCCGCGCGCGTACCTACTATTTCATATCGATTCACCAAACTCAACTTCTCATAATAATACACTTCTATGGACTCATTGTACCTACTTTTCCTCTTAATCATATCCTCTAAAGCCTGGCCGTAGTTCTGTTCACATGGAAATGCACTCAACAACTTCTCTTGCCACTCTGGCCATGTGAACAGAATAGAATCTAAGTTTTCGTACCAGGTTTGAGCTAGACCTTGTAACTTTTGCATAGCAAAATGCGTCGTTGTTCTTTCATCCCATCCGTAAACCGAAGCGCACTCATTCACCTTTTTCAACCACACATCCATTCTTTGATTTTTAGATGAAGGATCAAAATTTGGCAATATATTTTTATGATCAATTTTCTGCAGTGGTTGTGGTGCACCATGGTTCACGGATGGCAATGCTAGACCGTCTCGCAAATGTTTAAATATATCGAATAAGTCTTTCTTAGAAATAGTAGGGCTACATGACCTGTCAATCCGTTGCTCGCCGTCGCGTTGCCGTGATCCTCTCGCAACCCGTCGCTTTGCATCCCGCCGCTCTGCATCCCGACGCTCTGCATACCGGCGCTCTGCATACCGGCGCTCTGCATCCCGGCGCGTGGCTGACTCGGAGGTGCTTTGACGATGGTTATCCTCTTCTGGCTGGCTAACCCTGCGCGATGAGGCACGTAGATCTTCAGCAAGGCGCAAGCGGTGACGTCCTCGTCGCACTTCTTCCTCCAGCAACCGCAGTCGTTCGAAATCCAGGTCAGCGTCCAACTCTGGCCGGTGTCGACTGTTGCTACGGTCCCGCAGGCGACTACGGCTCCGCGCGGACGATAGAGCCTGCCGGCGGTCCGGAGTCACAAGTCTTCGTCGTCGGCTTGGCGGTTCCGACATTGTCTGAAAGCTTACAACCAAGGATTTGAGAACCACATGGTTTAGTTTTTATTCGCCACAAATGACTAAAAACAACAAATGCAGTTTATTGAGGGGCTAACGCAAAATGTAATGTATTTGTGCCATTATGTTACCCTTTTGTCTTTTAAAGTGCAAAATGTTCACATCACAAATAAAAATGTTCTGATGTAGATATTTTTATTTGACCCTCAATGCGTAAAACATCT
Source organism: Idaea straminata (assembly GCA_951213275.1). NCBI lineage: Eukaryota > Metazoa > Arthropoda > Insecta > Lepidoptera > Geometridae > Idaea > Idaea straminata. Next base: position 11,251,046 of record OX577867.1, on the reverse strand, counting down.
ACTGTGTACGTACTATCTACAATACGATGAAACGACAGTGCAAGTATAAAGAAAAAGTTAAATGTGACGGTACATTTTGTCTATTTACCATTACTACCACGCTATCAGGTCACAGATTCAACATTGCTATTTATTTAGAGTAATCAGGCGTTTTCGTTGATTTTACACCATTTATTTCGATTTAATTTGTCTGACCATCAATCGGGATCTGAACCCAGTTGATATACAATAATTTATGCAAAAATATGTTAGTCCGTTATATGAACAATAAATAAATTGAAATTAAAACAATGTAATGGCTTATAGGGTTCAATTAGTTGACATGAAACACTAGGTAGGTACTCATTTTCCAACCAGAAAGCAAAATTATGTTTGACACATTCTTTTATTTTAGACTTCTAGTAAGGATTGAAATTTAGGAGAAACTAAGAATTAACTTTCAAAATAAATAACGATCACTTCAAATATGGACTTAACTTTATTATTTGGGCGTGTACTTACGTTTTAACTGTTCTTCCCACTTCTGAAATATGAGCACCCGTCCACAATGGGTTGGTACACCTACCACAGGACAGCAGACCACGAGAAAAACACTCCAAATACTTTAAGTTGATTTATTTTTCAGTTGCAATCCACCAAAATCGTCGTTCTCCCTTACGCGTTCGAAATCGAATGCCCGTTTTTTGCCCGATCTTTATGGTAGGACAAAACCCAGCTCACTGATTGGCGGACGACATCGCATGATGTCGTGACGTCAACCAATCATTGAGCGACCCTATGTTCCCGCCACAAATTCCGCCAATCACGTTAACTATCCAATCTGGTGTTGCCGTGATTAAATAGCAAACATGATTTATACAAACCATAGATTAAAAATATTATTTATAACAAAACAAACTCAAAACTAAGCATTACATTACATTGTCTTACATAGAATAATTGCTAAAATTAATTGAACCTAACAATAGTGAGGAAAAAGAATGTGAGCGACTATTTCTGGCTAACAGCACACGTCTTCCTAGCGGTCACTTCTGTGTAGCTCTGCCTCTACGCGAGGACCCTAATGTGTTAGGAGACTCTTATAGCTTAGCTAAGAAACGCTTACTGAGCCTAGAGGCTCGTTTCCGGAAAAACCCGGACATTAAGAGACCCTATGAGGACTTTATTCATGAATATGAAACCCTAGGTCATCTTACTAAGCTTCCTTATACTGAAGCTCCCGATAATTCTTTACATTATCTTAGTCATCACCCAGTTATTAAGGAATCCAGTGAATCTACTCGTCTTCGGGTGGTTTTTGATCCGTCGACCCCCACTTCTTCTGGTTTATCCCTAAATGACATCCAGATGATAGGACCTACTATTCAGGATCCTCTATTTAATATTCTTGTCCGCTTCCGACAGTATAAGTACGTACTATGCGGGGACATAGAGAAAATGTTTAGAGCCGTTTATATACGTGAAACCGATCGTCATCTTCAGAATATTCTGTGGCGAGATAATGACAATGAACCTATTCAAACTCTACAGCTTAATACTGTAACGTACGGTTTCTCTAGTGCAAGCTTTCTCACTAGCCGCTGTCTATGGCAAGTCGGTGAAGAGTGTAACGACACCTTTGTGAAAACAATAATTCAAAATGATTTTCACTGTGATGATCTCCTTTCAGGATCCAATACAGAATCTGAGCTACGATACATTCAACAATCCGTTTCCAGTGAGTTAGCAAAATACGGTTTTCATCTTCGTAAGTACCGCTCTAATTTACCTACTCCCTTATTTGGAGACTCCATTAATTTAGAGAAAAGTCAGCTTAGATTAGCAATGCTACTAGTACTCTAGGTGTAGGTTGGACACCGTCGTCCGACAATCTACATTTTAGTATTAAATATACGCCTACCGACGTTGTAACTAAACGTTCTATACTTTCATCTACTTTCAAAATCTTTGACCCTCTGGGATTGCTTAGTTTATGTATAATTAAGCCTAAAATCGTATTACAATCGTTGTGGTCTTTAAAAATAGACTGGGACGAGCCGGTTCCTCTTAATATTAGGAAATCATGGCTTAAATTTACAGAGCATATCGATGAGCTCTCTTCAATTCGTATTCCTAGATATGTCTTAATAGATAACTTTTCTATTATAGAAATTCATTGTTTTTGTGATGCTAGTTTGCTAGCTTACGGGAGTTGCGTCTATTTGAGATCCCTAGACAACGCAGGTAATGTAAATGTATCTTTACTTTGCGCGAAATCGCGGGTAGCGCCCATAAAGCCCACGACTATACCCCGTCTTGAACTCTGTGCTGCTCTGCTAGGTGCTCAGCTTACTAACACTGTCATTCAATCGCTACGTTGTGCTATTACACGTTTAGTATGTTGGACTGACTCTAGTGTCGTTTTAGGTTGGTTGAGATCTCCGAATAAAACAAAAACGTTTGTTGCAAATAGAGTTGCCGCTATCAATGAGTTAGTAGACACTTCGTGCTGGCGTCATGTCCCCACCGCTGTTTTGTTGGCACTGCTAACGATATTAAGAAATTTCTAAAAACTAACAAGGATTCCATAGTCGACTTTGCATCTGTTCAAGGAATCGAATTTCGCTTTTTGCCCGCATACGCTCCTAACTTTGGAGGACTCTACGAGAGCAATATTCGTTGCGCGAAGAACCATTTGTATAAGATTCTTAGAAACAGGCATCTTACGTTTGAGGAACTATCTTCCTTATTCTCGCAAATAGAAGCGATCCTGAACAGCCGACCCTTATATCCTCTCAGTTCTTCTCCTGACAACCTGTCTCCTCTTACCCCGGGCCACTTTTTAATCGGTAGATCCCTCACCTCGCTTCCATCTCCATGTCTACTAGCTGCCAACACGGATCGCCTTGACCGCTACCGTCGTATTGAGCAGGCCAGGCAACAGTTCTGGAAGCGATGGACTTCAGAGTATATCTCCGAGCTGCAACAACGCACCAAGTGGCGCACACAATCTGCACCACTCCAACTGAACGACTTGGTCCTCATAAAAGAGGACGCGGCACCTCCCCTATGCTGGTGTCTTGGTAGAGTAGCGAAATTCTTCCCGGGATCCGACGGACTTCCTCGCGTCGCTGATGTCGCTACAGCTCATGGACTCGTGCGAAGAGCCATCAATCGCGTCTGCCTGCTTCCCAACTGTGAAAATTCTTGAAAAGCTTCGAGCTTTCCAACGCCGGGAGTATGTTCGCGCCGTTCCGTTTCTCCTTCATTTCATACTTAATATTTCTATGTCGTACGTAACGTCATAGAGAGTGACACATTTTTGTCAACCATCTTGTATATACATCAGCTAATATGCAATGTAAAAACTTAATAATTAAATAATATAAAACAGTTCCCTAAACCGTCTTTGACTATTCGCCCAAACAGGAACCTTATCCTTGATGAACTCCTGGAGACACCATTACCCGAAGGCTGTCATATACAGGCCTTTGCCGACGATGTGCTCCTGGTGGTTGAAGCCCCGAATATTGCCAATCTTCAACGTGTAGCGAACCACGCTCTCGATATCATTTCCGGATGGGGCAACAAAGTCAAACTAACGTTCGGGCGTACGAAAACACAGCTTATCACATTCACTCCCAAATCGAAAAAAGCAAAAATCATCATGAACAATAATACACTACCATTCGTCAACTCATTCAAACTACTCGGAGTCATCATAGACAAAAACTTAAAATTTATAGAACACGTCAAATACATTGCAATAAAAACCAGAAAGCTATATAACAAACTATGTAAATTCATACGCCCCACCTGGGGAATCAGCAGCGACAACGTCGCAATCTTATATAGCTACGTCATCGAACCAACTGTCACTTACGCCGCTGGCATATGGGGATCTGCCACTAAATTCAAAATAGTGCGCGACACCCTCAGATCCCTTCAACGAGGATTCGCCATCAAAATATTGAGGGCTTTCAGAACCATATCGGCAAATGCAGCAATAGCTCTGGCCGGGCAACTATCGAACGAACAAAACTCACAGGCCTTAGCGTATTCCTACCCTCTGATATAACCGCAGAGACACCTGCCAAACCGCAGGATCTCCTCCACCCACACCTCAGAAAACCAATACAATACAACACCGCAACAGACCAAAACGATATAGAAGACATCCTAACAAACAACCCCGGCTCAATCCAAATCTACACAGATGGCAGTAAAACAAAAAACAATAATGTCGGAGCGGCCTTCATCGTTATCATCCCCGACACCACGAAACATATCGTCAGAAAATTCAAACTCCACAATTCATGCACGGTATTCCAAGCCGAACTATTAGCCATAGATAGAGCTTGCACATGGGCATTAGAAAACGCTCTAACAATCAATACTATCATTTTCTCTGATAGTCTATCCAGTCTCCAAGAGATCAGCAACATGGACTCCACCAACCCTTTCGTTGCCGCTATTCACAAACACACACACAATCAGAAGATATCCTTTTGCTGGGTCAAGGCACACGTCGGCATCCCTGGAAACGAGTCTGCCGATGTTTCAGCCAAGTCCGCCTCAACGTCTCATCAGACAATCTGTTACGACAAATTTCCTATAAGCTACGTCAAAAAGGCAATCAAAGAGGTACACAAACTAGAAGCAGATCACAACTATCAAAACAACACGACAGGAACGCAAACACGCGAGTGGTTCCCTAATCTAGAATCTATCCGAGCGTTCAGAAAAGTCATAAAACTAAATTTCGAACTCACCCAAATCTTTACCGGCCACGGATACCATCTGGAATATTTGTATAGATTAAAAATTACAAAAACAAACAAGTGCCCATGTAACCCCTTCACAGTACAAACAATCCGACATCTTCTCATAGATTGCCCACGTTTTAATATGATCAGACACGAATACACGCAGTCTTGTCCGCGCAATAATAACAACGACCCATTTAATATAGAAACAATCCTAAAAAAGGAAGAAACGGCACACTCTTTCGTCAAGTTCATCACACACATAGTACAAAACCTAAAACAATTCAATAACACTTAAACAACAACTACAGCATGTACACTCCAAGGGAAGTCCTTCCACTCCTGACCGCCCGACACCGAGAGCAACCACCAAAATTCAATTAAGCACGACATCGGTTGGCTCACCAATAATATGAATTGTATTTACTGACCTCACCATTATGACCGATTTACTTTTAACTAAATTAATTCTATCAACCAATATTCAATGGAGAATACAAATAAACATTCACTAAGTGCTTGTCTTGACTGATTTCAATAAGCAAATTATACCCTGTGTAAACCGATATACCACAACAAAGTCAGGCTGATGACACTGGCGTTATGAGTCGTAATATTAAAAATGCCAAACGCCCACCACTCGCCTGTGATCATGCGAGGGCTCGACGAGAGGTCGACTGGCGGCGCCACCGGTCGACCTCCACAAACATTCTATGCACCAACTGCAATAGGCGCGCAGTTCGAGTCATTCGGACCAATCACAATAATTTCATAATAAACTAATCACAATACATATTGAGTCACAATGAATAAACGCAATAACTAGATAGAATGAATCATAATTAATAATCGCAATAATTATACGGATTGAGTCACAATGACTAGTAGCAATAGTTAGATAAGATTGAGTCACAGCGACTGATAGCAATGATCGGACAGATTGAGTCACAATGACTAATAGCAATATTCACACAGACTGAATCATAATTCAATGGTGGTCATTCATCTCATCGAGGTCGCCAACCATGCGTCGGATACATGCGCTATGGAAAACCAAAACAAATTAAACATATCCAAATTAATTCAAATATATTAAATAAATCTAAATAAATCCAAATAAACTCTCAAATAAATACAGATAAATTTAAATAAATTCAAGTGAATAGACTCAAATACAAATAAATCAAAATAAAGTCAGATAAATTCTAGGTCAATTCAAATAAATTTAAATAAATCCAAATAAATATAAACAAATCCAAACAAACTCAATTAAATCCAAATAAATTACTCACCAATCCCACCAATCACATCAATTCACCAATAGCTTGTTGAATGCATGTGCCATGGCGTGCGGTGATGCCCGCATGATGTGCTCCAGAGTGTATTCATATCGGTGTCGCTGGGTGCGGTGACGCGGATGTTTAATAAATGGCCCATACACCAACCGCTTGTTGAGTGTATGTGTCATGGCGTGCGGTGATACCCACGTGATATACTCCAGAGTATATTCATATCAGTATCGCTGAATGCAGTGACGCAGATATTGAATAAATGGCCCATACATTAACCACTTGTTGGATACATGTGTCATGGCATGCGGTGATACCCACATGATATACCCAAGAGTATATTCATATCAGTTTCGCTGAATGAAATGACACAGACATTGAATAAATGGCTCATCCACAAATCATATCTTCAATAAAACCGTAATAATATCAAATCAAACAAATCAGACAAATCCAAATCAACCCAAAGAAACTGAAATAAATTAAAATAAATCAAACAAATTAAAATAAAATCAGATAAGTTCAAATAAATCCAAATAAAACTAGATAAATGCAAACAAACTCAGATACCTTCGAAAAAATGAATAAATTTCATGATACTTATACATGGACGGAAAGCTAATTACGGATGGAACATGTATATCGTGCGAGTGGCGAGGATGTTCGATTTACTCTCTAAAGGAAGTACAGTGGATCCCTTATTCACTAACATCAACTGTACGAGGAGACAGCTTAAAGTCATCTTCTTTAAATATTATATTTTAATGTGTTCTGCTGTAACTTAAAATTCATGTGTTTGTGTTCAATTTCAGCACTGCGCCTTCACTCAAACAACATATAATACCAATATTTATATTCTTGATGCAATACGATTGGCTAATAAATGGCCCATCCACCAACCACTTGTTCGATACATGGGTCATGGCATGCGGTGATACCCACATGATATACTCCAGAGTATATTCATATCAGTATCGCTGAATGCAGTGACGTAGATATCGAATAAATGGCCCATCCACTAACCACTTGTTGAATACATGTGTCATGGCATGCGGTGATACCCACATGATATACTCCAGAGTATATTCGTGTCAGTGTCGCTGCATGCGGTGATGCAGATATTGAACAAATGACCCGTCCACCAACCACTTGTTGAATACATGCATTAGGGCATTCAGTGATACCCACACGATATACACCAAAGTATAGTCGTATTAGTATCGCCGTATGCAATAACGCAGATATTAAATAAGTGGTGCCGCTTGTTGGATACATGTATTACGGCGTTCAGTGATACCCACACGATATACTCCTAAGTATTATTGTATCAGTATTGCCGTACGAACTAACGCAGATATTGAACAAGCGGAACCACTTGTTGAATAAATGCGTCGCGACATTCGGCGGTGCCCACACTAAATGCTCTGAAGTACCATCATATAAGTACTGCCGAATGCAATAACGCAGATATTGAATAAGTGAAATCACTTGTTGAATACATGTATCATGGCATTCAGCGATGCCTGCACGAAATGCTTATAAGTATTATTGTATCAGTACCGCCGTATGCAATAACGCAGATATTGAATAAGTGGAACCACTTGTCGAATACATGCATTACGGCATTCAGCAATACAAACACGATATACTCATAAGTATTATTGTATCAGCACCGCCGTATGCAATGACGCAGATATTGATTAAGAGGCTCAACCGTTTGCTGAATACATGCGTCGTGCCATCCAGCGATGCCTACACGAAATACTTACAAGTATTATTGTACCAGTACCGCCGTATGCAACAACGCAGATATTGAATAAGTGAAATCACTTGTTGAATACATGCATTATGGCATGCAGTGATACAAACAAGATATACTTATAAGTACTATTGTATCAGTACCGCCGTGTGACACGACGCAGAGATTCAATAAATGGCTCATCCACTAACCACCTGTTGAATACATGTATTATGGTGTTCAGTGATACCTACACGATATACTCATATGTACAATTGTATCAGTATCGCCTTACGCAATAACGCAGATATTGAATAAGTGGAACCTCTTGCTGAATACATGTACCATGGCATTCAGCGATGCCTACACGAAATGTTCATAAGTATTATTGTATCAGTACCGCCGTATGCAATAACGCAGATATTGAATAAGTAGAATCACTTGTTGAATACATGCATTATGGCATTCAGTGATACAAACACGATATACTCATAAGTATTATTGTATCAGCACCGCCGTATGCAATGACGCAGATATTGATTAAGAGGCTCAACCGTTTGCTGAATACATGCGTCGTGCCATCCAGCGATACCAACACGAAATACTTACAAGTATTATTGTACCAGTACCGCCGCATGCAGTAATGCAGATATTGAATAAGTGAAATCACTTGTTGAATACATGCATTATGGCATGCAGTGATACAAACACGATATACTTATAAGTATTATTGTATCAGTACCGCCGTGTGACGCGACGCAGAGATTCAATAAATGGCTCATCCACTAACCACCTGTTGAATACATGCATTATGGCGTTCAGTGATACCTACACGATATACTCATATGTACAATTGTATCAGTATCGCCTTACGCAATAACGCAGATATTGAATAAGTGGAACCTCTTGTTGAATACATGTACCATGGCATTCAGCGATGCCTACACGCAATGTTCATAAGTATTATTGTATCAGTACCGCCGTATGCAATAACGCAGATATTGAATAAGTAGAATCACTTGTTGAATACATGCATTATGGCATTCAGTGATACAAACACGATATACTCATAAGTATTATTGTGTCAGCACCGCCGTATGCAATGACGCAGATATTGATTAAGAGGCTCAACCGTTTGCTGAATACATGCATCATGCCATCCAGCGATACCTACACGAAATACTTACAAGTATTATTGTACCAGTACCGCCGTATGCAATAACGCAGATATTGAATAAGTGAAATCACTTGTTGAATACATGCATTATGGCATTCAGTGATACCCACACGATATACTTATAAGTATTATCGTATCAGCACCGCCGTATGCTATGACGCAGAGATTGACCATGCGGCTAAATATTGATATTATATATATGTACATATGTCCTACTATCGTTGTGACTTAGTTGGTACAATGCTGTGCGGTCGCCCGTCAAACTATGCGAGGACCACTCAGGGTACTAGTAGGACACCCCGAAAAAAAAAAAAAACCTGACCTAACCTAACCTAACCTGACCTAAAAAAATAAAAACAAAAAAAAAAAACATAGTAGTTTGAGTGACTTATCTGCTTTGTTTTTTGTCATAGTATTCTTTCTATATGATATTCTTTGTTTCTTTCTAGTAGCTCTAGTGTTCATTGGTTGTTGCTAGTAGTCTTAGTGCCTCAATCTGCTTTGTTTTTTTGCTAGCAGTTTAAGTGACGCAATATTCTTTTTATCACTTTTTAGCTTTTAGGCTCATAATCCAACATATTATGCACGCGTGCGTTTTACATTGCCAACCTAGTGCTGTAAAGTTATCCCGATTAGTAAAATACGTATCTTACTGCTAATTACATACTTTTTTGATGTATAAAAAAGGTAGATACCAAAGAGTTTTTTAGCTAGCAAAAATGGTTGTCTCTAAAGTCGGTTTACGAACGAAAATTTAACGTGATAATGACTTAGAAAACGATTAAAAATTTAGTAGTTTAATTTTTGTTTTTTCTTTACTTAAATATATTGTTTTTCCGTACCATTGTATTTTGTTCTTAACCCCCGACGCAAAAACAAATAGAAAAAACTCTAAAAAATATTGTATGTCAGACGAGGCTATATAGGTTAAAAGTCTTTAGCCTGGCCTTTCCGGAGCATAATTAACAAAAAAATATTTCCTTAAAAAAATGTAAACATAGACTTATCACAAATATTTTGTTAATTATTATTTTGTTTTCTTTTCAAGTCTTTTCTTTTATTCGCAACTGTGATAAAAAACGTCGTACGATATACGTGTGGAATTGATCTTTGCATCTTGGCTTCTTTGCTTTCTCTATGCAAAGATCAATTTACCACACTTATATCGTAATGTACTATTGTTTATTACTAAAAGTCCTAGTGCCTCAATCTTATTGTTTGTTGCTAGTAGTCCTAGCGCCTCAATCTGCTTTGTTTTTTTGCTAGCAGTTTAAGTGACTCGATCTACATTAATTGTGCTAGTAGTCCTAGTGCCTCAATCTGTTTTGTTCCTTGCTTTTTAGCAGTATATTGAAAAAAAACTTCGCGAATAATAATATCAAGGTCATCGATTCACGAATCAATTTAATTTGCGGCTTTATGTTACACTTTAAATAAATACCCATAAAAAATCTAGAACACCTATCGCAGTTCTTTAAACGAAAATAGCTCGCTCAATAATGGACTTCTATGCTGATGTTATTTATATTTGATAATAACAAGATCAAATAACATATATACAAAAAACGTCAATGTCAACAGTCTTTGGTCCGAATACTGAAAGGCTACTTAATCTTAAGTGGCGTTTAAATTGAAATTTAAGTGTAAGCTTCAATAGAAAGCATACACTTAACTTTCAGTATTCGGGGGTTTGTTGGATATAAATTGGCATGATAATTGTGTGCCCTAATATACCAGCTATAAGGCTTAGATCTGCAAAAAAAGTTTTTTTAATACAAATCGTTATAAGATTGTGTACCATAACATCCTACTAATAAGACATAAATTAGCATGTTTCGCGCCGTCAGTAATAACTGACAATTGATGGCGCGAAACTTCATCAACGATTTCTTGTGTTTTTCTGTCTATACCTCCGAACTGTTTAGTGTTGCAATGATTAGAAAAAATATAAGACCAACTTAAAAGTTGGTCAAGTTGTTCAAAGAAATATTGACTCTATCATAATAAAATACGGTTCTTAGGCCGCGGTCCACTTAAGGAGTTTTTCAATATTTTTCATCACAAACGTGGTCCGCTTAAGAGGCGGTCGTTGTGATCGAGGTTAAATGACGTCACACTTAGCAACCGCGCTAACGTCACGTTAAGCCCTTAACGACCACAGGCAAGAGGTAGGTCTCCTAGGGCGTTTGACTTATTTTAAATATTTCGACTCGAAATTCGTTTTTTATTTTATTCGAAAATAAAAGACTAATTCGCGCTCTTTTATTTTGTGTGTTTTCCGGCATTTTGTGTATTTCAAATGATTTGTAAACAGAAGAAAAGTTTTAAAAAGTTCTTATTTTCGATTTATTTTACAATGTCACGATTACTTTCTATTCGGAAAAAGACAAAAGCGTAGATGTTCTACTATCCGAAGAATATGCTGCTCGTGCTAACACCGGTAATAAAATTGTTATAAAATTTACTTTCCTTGTATTTGAACCAAGTTTGAATAGGCTTAAAATTAACTTTCAGAACTTAATATTCAAGACATCATTAACTTACCTTGGTCATATTCTAAACTAAAATATCAGCCATATTTTATTAAACTTTTTATGTCGTAACGTCACGGTAATATTGTGTAACGTCATGCATCATGGTAACATGACCATGATGCATGACGTTACGCGTCCAATTCCGTTAGGAAAAAGAGTATTATTTATTATTTTTAAGTTATAATAATTATATTTTATTATTAACAAATATAATGTAATATAAATAAAGGACCGTACCCTTCTAAGGATAAAGGTCCGTACCCTTAGTAGTCTCGGCGCGCCAGCCCACCGGCGGGCTCCTGATTTTGGGCGTGATTTTAGTTCTTCAGTAGCGCGCACGCCGGCGGGCTCCTGATATTGGGAGAGTTCCTAGTGACTTAATTATTTTTTGTTTGTTGCTAGTAATCCTAGCCTGTTGCTAGAAGTCAATTCGACTCGTTCTGCGGTGCGTATTGCTAGTAGTACTTTTGACTCATTCTGTGTCGCATAGTGCTTGTAGTCTTAGTGATTCGTTCTGCGATGCGTGTTAGTAGTAGTCTAATTGACTCGTTCTGCGATGCGTGTAGATATTATAGTATAATTTTAACACACACACACACAAACTTTCACATTTATAATATTAGTAGGATTACCCGCGACTATACTTGCTTGTTTCACTCATCTATGGCCGCGGTCCACTTAAGGAGTTTTTCGATATTTTCGATCACAAACGTGGTCCGCCTAAGTCTGGGCGTAAACGCACTTTTTTCCGCATGTGGTTATCGCGTGCGTTTCCAATTCGGAATTCCGCTCGCCTGGCGCATACGTAGGGTTTTTAACACGCTTTTATTAGCTTCACCTGTATGTATGTTTGTAACCGACTCCTTTGAGCTCGATTTTGTCCTACTTTGAACTATCAGATTTAATTCAAACTTTGCACACCTATCAAAGACCGATGACAATGCAATAATTCGATTAAAAAATCCGATTATCCCATTTAGATTCTGTAGCTTGCCCCAGAGCATGTCATAATTTACTCTATCAAAAGCTTTCGACAAGTCTAAAAAGCACGCGTATACCGACGTCTTCCTGTCTGTATAATACTTGACAGCCTGCTTAAGGCACAATATAGCCGTTTCAGTGGAGAGCTCAGCTCGAAAACCGAACTGAGCGTCATGTAACCTAACATATTTAAATAATGTGCTATTAATCAGGCTGTCAAATACCTTCGCTATAATAGTGGCGAGTAAGATGGGCCGATAGTTGTTCATGTCAGAGCTATCCCCCGACTTAGCTTTAACTATAGGAACCACCACTGTCTTCGTAACGTCCTCAGGTAGGTAGCCGTGACACAAGCAAAGGTTAAAGAACATGGAAAGAACGCGTGGCAGGTGAACGCCGGCATATCTCAAGTGCTCTATACTCAAGCTATCCAAACCAGGAGATTTACCTCTCTGCATACTACCTATAACTTTACGGACATCTTTTGCAGTAAATCTAGTAAAATTGTTTTGGTGAACCAAAGTACTATCACACTTAGCAACTGACACAGGATTTTTTGCAAGCGGTGTCACCCGAAAATGATCTTTGAAGGCGTCAGCTATCTTTTTATGTTCAGAGAGACCATTTACAGTTACAGGGAGACCCGACCTAGCGTCATAACTTTTTGTTTCTTTCCAAAATTGCTTAAAATTATGAGCTGCGTGGTTTGATGCTAAATTGTCCATTTTTATTGTTTCCTGATTACGCTGACACCATTTAAGCTTAGTTTTAAATGCTCTTCTACTGTCACACATTGCTGTATAAAGTAAACCCGTGTTTGGTTTACCCCCTTTCACCCAATCTAAGAACTTAAGCCTAGCCTCACCGTGTAATTCAGCCACATGCTCATTCCATCGTGCCACGCGCTCTCCTCGTCGTCTTACCCCTCTTTTCTCCTTGCAAGTGGATGTCGCGGCTTCCGATAGTATGTCAACAATATCACAATACATTTTTTTCAACAATTTCCTATGCTCCACATTGGAACAAGTGGTATCACCAAAAGCTCCTCTCCTCAACTCTACTTTCTACAACAAATCCTTCTCTTTTCACTCAGTGATACTCTGGAATTCCCTGCCTCAACCCATCCGATCTGCTAAGTCCCTACCCATTTTCAAAGCAATGGTAACTGATCACTACCTCAGTACTGTCTAATATCCGTATATATTCCTGTATTATTTATGTAGACATGTATGTATGTAATTATTTGTATGTATCTATGAATATAATTTATTTGGTATGTATTATTAATTTAATATTTAAAATCATAATTATGTAAATAGTGTATATTATAAGTTAAATTATTCACAACCTACCATTAAAGCTGAATCAGTTCTTTTCCATCCAAAGGTTGCCTGGAAGAAATCGCTTTCAGCGATAAGGCCGCCCATTTGTGCAACTTACACTTTCTAGCTATTACTTTAATTTGTGTTTATCGTGTTCTGTCTCTTTTTGTGTTGTACAAATAAAGTTATCTATCTATCTATCTATCTATCTATCTATCTATCACAGTTACAATTTAATAACTCTTCTGGAAAATTGATTTCTCTTAACCTAACGTGACACCTGACATGGTAGGCTTCAATTTGACACCTTGACTTCTCTCCCCATATCACTGAATGTTGTTTCTACGTATTGTGATATATTCGTTCCTTAACTTATTTAAATCGCACTCAATCCATAACGGCAAGTGATCGGACCACTGTACATCACACTCCACCCAAATACGCTTAACAGTTGCCAGCGCAACGCGAGTAGTGACGCAGTGATCCACCACCAGCTCACCGTTCCATGCGCCTCACTTATAAATGTGAAAGTATCAGATTGTTCACCCAATAATTTTAAATCTGCACATGTCCAGTTTTGATCCTTACAAAAACTTAGTAATTCGATACAAAATAGTTCACTCGGATTAGCATTATAGTCCCCTAACATATATACTGTTTCAATATCTCTGTGATCGTCAATAATCGAACTAATTCTCCTCAAACAATTTGTAAACTCCGGCATATTAATAATATCATTTGTAGGCATATAAATACTAAATATTAAAATCGACTTACTCTCAAATGTGATTTTTACAGCAGTTAACCGCACGTTATTACAGTCTATAACCTGTACCGAACGAAACGCAGATTTTCTCCATAATAGTGCAACTCCACCAAATGGTCTTCCTCTTAACACGCCTTTGCCGACGTCCACCGCCGACGTCCCCGTCGCTCCGAACTCACTGTCGACTGCATCTAACAATGGAAGGTCAAACGGCAACAACCTTGTTTCTTGTAAAGCTACAATGTCCGCCGACTTACATAACATTCTAACTCCTTCAAGAGATCTCTTCAAGTTTTTACAGTTAAAAGACACAAATCTATGAAGAGCTTGATCCATAAATAGATGTTTTAGATGATTGCCTCTCTTTGTCACTGCTCGTCTTATCAATTCTATTATAATGTGTCCGATTGATAAAACGTCCAAAAGAAATGCCTTCTGGCCATAGGCTTTCGTCAAGAAATGTGTGCAAGTGAATTTTGCTCACATAAAATTTAAAGGCGTTGTAATTCCGCTCTCTAGACATCTTAATTATAATCGGTGATATTTTTTCTCCAGTCTTAGAAAACACATAGCTTGAAATGTCCGCCTCGGATACTTCCTTGTCAACATAAGTAATAAATAAAGGTATCTTAATGTCCGCCGCTTTGAATTTGCTATCTTGCTCCGCGACTGCTTTGCCTTTATTAGCTAAAAACCGGTTTTGCTGCTTTTTTTGCACCAAAGTCCACCCCTTCTCCCTTCCTTCAACTTCCAGAGGGTGTTTAGCCACTTCTGCAAAAGACAGTTTCTTTGCCACTTCCGTGTTTGTTTTCGTTTTCTCACAATTCTTCATCATACCCTCATTTTTTTGTTTTAGTTCTTTTTCCTGCTTCTTCTCAGATTTTCTTATCTCCGTCGTTATCGGCGATTCCACATTAGAAAAACTAACAGATTGAGGTAATGCATCGATACACTCCGAGTTTGTTGTCTCAGCTACCGGTGTAAGTAAAGCTGATAGTCCGCTCTCTAATAAGTAGGTATTTCCCCTTGTACGTATTTATAAGTATTTTTAAAATCTTCAACTTGCGATTTCAACAATGTGAGTTGTTTCAATAACCCAGTCACGTCCACGTGATCGAACGTGACGGGGGTTTATAATATTAGTATAGATTTATCAATTTATTAATTTAAAATCAATATTTATCAAGAGCAGCGCCACGGGGGGCGTAGCGGGATTCCGATTCGTAATTTTCGTACGTGTGCGGCGTAGTCCGGTCATTTTAGACAATTGAAATAAAGAAAATTCCGACAGAGCCAAATCTTCGTAGAGACCTTAGGTTTACCACAAGGAATAAAATGTCAAAAGTCCCCATCAGTCCCATCTGAGCTTAGGGACTTATTCGGGGCCCAAGGTCTAAATTTTAGGTTTTTTGGATTTTTCTCGAAAACGGTAAGTTTTATCGAAAAAGTACCTCAGAGCAAAGTTGTAGATCTTAAAATTCTCTATAAAAATGGTCCCAATGATTTTTTCTCTAAGACCCACTATTTCCCAGATAAGCGTTTGTAAGAATCATGTTCTACATAGTATGCACACATATGCCACGTATATACATATTTAGGTACTCAAGCAAGCAAAAATGCCTACTCGTGTCTTTTTTATGTATACATTATACTATTCTAAGAAAATTTACTCTAAAATGACCAGAGGCGGCTCGTGATATTTTTTTATGGGTGTTCAGTAAGAAAAAAAAACAGTCATGCTTACTTATATTTATTTGTAAATAAAATCCATTCGCCGGTTTTTTTGGCGAGCGAAAACATCTATTACTTTCTATGATTACTTTCTTGTGAAATCAGAAATTGAGATAATTAACCGTTTTTCTATGCTTATCATACACAAATCAATCTCTGAAACAAAATCAACCAAACCTCTATAGATTCCAGGATTCCAGGATTCAAGGATTCAGTAGATTCATCATGCCCCCGCAATGCAACTTGAAATGCACCACAAAATACCACACAATCTATTAAACGCCGTAAAATGTATCGATTTTCGTCAACGCGTTCATTGAAGTCTCTAATAGATTTTCGATAGGCAGAATCGAGCGCCTTACGAATATCTTGTCGCCTGATAGAGGCCAATTGCACTTTACATAACATATGAAATCGAGA
The DNA here is from genome assembly GCA_951213275.1 of Idaea straminata. Classification (NCBI taxonomy): domain Eukaryota; kingdom Metazoa; phylum Arthropoda; class Insecta; order Lepidoptera; family Geometridae; genus Idaea; species Idaea straminata. Next base: position 11,234,343 of record OX577867.1, on the reverse strand, counting down.
CTGCGAGTGTTTTTTCACTTTTATTGATAGATGCGCTAAATCATCAACTCCTGATTCCGTCCATGCCGAGTCACCACCACCACCGGTGCCAGCTCCGAACACCAGACACGGGAAGCAAAATAACGTATTGCTTTCTTCACATCCACACAACCAAGGTGTTTTGAAATATTGTTCAGATTTAAAAACACGCGTAAAACTCTTAGTTTTCGAAGTACATTTTTGAATTAGTGCCATTTCAGGCCGAGGTGGTTCCTTCGCTTTCAACTCGAGACGCATTTCGAGATTTTTTTCACAGTTTTTAATAAAAGATACACTGTATTGTTCCATTTTTAACACAAATCACGCACTCAAAACTATTTTTAATAAACTGCAATACCACGTTAAAAAAAAACGCGCCGAGTACACTACCTCACAGGTGGTGTGGAAATGTGTGCATATTATGTAGAACGTGATTCTTACAAGCGCAATATCTGGGAAATAGTGGGTCTTAGAGAAAAAATCATTGGGACCATTTTTATAGAAAATTTTAAGATCTACAACTTTGCTCTGAGGTACTTTTTCGATAAAACTTACCGTTTTCGAGAAAAATCCAAAAAACCTAAAATTTTGACCTTGGGCCCCGAATAAGTCCCTAAGCTCACATGGGACTGATGGGGACTTTTGACACTTTATTCCTTGTGGTAAACCTAAGGTCTCTACGAAGATTTGGCTCTGTCGGAATTTTCTTTATTTGATCACTATTTTTATGTAAATGACCGGACTAGCGGCTGGTACAAAATGTATAGAAACGCTGGGTTGCGTACGTTCCGTATGACGTCATTAGGTTTTTTTTACGTACGGTTCGCTCCGAACGCAAGGGCTTGCTTTTGTATGAATTTACTTAGAAGGGAACCCCAATGCGTTCCGCATGCGTTACGTATGCTATAACCGTACGCGATAACCAAGCGTAAGCGGAAAAACGAGCGTTTGCGCCCAGGCTAAGACGCGGTCGTTGCGATCGAGGCTAAATGACGTCACACTTTGCAACCGCGCGAACTTCACGTTAAGCCCTCAACGATCGCAGGCAAGAGGTGGCGTTTGACTTTTTTTAATATTACGACTCATAAGTGTCATCAACCTGACTCATTCGCGCTCTTTTTATTTTGTGGATTTCGGCAGACAGAACTATTTTAAATGATTTGTAAACAGAAGAAAAGTTTAAAAAAGTTCTTAATTTCGATTTATTTTACAATGTCAATTATCATTAGTACTTTCTATGATTCGGAAAAAGATAAAAGCGTAGATTTTTACTATTCGAAGAATATGCTGCTCGTGCTAACACCGGTAATAAAATTGTTATAAAATTTACTTTCCTTGTATTTGAACCAAGTTTGAACAGGCTTTAAATTAACTTTCAGAACTTAATAGTTCTGAAAGTTAATTGTTTAACGCTACCCACCGCTAGACGGCAGCAGTGTGCAGTTTGCCTGAATCGCGCAAGCGTTGTGTCGCAACGATTAGTATAGGTCAAAGCTTTGAAAATGTTTGTACTGAGTTCGAGTTTGAGTTTATATGTACCTAGTGTGTGCGAATATAAGTATAGTGTACTAGTGAGTGATGTTTAATTTTTACGTCCCTCCCCCCGCGAGTTTAACATTGGTGCCGAAACCAGGGACGATTGAGTGAACAGTGACATAAGTGTTGTGGTAATAAATAACGGATTGTGGACCTTATAACCGTGAGTAATAGAACGTAGAAAAAGTGAAGTGTTTTCAAAGACTTGTAAAATTTAAAAAATTATAGATTAAAGGACTTAGAAAATTTACGATAAATTTAGACTTGTAAAAAATTCGTGAAGTGATTCTATGGACTTAGAATAATTTGCGTTAAAAGTTCGGACACTTGTAAAATTTTCAAGTTTATATATTAGCGACATAGAAAAATTTACTCTATACGGGACTTGTAAAATTTTTCTGTTTGATATTTATAGACATAGAAAAATTTACTCTATACTGGACTTGGAAAATTTTTGTTGGTGTTCATAGACTTATAAAATTTACTCTATACGAGACTTGTGAAATTTTTGCAAATTTGTACTATGAACTTAGTGCAATTTCTGGATGTGATTTTATGAACTTTGATCGTATTGAACTTTTATAGCATTTACAATACATTGTTTTTACAATCATAATGGCAACTTCAGAAGCGAAGAAGTCATTCACTAGATTGCAAGCTATTGCACTAAATCAAGAAGAGGTAGTAAGACTTATTAACAAAGCCTACGCCAACTACAATAAGTCCCCAAAAGCAAGAAAAACAGCAGCATACGTAGAAACAAGGTTAGAAGCGTTGAATACCCTATGGAAAACACTTACGGAAAACCACAACCAACTCACTAGTGCACGGAAAGAGGAACGAGAAGAGCTGTCTTATTTTACCGAGAACGTGTTTGACAATACAGAGGAGATATTTTTCGAGTACAAAATAAAGCTCAAAGAGGATTTAACTACACTATCCCCTCAGCGTCAAACACAAATTACAGACAGACCAATTATTGAAGAAACTAAGCTACCAGAGATCAACCTACCTACATTTTCAGGCAGCTACACAGAATGGCAAACATTCCATGATTTGTTCACAGCCATAATACATAGCAACCCTAAGCTGAGTCCAGTTCAAAAGCTGCACTATTTAAAAGGATGCCTGCAGGGTGACGCTGCAGAAGTTGTTAACAATTTTTCAATTACTGAGGCAAATTATGAAGAAGCATGGCATGAGCTCAACAGATTATACCAGAACAAAAGATTTAATGCTAACGAGATATTGAGGAAACTTTTCGGACAGAAAGTTGTTCCAGCAGGTTCACCAAGTGGAATCAAGCAGCTCATAAATACTACAAGCAAGTGTTTGAAAGGCTTTGCGACGTTAGACATCAACACTAGCACGTGGGATGTGATTATAATACACATCGTGACATCGAAGCTGGATAATGACACGCGATGTCACTGGGAGACGAGCTTATCAAAACACGGAACAAATGAGCTGCCAACATTCCAAGAACTGAAGAACTTTTTAGAGTCAAGATATAAAACGATGGAGATATTAAGTGGAACGATAGCAAATAAACCCGTTATTTCGACAAAACCTAAAGTTTTTCATGTTACGAGCACAACCGAAAAGTCATGCGCAATGTGTAGTGGAGATCATCATATTTATCACTGTAAAGAGTTCAGCAAATACACACCGAAAGAGAGATCAGAATGGATTCAAAATAAGAGATTATGCTTCAATTGCTTCAAACCGAGTCATGCCGTCAGTAAATGCAATCACCCAACAAATTGTAGGAAATGTAGTCGACGTCATCACACGCTACTGCACATCAATAAAGAGAGTCAAGAAACGATAAGAGAGCAAAGAGATGTTTCGCAACCAGAGACACAGACTTCAATAGTATCAGCATTTTCGAGAAACTTTTCACCCTGCGACGTTCTATTAGCAACTGCTGAGGTTAGGGCCAAAGCGGTTAACGGAGTTACTTATGTTATACGAGCTTTAGTCGATCAGGGGTCACAAGCGTCATTTGTTTCAGAGAACACTGTTCAAATATTGGGACTTAAACGCACGCCAGTCAATGGCTGGGTGTCAGGTGTAGGTGATGGTCAAACCCGAGTTAAGTATGTAGTTTCACTGTATATTCAGTCACGCCATCATCCTAATATTACAATCTCAGTAAATGCATATGTGTTAAATTCACTTACATCGATGCTTCCCTCAAAGGTGGTTCACGCAACTGATTGGTCCGATTTAGAAAACCTTAATCTAGCGGATCCTAAATTCACAACCCCTAGTAAAATTGATATTTTATTAGGAGCCGAGGTATTTGGCGAAATTATTTTGAGTGGTGTTATGAAAAATCCGTCGAAAGATTTAATAGCGCAAAACACGGTTTTCGGCTGGATTGTTTCAGGCAAGCTTTCGCGAAATACAACACCGGAGGATAGAGTTATAAGCCTGCATACACAAATTTCGAGTACAGATGACCTATTGAAGATGTTTTGGGAAATTGAGAAGGAACCGGATAATAATACTAAACAATTAACTAGAGAAGAGATTAAATGCGAAACAATATTTACAAACACAGCAGAAAGAAGAGAAGACGGAAGATTTGTTGTTCGACTACCATTTAACAGTGAAGATCCAGAGTGTCAATATGGTCAATCATTAGAAATAGCTAAAAGAAGATTTATGTCACAAGAAAGAAAGTTGAGTAAGGATCCTAACTTATATGAGGAATATGCAAGGGTGTTAGATGAGTATCTTCTATTGGATCATATGAGACTTGTGCCAGAAAAAGATGTTGACAATCCTAAGGCCGTCTATTTACCGCACCATGCAGTTGTTCGCGAAGATAAAGACACCACAAAGGTTCGAGTTGTCTTTGACGCATCCTGTAAAGGTGTGAATAACGTATCACTTAACGACGATCTTCTGGTTGGTCCAAAATTACAGCAAGATCTACACCAATTATTACTAAGATGGCGTACTCATCGCATTTGCATAACTGCTGATTTAGTCAAAATGTATAGGCAAGTGGTAGTCAGCGATAAAGACATAAATTATCAGAGAGTGTTATGGAGACCAAATACAAATGAATCCATCAAACACTATCAATTATTGAGGTTAACATTCGGAACCGCGTGTGCACCGTACTTAGCGGTCAAGACCATACAGAGTCTGGCTGAGTCTGAGAAGCAGAACTATCCTAAAGCAGCTGAAATTACAATCAACGATCTATATATGGATGACCTAATGACAGGCTGTGATACAGAGACAGAGGCTGTCTCAATTTTTGAAGATTTAAACAAGTTAATGGAGTCAGCTGGATTTGAGTTTCAGAAATGGAGTAGCAATTGCGATTCTTTGATGGAACGTATGGGGAAAGAAAAGACCCGAGAAGGAGCAGCTGTGATGCTTAGAAATGACAGAACAGTGAAGATTTTGGGAATCACATGGAACAGAGTAGAAGATAGTTTTGAATACCAAATCAAACTGCCTTCATTAGATCTCCCTGTAACAAAACGTAAAGTAGTATCAGACGTTGCGAGACTATTTGATCCTTTGGGATGGGTGGCTCCAGCAATTACAACAGCCAAAGCCTTCATGCAGAAGCTTTGGTTGTCAGGATTAGAGTGGGACCAAGAGCTACCTGAGTCTCTTCTTCACGAGTGGATTACATATCGCGAGAAATTAGAGAAACTTTCAGAGTTTAATATTCCAAGGTGGATAGAAGCAAGCACAAGTAGTGATGACTGTATCGAACTGCAAGGATTTTGCGATGCATCGAGTGTTGCGTACGCAGCAGTCATATATTCGCGAGTGATAGATAACCGTGGTAATGTCCATGTCAATCTGCTTACTGCAAAGACTAAGGTGGCTCCGGTTAAACAAGTGTCTATCCCACGCTTAGAGTTATGCGGTGCTGTGTTACTGGCCAAGCTATTGCAAAATGTATCCCAATTGCTTGGAGTTAAGAACGAGAATATACATGCATGGACTGATTCATCAGTGGTTCTTGCGTGGTTAAGCAGTCATCCCAGTAAATGGAAGACGTTCATCGCAAATAGGACGTCGGAGATACTTACGATCATAGATAATAGTCAATGGTCACACGTCCGGTCAGGTGATAATCCGGCCGACTGCGCATCTCGTGGTATAGATCCAAAAGATTTAGTTAACTTAGAGATATGGAAGAGAGGCCCCAAGTGGTTAAAGGAGAAAGAGATAAACTACAGTAAAGGAGACTTTAAGAAAACTACATTAGAAGAGAAAGAAAATAATACAGTTTGTTTAAAGGTTACGATAAAAGAAGATGAAAATTCGGAAGAGGTTATAGACAGATTTTCGTCATTAACAAGAATGCTCAGAGTTGTATCTTATTGCTATAGATTTTTATTGCCAAAAGATAAGCGTCGTAATTTGTCAGAACCAATAACAGTTGAGGCGATGGAAAATACTACACAAAGGTTAATTAAAATAGTTCAGTCTAATCAGTTTCGAGATGAGCTACAGAGTATCAGATCTCATGGACGTGTCTTGAAAAAGAGCATGCTCCACACTCTTTGCCCTACATTGGACTCCAAGGGAATTCTAAGAGTTGGTGGACGCATCGACAAAGCTCACCTGAAGTTCGAGACTAAACATCCAATCATATTGCCTGATAAGAGTAATCTTACCAGGTTAATAGTAATGGATGCACATTTCAAGACACTCCACGGGGGTCCACTAGTTATGCTGAATTACATAAGATCTAAATATTTTATATTAAGAGCTAGAGATCAAGTGAAAAAATGTTTTAGAAAGTGCGTAACATGCAAGAGATATTCGTCAGCTAATAAAACACAACTTATGGGACAGATACCGGAAGTGAGATTAACCCCTAGCAAAGCATTTAAATCAACCGGTGTTGATTATGCTGGTCCGATTAATGTCCGATTTTCACCCGGTAGAGGATCCAAAGCCTATAAAGGCTACATCTGTCTCTTTGTGTGCATGGTCACTCGCGCCATCCATTTAGAGGTAGTGTCAGATTTAACATCTAAAGGCTTTATCGCTGCTTTCAGAAGATTTACTTCGAGAAGAGGTCGTTGCACGGACTTATATAGTGATAATGGTACTAATGTCGTTGGTGCAAACAAGCAATTAATGGACATGTTACGTAGTGCACAATCAGAGTGGCCCAACGAAATTGTGAATCTTTTGACATTGGAGTCAACGGCATGGCATTTCATACCTCCGCAAGCGCCAAATTTTGGTGGGTTGTGGGAGGCTGGAGTCCGTAGCGTGAAAACACATTTGAGGAAAGTAATCGGTGATAGTACTTTAACATTTGAGGAACTAACTACAGTTCTGACACAAATTGAGGCATGTCTTAATTCGCGTCCTTTGTCGGTATTAAGCGATGATATGGATGACCCCCTACCACTGACACCAGGTCATTTTCTGGTAGGAGAACCATTGTTAAATATTTGTGATAGAGTTTATGAAGATGATACTGTTGTGGGCTTAGATAGGTGGATTTTATGTCAAAAAATGGTTTGTGGTTTTTGGAAAAAATGGTCCAAAGACTATTTGCTTAGTTTAAATCAACGTTATAAGTGGAATGATAAATTGAAAGAACCTAATGTTAATGATGTTGTTGTATTAAGAGAGGATAACGTTCCACCAGCTAAATGGGTTTTGGGTAAAGTTGTCGAAAAACACCCAGGCTCGGATAATATCACTAGAGTTGTAACGGTAAAAACCAAAAACGGTAAATTAAAGCGCCCAACCAGTAAAATCACAGTTTTAGTTTGAATGTGTATTGAGTGGTTAAAATTTTGTTTAGCTTCTGTCATGGTGGGCGGAGTGTGAATTGTACTAAGTTTTTGGTTTGTACCTATCATGGTGGGCGGTAATTATTTTGTTACCTGCTTATATAATAAGACAATTATCTATTTCTTTTTTTTAGATTTACGTATTAGATTAGAGTATTAGCATTTTTTACTTTTTGTTAATATTAGCTTAAGTTTTTACGTTTGTTAATGAGTGAAGGACAAGTCCTTGGTGAGCGGAATGTTTAACGCTACCCACCGCTAGATGGCAGCAGTGTGCAGTTTGCCTGAATCGCGCAAGCGTTGTGTCGCAACGATTAGTATAGGTCAAAGCTTTGAAGATGTTTGTACTGAGTTCGAGTTTGAGTTTATATGTACCTAGTGTGTGCGAATATAAGTATAGTGTACTAGTGAGTGATGTTTAATTTTTACGTCCCTCCCCCCGCGAGTTTAACATTAATTTTAATTTTGTTAATTCAAGAAAACATTAACTTACCTTGGTCACATTCAAAACTAAAATGTCCGCTATATTTTATTAAACTTTTTATGTGATAACGTCTAATAAATTGATGGAACACCTGCATTCACAAAAAAGTGTCATTAATATTGTGTGACGTCATGTTGACCATGACGCGTCCATTCCTGTTAATAAAAGTGTAGAGTATTAGTATTTAATAATAATATCGCTTCTTATAACATCTGGGCTTCTTATAACATTATCACGTAAAATTCATCATCATCCGAGCGATGTCCCCGGTTGCATCCCTCCCGGGATTCCGGGGTCCGCTTCATTATTAAGTAAAATTATCGCCCATAAACTAATTATATACAGACAACTAATTATTTAATTTTATATATTAAATTACGCGCGCTAATCGACCGCGCGATCGATCGTAGGGTGGTCCACTACACCATAGCCGACACAGTGCCCAAAACGATAAACCTCGATTTTGTGGCCGCCGCTTTTGTTCTATGCGGTCGGTTAGTGGACCGTACCAAATATTGTGTGTTGTGGTCAAAAATATCAATAAGGATGACTGTCTTAACAATTGCTAGTAGTCTCAGCAACTCATTCAGTTTTGACTGTTTCTAGTAGTTGTAACTCATCCTGTTATTGATGTCGCTAGTAGTCACAGTAAAGTAACCATGCACCAAAGTTATACAAATTATTCAAGTTTACAACTAAGTTTCTTGTAATAACTTCGACCATTTCGTTGTAAATAAAACTGCAGCATGATAATGTTGTTGGCTCGGTCCCGCCAAAATCCCCCAGAGATTTTATTTTAACATTTTGTCGGCGTGATTTATGTATGTTGTTCAAATAGTCTCTGAGCTGACACAATATGGTAAAACTTTAAGGGTTTCTAGTTAGGACTACGAAACCCTAAAAATATTTAAAAAATCGTCAGACAAGATTGCACGAACTAGAAGCTTTTTGTCTGCTCCTTCAAGTTTAAACAAAAATCTAAATCGAAGGTCCCGAACTACGCCTTGTTGTTTGCAGTTTATTTTTTTTGTACAGTGCGCTTTAATATTATTTTGACACTGGCTATATACTGATATTGTTCATTAAAAAAAAAACACGTGTTTGTTTTTTGTTTTGGTTTTATTTGTTGTGTGATCAGTCAGTGGTATATTTTAAATCATAAGAAATAGTTTGTTGATAAATGTGAGTTATTAGTGAAATAAAAGAATAGAAAATTAGAATAAGAACAAAGATATGGTAGCGACGAACACGATGAGCGAGGTGGTGTCGGTGCGCGAGGCGCGCGCTGAGGACGAGCCGGCGAGGGTCGCGCTACTCGCTGACATACTAGCGGAGAGCTTCCTCGACACCTTCCTGTACTTCTTGATCCAAGAGGTAGGATCGACTCAACATTGTGGTGGTAGTGTATAATAGTCAGTATAGTGTCATATCGTATCGTGGTGTGCAGGTGACGCTGCAGGGGGTCGTGCTGTGCGGTGCCGTCGCGTTTATTTTCCTCGGGTGGGGTCCGACGGCGTCGTGCTGCGCGGTGCCGCTGCTGGCGGCGGCGGTGGTCGCGGCCGCCGTGCGCCTCGCGCTCGCCGACCGCGCCGCCGCCCTCGCCGCCGCCATGAGGGGAGAAGATCATGGTACACATTACATACAGACATGATAATGGGTAGTCTTGCCAATCTATAAATCTATACTCTATCGATTATAAGTTATAATAAGTCAAGTAGTTCTGGATAGACTATAATTAATCTATCAAAACTATTGTTGTTAATTAGTCTAGTTTGGCAACACTATTAGGGATGATTCTAATTAGACTGGGCCATGTGTGGGCCGGGCTGAGTCTAGGGCGGAGCCCACCCATGCCGCACATTTCTATTACATGGGGGTTATCAGTGGATCCGTGGAACAAACCCCATGTGAATCATGCAGTGTAATATAAATTGCTTCATACAAAATGTTTGTAACATCACAGGTAACATGTCAAATTGGTACCTCATATGTACACGGCCCAGTCTTATCAGAATTATCCCTTAATCTACTCTCATTTCTTTAACCGATATACTGAAAATCAGTATCCATACCCTAGGTGTCTGCCTTTAAGATGTTATAAAGTAGTCATGTATTTGTGTGTGTGATAGGTTGGGTGGCGGTGGTCGGGACGGGTCGGGTCTGCGGGACGGTGTCGGTGCGAGGGACGCGCGTCTGTGCGCTGGGAGTGGCGCGTGCGTGGCGGCGGCGAGGTGCTGGCGCAGCCCTGCTGCACGCGACGGCGCGGCACGCTACCACCGGCGCGCTATTGACGCACCTCGAGGCTCGCGTCTCCGACCTGCAGCCGCACGCACGTGATCTATTCTACAAACAGGGGTCAGTAACCATCTATACAGCCAGCCGGCCAGTAGTCAGTATGCCAATAGGGCAGTAATATGATTGCTGTATTTATATGTTTATTTATTATAGATGGGAGTTGCGAGGCACGTACCACCACCCGGTGTGCGGAGGGGCGCTGTCGCTGTCGCTGCCGGTGGCCGTGCTCGCTCGGGACATGCCACACACTGCGTAGTACACTTTACTAAAGATACTGAGACTGAATCTCTCATAGATTTATAAGTACACAATAAAATAATTAATGATATTTTTGTAAAATTTATATTTTAATTTTTTACATTAAACATTAATAACTAAATCAGCCTTTCATTTAAGTCGCCTTATCGTCCGATGTCAAAGAGGACTCGTATTTTCGATGCAGCAACTAATACCTGGAATTATCATAATATTTAGTTAGATCAAGATTTTTAGATTCAAATGTATCAATGAGTGAGATATTTAACATAAATGACCTTGAGTTCGTCAGGTGTGGGGTGTGTGTGCTTCGGAGCAAGCGCGTCTAGACGTCGCGCGACATCGCGTGCGTCCGGCGTGGGAGCGGCGTCGTCGGCGAGTGCGCGCCCTACGAGCTGCAGCGCGGCGTATCTCTCCGAGGCCGCGCCCCCGCCCCCGCCGGCAGCGCCCCCGGCCACAAGGCGACATGCGACCCCGCGACACGCTGCCCCACCGCCACGCAACACGTCGCACACCTCGACGCGAGCGCCGCTCCACGTACACACTGCAGCCTCAAGCGCGCACACCATCACTTCCACCTAAAACAACATTTGAATTGAATTGTGGAGGTGTAGATCATAATATTATGATTAGAGTTCTATAGAACGCAAACGTGACCTGGTCTTCGGTGAGTATGTCGTCGACGAGGCGATGCGCGAGCCGAGCGAGGTGAGCGCGGCGCGACGGTACGGAAGGAGCGGCCGCCGCTGTGAGCGCCCAGAGCGTGGCGCCGAGCGCGTCCTCGCGGGACCACTCGCCGGCAGCGCGCGCCGCCGCGCTCAGTTCCGCCAGCGTCTGTACCGCGAGCCGGCGGCGTCCGGCCTCCGAGCCGCGCTCGACGGCATTCAGGTAGCGCTGCAGCCAGGGCGGGGCGAGCTCGCCCGCAGCCTCGGTGGCGAGCGAGAGTAGCGCGGCGTGGTCCGGCGCAGTAGCCGCGGCCCGCTTGACCCGCAGCGCGGCCACTGCCGCCGCCAGCGCAGCCTCGCCCTCCGACCCGCTAGAGTCCGAGTGGTGGGTGGTGGCGGGCGTAGAGACGGCGCCACCGTCCGCCGCCTCGTGCTCAGCGCGCAGCAACAGCAGCTGTCGCTCGCAGTGCGCGGCACGCGCCCTCGCCTCCGCCACTTCGCCAGCACCCGGCATCGTGAACGATCGCTGTAACAATTAATACACATTAACCTCTAATTGGCTCTTCAAAAAAGGAGGAGGTTCTCAATTCGTCGCGTATAGTATATATCAAACCTTTGATTGGTGTAGGGGTACAAAAAGTCCACTATTGAACTTGTTTCACAAAAAAAAACAGAATCGCAGAACTTATAGTTTGGCTGTAATTGTGAAGTTTAGGGTGAAATCTGATTTTACAAAATTTTCACTAAAGTTCAAATAACTTTTGAACCACTAATTATCGCAGAACATATAGGGGGGTAAATCGATAGGCACTGAGGTCCCCGACCCCCAGCCCGTATTTTGTATGACAGCCCTATTATTATTGTATTGTATTATTTATGTACCTACATAAACTGTTTGCATGTTTTTAAACAAAAATTATATGTATAAAAAATCAGAAAAATTTACTACAACATAAAATCATGACTACATCAGGAAAAATCAACTCAAAAATAAAAAATCTTCCTATAAATTAAAATCAGTCAATGGCTTCATTAATTTTCTTAATACCTACACTAATACTTATAATACCTAAACTTTAAATGTTTATAGATAGATACCTAAAATTACTATTAGGGAGTATGTTATAACTCTACTCCAACGCCATCTACATTTAAGACAGAGAAATAACTTAAAATAAAGTAGAAAACTGCAATTTATAAAACTCAAAATAAAACCATTAAAGTAATTTAAAAAAAAATCTAATGTTTACATTATCTTAGTTCTAAAAAAATGTGTTTTTTTAGAACTAAGATAATGTAAACATTAGATCTAGAAAAATATATATTACTCTGATGGTTTTATTTTGAGTTTTATAAATCTAAGACTCTGTAGGAGTACAAAAGGTCCACTATTGAACTTGTTTCACAAAAAAAGGCAGAATAGCAGACCTGATAGTTTGGCTGTGATTGCGAAGTTCAGGGTGAAATCTAATTTTGACTAAAATTTCACTAAAACCCAAATAACTTTTAAACCAATGAATATTGCTGAACATACATGGGGTTAAATCGATAGGTACTGAGGTCCCCCACCCCCCAGGAACCGATGATCAACCCCCTTGTTACACCGTGTATATCCAATTTTTTATATATATCTGATATTATATCCAATATCCAATATTTTGATATAAATAATAAATATTGGATATTTTCTAACCCTGTAATAGACAAACTTTGCTTGAGAAGTTTGTCAGTTGACTTTCATTTTTAGAGAATTGAGACATGTTGCAGATACAAACACAATTAAAATAATACTTATATTTTCTCTGATACAATCATTGTTGGCCTACTGTGTGACTACTTGGGCAGAAGCAGGTAAAACTAAATTATTCGATTTAGTTAGGGCTCAGAGGTTAATTTAAAAGTGGCTTTCTTTAAACCTTAATTACATCCTACAGTTGAACTGTATCGTGAGACTGAGGTTCTTACAGTTAAACAACTTCACATTCTTAGTATCATACTGCGACAACACTCCGACCAATTTAATATTAATTACCAAAACACACACGTACGTACATTCTATACCTAGTATAGTACCTAGTGTATGTGAAATAAATAGGGTTAACACCGCCTTTGCTCATAGATTTTATAATTTTAGGGCTCCCATATTGTACAATAAAATTATTAACATCTTTAGAAGCAGCAAGATTGAGTGTAAAAGAAAAGTTTACCAGAATTAGATTACCAACAGCACCGAATCATTACTTGAAATGATGGTGTAGGACTGTGTCTTTTGAATGTATGTAGGTAAGTATTATTTTTTATGTACAGCTTTGGCTTTGTGTTGTTTTTGTGTTTGCACTTTGTTTCAAAAATATTTACGTATTAAACTTACTAGGTATATTTTGTAAGTTATGTTAAACATTGTAAATGTTAAATTTATTGTATCCAAGGACGTATCCAAGAGGAATACCTGGAGACCTATAGCAGTACAGGCCTCATCTGTACCTTGTCACATTATTTTCTGTTTGAGTTTGATTATGAAAGAAAATTAATCAAATATTTTATTATTATAAATTAGTATAAAATTTAATGTAAATAGATAAAACCTCAAAATGGAAATAGTAGGTAAAACCTAAAACCTTTACAAACACATAAAACTTACGGAGTCACTGGAGGAAGAGTTCACCGATATTGGCGGCAATTCGTCAAAATCTTCATCGTCACTCATTTCTTTAGAGCCCTGTTTTTGTACTTATTGGAAAATACCGTGTATACATACATAAAATGATATTACGCTGAGAAAACACTGAACTTTTAAAATTCGATTATTTACCAGTTTTGACCTAGCGTCCTAGACTATCGAAATCGAATTTTGCACGGAATGAAAAATGTTTTTTTTTATTCATTATTGCTTCACACGGCTTATGCATTTAGCCAGTGTCAAGTTATATTTTGCATCAAATTATGACCCGATATTTCATAAATCGGCCTAGTGTTTCAAAAAAGTCAAAGTCGTCATAGTCCGTCAAGTCATGGGTTATAGTAAAGTGGTGGCAAGTTTACCATAACCTTAATAGGAAATTTGGAGGCAACGAGAAAACTTCATGTTTGACACTGATTTTTACTTTCACTACACAATTTACTACACAATTTCAATTTAGTTATGTGAAAGTGCACAATTCACAGAACTAAATTGAATAACATTCCACCAGAATTAAATAATTCAACTCGGGTTACAACTAAGTTTCATGGAAATAAAACTGCAGCACGACACGTTGTTAACTCTTTCCCGCCAAAACTCCAATGAAGAAAGTTACTTTTTTTCTACAGTTTTTTAAGAGAAAGGCTACGCACGGTTTTGCCTATAGCCAGTGTCAAGTTATAAAAGGCCTTTAAAGTCAATGTTTAAAGTCTACTAGACCAACTTTAGACACAACAGTCAACAGGCATTGTAGTGTCAGACCGCTTTGGGAATCGCCTTTTATTTTTCCCAGGCAATTTTAGCCCTTTGAATTCGAAGCCTTTTTTTTTTTTATTTTTTTTTTTATTATGGCTTCGCACGTGTGCATTTAGCCAGTGTCAAGTTATATTTTGCATCAAAGTTTCAATACAGTCAAAGTCGACATAGTCCGTCAAGTCAGGGGTTATAGTAAAGCGGTGGCAAGTTTACCATAACCTTAATAGGAGATTTGGAGGCAACGAGAAAACTGCATGTTTGACACTGATTTTTACTTTCACTACACTTGTGCACTTTCACAGAACTAAATTGAATAACATTCCACCAGAATTATACAATTCAACTCGGGTTACATCTAAGTTTCATGAAAATAAAACTGCAGCACGACATGTTGTTAACTCGTTCCCGCCAAAACTCAGAAGCCTTTGAAGGAAGAAAAGAGAAATAAACAAGATTATTGGAGTTTTGGCGGGAACGAGTTAACAACATGTCGTGCTGCAGTTTTATTTTCATGAAACTTAGATGTAACCCGAGTTGAATTGTATAATTCTGGTGGAATGTTATTCAATTTAGTTCTGTGAAAGTGCACAAGTGTAGTGAAAGTAAAAATCAGTGTCAAACATGCAGTTTTCTCGTTGCCTCCAAATCTCCTATTAAGGTTATGGTAAACTTGCCACCGCTTTACTATAGCCCCTGACTTGACGGACTATGACGACTTTGACTGTATTGAAACACTTTAGGCCCGATTTATGAAAAGTCGGGTCAATTTGATGCAAAATATAACTTGACACTGGCTAAATGCATACGTGCGAAGCCATAATAAAAGAAAAAAAAAAAAAAAAACAAGATTATTTCGTCCGACACACCACCTTGACACTGTCAATGTCATAATCAGCTGATCGTCTGACAATAATTATTCTCTTTGGTCTGACAGGGGGAGGGGTTAATGAACTTGCATTTGTTTTGAATTTTGTATTGATCGATCACAGCAGTAAGTTTGCCTAGTTAGTATTTTAGCAGAGTCGTGGCTCAGTGAAGGCGTGCGTGCAGCGTGTCGTGTGAACGATGTGGTCGGAGATGGAGAAGTCAGGAGACGACGTGTCGATTGAACGGGATCGACTGTTCTGGGAGTTGATGCGCGAATGTCGCGACAACCCGCCCGGCGCGCGGCTCTCGGCGCGTCTCAGGCATCATCTCGAGAGGTGAGCGAGCAGCGAACACACCACCATGACCAAAACCATACTTACCACCGTTGTTACCATACCATACCATACCACAGCAGTACCTACTGTAACTACGGTACGGAGACCAACTCACTGCGCATTATTATATTTATATACCTACATACGAGTAAGTATGTCATTCAGTGAATGCACGATGAAGCAAACAACACTAAAAATGGTATTCTATTTAAAGATTCTTTGTTTTATAAAATGAAAAGTTGTCGTTTCATTCTAAGATCATTGAACTTAATTATCATCATCACTTTTTTTCAATTAAAAAGTGAAAGGGAAGTAGAGAGGCGTTTGCCCTGCAGTGGGCAGTAGAACACTATAGCCTCATAACATAAATATAGGTAACTGGAGAATATGGACAGTAGATACTTACTTGTATACTTTCTACTAGACCTCTTTAGTATGTAGGTTTTCCCTATACCATCCCACAGCTTAGTGGACCGTGTCCAGAGGAAAGAACTCAAACAATAGGAGTCAACTAAGCCATGGGTGTAATGGCAACGTTTTCTTTCTGCATAAGAGCACTGTCAGTAATTAGCCCACATAAATATTTCAGGCCCTTCTGAATGAAAGTCAAAGTATCTACCACTAAGCCAACATCACTCCTCAAAACTTGGTAGATACCTCGACTTTGAGGAGTGCCAACATAGCCACTATGCCACCAATACCAATATGCCAATATGCCACTAGGCCAATATCACTTCTCAAAGTCAGATCATTGCATGTAAATTGTGTTGTGACAGATTGCAGCCGGAGGAGCGTCGAGCGTTAGTGTCCCGTACGGCGGGAGGGTGCGCGCCGCTGTTGGTGGCGGCGCGGCGCGGCCACGGGGAGGCCGTGGAGTACCTCGTGCACGTGTGCTGCGCTGACATAGAGCAGCGGGGAGCGTTCGTAGCAGAGGACGGTCGGGCGCCGCACTCGGTGACGCCGCTGTGGGCGGCCGCGGTCGCAGGCCGGCTGGACGCGCTGCGGGCGCTGCTCGACGCCGGCGCCGACCGCGACGCGCCGAGCGACACCGGCTCGACGCCGGCGCGCTCCGCATGCTTCATGACGCACCTCGAGTGCGTCCGTCTGCTGGCCGAGCGCGGCGCCGACCTGACCCGGCCCAACCACCACGGCAGCACTTGCCTGATCAACGCGGTGCAGTCGCCCCGGCTATGCCGATACCTGATAGAGCGCGGCGTCGACGTGGACGCGGCGGACGCTCAGGGTAAGACCGCGCTACACTACGCCGTGCAGGAGCACCGGGCGGACACGGTGCGCGTGCTGCTCCTAGCCGGGGCCGACCCGCGGCTCGCGTCCCACACCGGCGACGACGCGCTCCGCACGGCGGCGGTGCGCGGCGCGGCCGGCGTGCTCTCTCTCCTCGCGGGCGCCTCCCTGCCCACGCCGTGGGAGCCCGCCCGGCTCGCGGACGCGTACGAGCTGCTCGGCGCTACGCAGCTCGACGAGCTGAACGACGTCGGTGCTGCGCTCGCGTCCTGGCGTCGCGCCACCTCGCTGCGACATCCGGCCGACGGCGGGTACGTCGGCAAGCGGCCGGTCCGGGTGCCGCCCCCCGCGCTCGGCGGGTCTCGCGAGTGGCGCTCCCTCGATGAGCTCGATCACCTCGCCGGGGACGTGGACGCGCTCCGCACGCAGGCGCTCCTCGTCGCCGTGCGCGTGCTCGGACCGTACCACAAGGACACGCTCTTCCGTCTCATGTACAGGTAACGTATACGTACCTACCTTTCCGACGTTCCTCCCTTACAACCTCACCTCACGTCTTGTACCTATGTACCTACCTACTCTATGTGTGTGTATGTGTATGTAGGGGTGCGGCGTACGCGGACTCGATGCGGTACGGGCGGGGCGTGGCGCTGTGGCGGTGGGCGCTCGAGCTGCGCGTCGCGCGGGACACGGTGCTGGGGACGGAGACGGCGCAGACGGCGGCCGCGCTCACCCGGCTCGTGGGAGAGGCGGCGGCGGTGCACGGCGGGGGAGAGGGGAGGGCGGCGCGGGCCGCGCTCGACGTGCTCGCGGTGCTCGGGCCCGCGCTCGGGCCGGCGCGCGCGCTGCTTGCCCACCGGCCCCGGTGCAAGCAGCAGGCGGCCGCGCTGGAGGCGTCGCTCCGGTGCGCGCTGCACCTGCTGGCGGTCGCGCTCGCCGGCGGGGAGGAGGAGGGCGCGCTGGCCGCCGCGAGGGTGATGGTCGAGAGCGGGGCGCGCACCGCCGCCGGGGACACCGTGCTGCACCTCGCCGCCGGGGAGCTACCCGCCGTGCGCTCGACGTACTTCACGAGCGCGCCGGAGCCCGGCGTCGGGGGGTTCCCGCGGACGGAGGTGGTGCGGCTGCTGCTGGAAGCGGGCGCGCCGGTGGACGCTACTAACGGCGCGGGATGTACGGCGCTGCACGTGGCGTGCCGGGCGCCGGTCGCCGGGCTCGCGGAGGCGCTGGTGGCGGCCGGCGCGCACGTGGACCGCCCCGACGGCCGCGGCGGCTCGAGCCCGGCCCGGCGCCTGCCCGCCTGGCACGGCAACACGGTCTGTGTGCTGCAGCACGTATCCCTCGCGTGCCTCGCGGCGACCTCGCTGGTCGCGTCAGGTCGCGCCCCGCCCCCCGCCTCCCTCCCCGCCACCCTCGCCTCCTACCTCGAGGTGCACCGCGTCCCCCCCCGCAACAACCACGACTACTACTGACTCCCCTTGAATCTAACTTTACGTATTGTATCGTTACAGCGACACAGGGACTCCGTTCCAAGGGGCTTGTAATAATATATTGTTAGTTTTAAATATATTAGTATTTATAATCGGATCATATATAACAATATAACGTTAGGTAGTATAATCAAGTAGTGTCAGTGTCTAACAGTTAGTGTTACTGTAGCTACACGTGTAGGTAGGTAGGTAGGTACGCGTGTAACTCACTCAGTAGTAATGTTACAATACAATACTATCGTATATGTTGTTATTGTTGTATATTTATATAATTAATTAGTTGCTGTTGTAGTATATGTCCTACCAACATATAATATAACCAATCAGTACGTTCACCGGCAGGTCGTGTGTGACCAGTAAGTACGTTCACCAGGAGGTCGTGTGTGACCAGTAGGTACGTTCACCAGGAGGTCGTGTGTGACCAGTAGGTACGTTCACCGGCAGGTCGTGTGTGACCAGTAGGTACGTTCACCGGCAGGTCGTGTGTGACCAGTAGGTACGTTCACCGGCAGGTCGTGTGTGACCAGTAGGTACGTTCACCGGCAGGTCGTCGTAATATTGGGTACATAAATAAAGGAGAAGTAAATTGTATAATCTTAATGTTGTTTTATTAAGCGTAACTTTGAGACATGAATCACTTAGAACTAAGTACCTACATAATATTTACATTAGCTTGAGTAAAGTCATAGTCGGCAATACGTATATATGTAATGTACTATACATTAGGTAAGTACATAGGTAGTTCTATGTAGAGATGAACGACGTCTACTGAGGTTAGATAGTAGTAGACGGTAGGCACCGCGTGTCTCGTGTCTACCGGTTGTCGTATGGAGTGGACTAGAGTGGGACGATCACGTAGCGAGGGTGAGGGCGAGCAGCGACGCGAGGAGCAGGGGAGCGGCGAGGACGGCGGCGGCGGCGGCGGCGTTACGCCGGCCGAGCGCGCGCTTGTGACGGTCCACCACGAAGATACGACCTCCCATACCTGTAGTACACATACATACATACATACAGGTCAATGTCGTACATAGTAGATATGTATAGGTAAGTACACCACAACACTCACCTGTCGTTGTATACGAGTCGTAGTAGACGATGTTGGGCCACGACGAGTTGGGGGAGACGAGGAGCTTGGCGGGGGGAGCCGGGGGGCAGCGCCAGGTGAGCGACCTGTTGTACGACCTGAACGTCGGGTAGTTGTGGTCCCGGCGCCGGTCGGCGGTGGCCGCGCCGAGGCAGAGGGGCCCCGCGGCCGTCGGGTGGGGCTGTCCGCGGCGGGAGTACTGCACGCCGGCGAGGGCGCGCCCCTCCGGCCCGGGGGTGCGCACCACCAGGGGGTGGTACTCGGTCGGGGAGTGGGGGTCGTTCCCGCCGAGCGACTCGAAGCTGTAGGCGAGCCCCCGGCGCAGCTGCAGGTCGGGCGCGAGCTGCCCGTTGACGTACCACGCGAGCGGCGCGGCGCCGGCGTCCGGCGGAGCCCCCCGGCCGGCCAGCCCCCGCTCCCCGCCCGAGGGACCGACCGTGAACCGGAACACCCTCAGCGCCGGGTCGAAGAGCTGCGCCGTCTCCCACGCCGCCGGCCTCCTCTCCTCCGTCCTGCAGCGACACGCACACACTCACACACACGTACGTCGTACAGTCGTACAGTGAACACTAACATACAACATGTCAAGTACTCACTCGATGAACGGGAAGCAGTCGTCCTGCTCCTTGTCCAGATGTATCCTGACGTCGTGCTTGTGGTAGAGCCGGTGGAAGCCGGGCTCGCCCTCCGAGTCCAGTCTACCTATGGACCACACCGCGTACATCTCGCGGTCCTTGGACCACTCCTTGTCTAGGGGTTCATCTGAAGGCAGGTTGGTATACCTGTGTTATCTTATATCTTTAAATGAGCAATTCTTGTATATATCTTATATATAAAAATGAATCGCAAAATGTGTTGGTAAGCGCATAACTCAACAACGCCTGGACCAATTTGGCCAATTCTTTTTTTGGTCTGTTTGTTATTATCAGGAGAAGGTTCTTATGAAATAAAAAAATAAGAAAGTTGCGCAGAAAATTATTACGCGGGTGAAACCGCGGGGCGTAGCTATATATATATATATATATATATATAATTGGAATCTCGGAATCGGCTCCAACGATTTTCATGAAATTTGGTATAATGGGGTTTCGGGGGCGATAAATCGATCTAGCTAGGAATCATTTTTAGAAAATGTCATTTTATTCGTGTTTTATCGAAACTTACTTTTTTTATCTGAAAAATATGACTCTTCCTGACATCTATTGGCGAACTACTAATACTATTTTTTTTGTAAGCAATAAAGTTATTCCAGCAGATGGCGTTGTTAAGTAACACGAAGTCAATGAGTGTTTGCTTTGAAGTTAGACTAAGTAAAAAAAAAAATACCATGGTCATCCAGGTACTATATATAGTGTGTTAACGTTCGAGGTAGATGTAGGTGGGGTATGGGTAGAGTACCTGGTAGTAGCGAGCGTCTGTACGTGACGACGGTGAGTCCGTCGGTGCGGCTCGCGGTGAACACCTGGTTGCTGTCGAGCCCCTGGAGCCGGGTGTCGCGGCACACGCCCTGCCAGGCGTCCAGCACGCGCGTGCAGCGCGCGCGGGCCGTCACGTTGTAGTCGACGACCTGGCCGCGCTGCTGGCGCGCGTCCCACCAGGCGACCGCCACGTCCGCACCCAACATGGTCGAGCCGGTCTCCGAGCCGGAGATGCCGAAGGCCATGTACTCGTCGTCGGCGATGCGCGCCGCCAGCTCGATGGTGACGGCGGGGCCGAACACCTCCCAGGCGACGCGGTAGTCCCGGTGCAGCTGCCGGCAGCGGCGCGGCGCCGGCCGGTGAGGCAGCACGCGCGCCAGCCCCGGGGGCACGTTGAGCTCGTCGGGCAGCAGCACGGCGGCGAGGGCCTCCCGCCGGCGCGCGTCCCACACCGCGACCCACGAGACGGCGAACACGTCCCTCCCCCCCGGCAGCCGCAGCACCACGTCCCTCCCCTCGTACACCCCGAGCGGTTCGAGGCTGGAACACATCGTCATATAGTCAGGTACTAACCTACACGCTTACACCTATACACCTATATATAGATACTGACTATCCATTCTCGTCCGGTATCTTCATGCCCTTGGAGGAGGGTTGGGGTCCGACGCCTGTCCAGAAGTAGACCTCCTCGCCGCCGCCGTCGTATCGGAACTCGGGGATCCTGCGGGCGGTAGAGAGACGTTAGCGTCAGATGGCGCGGTCCCCACGAGCGCGGGCAGGTAGGTGATGACGTGACACTCACATGATGGTGTCCGCAGTGAGGACGCGGAGCGGCTGGCTGGAGACGTGGGGCGAGGCGGAGGTCGCGGCGAAGGCGGCCAGCAGTCGCGGCGCCGGGGCCTCGAACTCGTCCGGGACGTAGACGTCGCCGAACGCGTTCTGCGAGTCGATGTCGTAGAGAGCGAGCCACTTGATGCGAGAGATGCGCTTCCCGTCCGGCAGCCGGAGCCGCACCTCGGCGTTGTAGTACCGCTCCAGGACGTTAGTGGTCCCCCGTTCGTCGGGCACGATGAACCCCTGGGGCCCCGGGCGCGCCGACTCCCCCGCCCAGAAGAAGGCGTCGTCCCCCGTACCGTCGTAGTTGAAGTCCACCAGCAGCAAGGTCCACTCGTCCACCGCGTACACGGACCCCGACACCTACCACCGAACAGAGGAAACATTACAAAGGAGTTCCATCCCCGTATTTTGACATTAACTAAACCTCATCAAACGCGTCGGTCGTAAATAACATGAAGACTGAGTGTTCAATTCCCGTCACGTACCGTCCACAAGAAGTCACCCCGAGCTACCTCCAGCTACCTCCAGCTGCCTCCAGCTCACAACACACAGTAGGTAGGTACGGTACGTGACGTGAAGGTGAAGGCCGACACGACGCCGCGTCACTACTGTCTACTTTATATAACGTTGTAACAAACAACATCTCTATCATTCCAACAGGATTCTGATAAGGTATCATGTACGTACATGATGGTATGTATGTGTGTGTGTACCTATGTGTGTAATGGTAGGTACTTACCTGATGATGATACGAGTTGAGTTTCCCGATGAACTTCCCGCGGTAGGGACCCTCGTCGTCGTCCTCCTGTCCTATACATCCTGTAACACACAGTAGCTAGGTACACTAGTGTCGTAGTGCGGGTAGTGCAGCCACTGCACTGGCTGGAGAAAGTGACACCTTACCTCGACCGAGCACGGACAACACGATCACACACAACACACGCGTTACACTTACACTACACATCACAACACAACACAACACAACACAACACACGACTACAATATATTCAACAATATAAACAACATTTCAAGTAAACTAAACTCAACCAACTAACCAACAAGTTCACCATGCAAGTAGGTACATTAAGAACGTAGATAGACGAATGTAAACGAATGCAGCTGGTATCGGTCGGTGGAGACACTCAACTCGCTCGAGGTGACGTTAAGTGAAGGCAAGGCGCGCCGCTCATTGGTCAGAGATGGCTCACTCGAACTCATACCGACCAATCAGAGGGCAGAACACGTCGGACCAGCTTTCACTTTTATTGGAATGCCTCAATGGGAACTGATTCATCGACGGGTGGTGTGACGTCACACCACCGCCACCACTGTGACCGTACGTTGCCGCCCGCGCCCGCACGCCCTGGTGTTGCCAGTCACTGCCTAACTATATTATCGAGTGTGTCATCCAAGATCCCGTATCTCGATCCGACCCGAGAGGATCCCTTCATCGGGATCCCATCCTCCAAACGAGGATATGTAACATTAAGCCCCATTTACAGGAATATGTCTCAAAAGTATAATATCGTAGAATGTTTACAAACACGCAGAGAGAAGATATGATCTATCAGATCTATGATCCATATCGATCGGAATATCATACTAGTTGCATATGGAAGTACTTGAATCTATGGAGACTAAGTAAGGTATGGGAATTCGACTCTCTTCGGATAGTAATAGTATAGTAGTTGAGGTATCGGTCCTGGAGGTTGCGGAGCGCGCGGCAACTGGCGAGAGGGAGGCTGCGCGGGCGCAGGCGCGGTCTACAGCAGCAGCCGGCCGCGGACAGAGATGCGAGTCAGTGTGCCCGCGACCGTCTCGAGAGACACACGCGACCATGCCGCCCTTGTCATCGTCACCGCCCTCGTCGCCTCCGACACCCGCCATCCTCGCCATCCTCATCGGTGAGTTTAGAAAGTAACAGCTAGCTAACGGTACCCATCGCACAGCTCACAGCGCAGTAGGGGGGTAGGTACATACATACTGCTCGCTGCCGACCGACCGACCGTGGTGGTGCTTGTCTGCTTCTTCGACTCTTCTATTATAAAAAGGGCACGATATAAGTATTGTACGTAATGTATACATAAATATCCGTGCTGGTATGTATCCACGTACATAAACACCAGCCCTACTACTATATAAGCTATCAACGAGTACCAACAACGACGTTAACGTTCGGTACAGTTAGTTACCCTACTGAGATGGATGGATGCGTTCAGTCGGTCGGACTGCACGAGGTGGACGAGGTCGGTCTCCGGATCCAGGTCGCCACCTTCCATACATCTACCATCATGTAGCTGCATAACATCGAGGAAGCTTTCATTCAACCTTCGATCGGTTCTCGCTTCGATATTAAGTCGTATCGACCGTGTAGCCGCCACCACCGACCGACCGACCGACCGACCGACATACCACAGTATGTAAACGGCTCAGACATACCGACTAACCTCTTTCTTGTTTGTAAATATTACATTGATTTCACTCGACAAATACTAAACAATATAATATCGCATTCGGGGCAGATAGCTCTAGTCGCCCGCGCATTGCGCGCAATGGAATAAGTAAGTGACGAGAGAGGTTCCTAACGGTTAGACTAGCTAGGTCGGTGCGACGCGACATACTATACGTTAGGTACGTATAGGTACATACTTACAACTATTTTAATAATATTATTATTATATATTATAAAATGTGTTTTGTATATTATTGTCGGGGCGAGCCGGTTTGAGTATATTGGCGCCGCCCGCTCGGGCGCAGGCGCCATGCTACATGTCACTACAGCGTGAAGCGTGAAGCGCGAGCGCGACCGCGCAACTAATGCATGCCTAATTGTAAACACATATGATATATTACAGACAGACGGACGAAGAAAGTAACATTACATATAATTACAACTATTAGAAACTGGTGGTTCAATTAAATAATGTACTTTAATGAAACAAAATAGGTGCTAAGTAGTTCGAAGCGAGTCTGTTCTCGGGAGAGAAAGTGAAAAAAGTAGCGGTTTGGTATCTGTCTCTTACGTAAACTATGCAACGAATATAATCAATATCGTTATTCATCTAAATAGATAGATAGATGTACGTATAACAGTCGATGTCACGTGACGTCGTGTCGAGGGGAGGGAATCACGCTAGAGTACCCTGTGTACCTGGGAGTACGTACAATGTAACAATAGATGCAACCGTCGTCGTGGAGCTAGAGTTGTGTCGGTGAATGGAGCGATGATGGTGTTGTCCTCGGATGTTTGGTACAAACTAACGTTGTACTACCGGGATGTTCCATGTACTGCGATCGGTAGCGTCACGTCGCGTCGTACCGGGAGGGGACGAGCCGCGAGTACAGCTGTTGGAGCACCTTGCTTGTCAATACGGTGAAAGTTATATGTAAGCTACTCTACGTACCTACACTGGATACTTTTATAACATTCAATGTATATAGAAAAGTAAAGTGAGTCAACTACACGTACAGTCGGCTGTATAATTGCAGACCCTGGTAGAGTTCGAAAATGACTATTAATGGAATGTTTTCATTGATGAGTTAGAATACTTTAAACTTCAACTGAAGCAGGTACCTAGAATCTTGCTTGTGTTGAAAATATTCTTTAAACAGCCGTTTCAGTTTGGAATTATGCAGCCGACCGTACATTACGACGAGAAAGTAAGACGTGGCCTGCATTCATACAGCCGTTAGCCGCTAGCCAGTAGCCGGCCAGGTAGTGGCCAGTACAAGTACAAGGATAACGTGACCACGTATTATACATAATGTTGTTTGTTATAATAAATGACTATAATATCGGGAAAGTGTCACCACACGTCACACACGACACACAAGCACACGTCGCATGAGAAAGTGTAAAATGCAACAATCTCATACGTATTTTCTCTAGTAGATGCACAACAAGCAACCGACAACCGACAACCAAGAGCCGACATTCAGCTGCAGTTTTATGACGTAACACTTTAATTATGGTAATTAAA
This sequence comes from Idaea straminata, assembly GCA_951213275.1. Taxonomy (NCBI): domain Eukaryota; kingdom Metazoa; phylum Arthropoda; class Insecta; order Lepidoptera; family Geometridae; genus Idaea; species Idaea straminata. The sequence goes on along the minus strand of OX577867.1, from coordinate 11,208,606 downwards.
GTATATTGGGTTCGATTGTAGCGCTTAGTTTAACAGAGCTGTTTCTATTATACTTAGACGTCTCATCATTTGGGCCATTGTGCGGGTGAGAATATCCCACTTGTCACTCCGACCGCCTCAGGTCCTCCCAGAGGGCTGGCAGCTTTCCCAGGATGCTGCAGGCCTCCGGGAGAGATGCCGGAGTTGTCGATTGTAGGGTATCTAGTAACTGTCATACAGACAAGATTCCATCCAGCTTCTGTTTGAGAGGAATCAAGGGTATATTCCCATCTGTACCCCCGGTTTGTTACCTTACGAGGTACAGGGGGACATAGCGATGCGATGGGGACAACAAATGAAACTCTAAAACATACGACGATATAATAATAGACCGATCGATGACATGATACGATATAAAAGTTGACTAAAGCGTTGTTCTCGTACTTACTATGACATGGAGTTCAGTTCGAAGCGACATCGAGAGCGTTTGGTCAGAGTACACGAACCTCTTGTGTAGTGTAGTTAGTTAGGTATGTAGAAATGGTAGGCATATAGTTAATGTTCACTTTCATTGGCCGTGTGTAGAACGTCGCGTCGCGTCGCGCACCTGCTCTGACAGGAAGCCACGGCCGGTGGGGGTCGGACGGTGAGGAAAGTCGGAGGAAGTCTGCGACCGGACCGGAATGCTGGAATCACTTTACAAGGGATTATCTACCTCGTTACATGTGGATACATATTATGATCATATCTTTCTACGTTCAATTGACGAACAGTCGAACACTTTATTGTGGATAATCCATATTTATTGCATCTATCGCGGTCGCGGTGGGGCCACGGGTCAATACGCGACGAATTGAGAACTTCCTCCTTTTTTGAAGTCGTATAATTAATATTGGGAAAACAGGCCCAAAACTAGTGGGACAATGAGGGCGGTAGGACAACATCGATAGGACCACGAGTCTGAATGATGGTCAGCGTAGAATAGACTAAAGTGTAAGGTCTGGTTTGATTCAATATATCGATCGACATAGTTGATAAAGTGTTATTGTTTAATAGATTATAACACAACAATAAACAAATACTGAATGTTCGGCGCCGGAGTGCACACTTGTGTGCTATACAACCTTGACATTTGTATCGATGTATTACATGTATATATGTGTGTGTGTGTGTGTGTTTGTGAGGTCGTCGGGTCACAGTCACGACGACGCTTCTCAGGTTATACGATGTAATATTATACCCAAATAAATAGTTATTGATATTGTATATGATCGAGTGTATAATTGTTGGTTGACTGGTACATGACGTGGGGGGAGGGTGGGGGGGACCTAGATGTAGAGGGAAGTATTTGATGTATGGCAACATTGAATTACTGTATAATGTTGACTCTAGAAGAAAGATATCATTAGAACCTTCCGAGTAGATTAGATAGGTTGCATGTTGTTACTATTCTCAATTTTCTATAATTCTTTTGTGTTTAACCTTATATGTAGATTATTTATTTTGTAACAGAGAGAGCAAGAGAGAGAGAGAGCGAGATAGTTAAAGTGATATCTCCTGTCTGAGGCGAGGTGTGTGTGTGTGTGTGAGAGATGAGCCGGTGTTCTCAGGAGACACGGTCCCCTGCAGCTGTGACCGTCAGGTGTAGCCGGGCAGGGGGGGAGGGGGTCGGTGTATAGCGGGACCCACACCGCGGTACCGTGGCACGGTGCACGCGGTCACGCTCCGCTACCACACCATCTGCCACGCTCGCATTGGGTACTGATAACATACATACATACATACATACAGTACACCACTATCATTTACCTATAGGTACATACCGCAGTAATAGATATTATACGCGGTAAGAACGTCTCCATTACTACTACCACTCCTTGTTACCTCTTTCACGTAATATATGTACCTAGGTAGTGAGAGTAGAACGTGAGAGATACGGGAGGGGGGGGGTGCAAGACGTTTGTGTTCTAGATAATACAGTAATCGAGTAGGGTAGGTAACTGTAGTAACGTTCCGTTGTTGTGTGACACTTGTCACTACACTACACGACACACTTTCCCAGTCCCCCCAGTACACCCGGGTGGACCAGCCGGCACCGACACCGACACGTCTCTACACTTACAAAAGAGGTTGCATACAAACGGCACGTAGGTTTCTACTACGCGGAGGAATTAACCAAAGATCCAACGAGAGGTTTGGTCTGTGCGTTGATTCCTCACTCACTCAGGATACTTATAGTATTTTTCAAGTTTAGATTTTATAATTAATTTATATCGGTAAATGTGTAATGTTCGGTAAGTATAATAAGTATTTATATTTGACCCTAAAACCGTGTATCATTCGTTGTTAGAGAGAGACAGGTACTTACCTACCTAACAATAGAAGAAATATGTTGTAACATATAGATAGTTGCAAGGCAAGGAGCCGACTCCCACGGTGTACGGTGTACGGTGTACGGTGTACGGTGCACGGTGCGATGTATATAGGTACCTACTGTGGTTATATACAATACAATAGGTATATACACATACGAGTATGTGACCTCAACATATTCATTCAGACACAACTCACAACTCAATGACATATACCTCTACTCTACTCTAATATTGAAATGTCTTAATGAATATAAGTGTACTCTAGTGAACGATAGAACGGTAACATTGCGTAGACGTAGGTACGTTCTCTCGCAGGTACATCTCTACGTATCGAAGTGAAGAGTTCGTCGCGTCGCGTTGTAGACACTGTATATATAAAACATGCAATGTGATATCTTACACTTGCACTGCACTGCGTTTTCAAATCATGGAAATATGCGTCAATAGTACATTGCGATACTAGTGTGCTAAATTGATTATTTAATATTAAGCCGAGATTAAATCGATCAATCCATACGTGTATCGTACGAAGTTTTTTATCACAGTTGTGAATAAAAAAAAAATATATATGGTGATAAGTCTATGTTTACAATTTTTATAGGCAATATTTTTTTGTTAATTATACTACCGAAAGGCCAGGCAAAAGACTTTTAACCTATACAGCCTCGTCTGATATACAATATTTTTTTAGGTTTTTTTCTATTTGTCGTGGGTTGAAAACGAAATATAATGGTACTAACGGAAAAAACTATATTTAAGTAAAGAAAAAACAACACTAAAATCGTAAACCGACTTTTTAGACAACCTTTTTTGCTGGAGTAAAACCTGTTTTTTTGGTACCCCATTTTTATCCATCAAAACAGCATAACCCAGATAAATTAAGAATGTTTCATCTACCTAACATGTAATTAGCAGTTAGATACCAATGTAACTTGTCAGGATAACTTATAACACACTAGTGGCGTCGAGGTAATGCATAACGCACGCGTGCGTAATACGTTGGATTATGAGCGGTTGAATAAGATACACTTTATGAGCAACTGTGATAAAAAAAAATATATCTAAATAAATGTAAATTTAATTCAATTCATTTATTCATCAGATAAAATAGATCCATCAATATTAGTGGGTATGTACAACTATGTTTGTTACAATTTAAATATAATATATTAAGAATAGCTTTGTCAATAAAATATATATAGTTATTGGTGCAACAACCCGCCACATGAATACAGTGATACATAGTGGGTTCATACATGTTAGCTATAACAATTAGGATGGTGTTGGAGCTAACACGTACCCGTCTAAGGAGAGAGGCTGCCACCGCACCGCCCGCGCCGCCGTGCCAGTCCCATCGACATCCTCAACGCGTCATTATATCGGACCCGTAGAGCACTCGGCGACTGCTGCGTATGGTTCATCCATAAGCTGCAGGTGTAAAAGCTTTGACAATATGCTCGGAAAAGGGTGATTTTAATTCCTACCCTACATTTAGCAAATCTACGCGCGTTCATTTCAGCTCTAACAGCTAATGCTCTACGTTCCCTCTTCATGTCAACCTGATCATCGAGGTCCTCAGCAGACCGAGGTACTTATATTGGCGTACGCGCCGCAACTGTACACCATTTAGCAGTATTGACGGTGTGCTGTCAGTTACCCGACACATTCCCCCCCCCCCTCGCTCGTTGAGACACCCGCGACACCGGACCGAGTGACCGCACGGGACGCACGCGCAGGTGTCTTGTATCGAACGACACACAACATTAATTAGGTAATATTCCTCTCTCTAGAGCAGAGACCGGTGTGCGGTGTGCGGTGTGCGGTGTGTAATGTGATACAGGAGGTATACGACGCACGAGCAACGCACGTGTCGTCTCCGTCTCCGGCTATTGTATAATTATCGATACCTCACCTGGTACTGTAATATAATACCGATGGTGATCATCGTTCATTGTTGTACGCCAGGTGTGACCTAGTGTATGACGTCACGTCGTCGTGTACCATCTCACTCTACACGTGCTGACCACAGTGCTATGCCAGGTGCTGGGTGGGGTGACAACGTACCTGTATCACTCTACCTAATATTAGTAGACGAATTCATACCATTTTGTAGGAAAAAAGCCTTGAAAAAACAATACGTATACCTGTGAGAGTGTATTGTCAATGAATGTCTAATTGTTGTTGAATTATGTAAGTAATGTGTTTGTGTGTTAGCTTTCATTATATAGAGGAATGTTCGTACACGAGATAGTAGCGGGGAGAGGGGGGGGGGGGGAGTGTCGCACTGAAATGTCAATGACGAACGTTTCATTATAATACGTATTAATTAAGTTTTATATGTATACTTACTTACATTGTTATACATTAACATAAGGTCGTGCAGGCGCAGGCTCGGTGTCGTGATTACTGCTTCGTGTAAACAATACTGAACCGATTGTTATTAAACACGATACGTTGATAGCACGACACAAACCCGCTGTTTTCTACCCTCTGGACACATATCTATACTTTGGTTTAACCAATACTGTCGTCAATGTCCAACCAAGTGTCAGTCATTATGTACTTGTATATACATACATCATAGATAGACAGAGAAACAATATAAGACATGAACGAATGAAGTGTGAACAATCAGTGTAGTGTAGTGTAGTGTAGGTGTGGTGTCGGTCAGCTTGCTTGATGGACGGAACGATAATTGATTGTTTGATTGTTTGATGATGATCGACTACAATTGCAATCGACATGTTCCCGGGGAACAGGTTGTAGATCGTGTCTCTACACCGCTACTCTATAACACCAACATGGCGCCCGCGCCGCGCCGTGCCGTTACATACATTGTGCTGTTATTATACCTATCTATTTTTATTGTAAATAAAGATTGAGTAGTTTAACGGCTCTCATTAAAAATAATAGTCATGGATAATGTATAAGATAACATAACAGTACCGAGCAATATGTCGTGGACAACAATGTACCGAGGTGTATGACACCTACACTACACTACACTACAACTAGGTACTACGAACTAGACGCTACGAACGGACCGCGATCCATACAAAAGACTTGAACGCGCTCTTCGCTACGTTTTCTCACATATTGTCACATACCTCCTACCTACCTACCTACATACATGACTTGTTGCAAGTATTCGACTGAGGATATAATATCTAAGTATTTGAACGTTGCTAATGATTATTGTATATCTCAAACAGTATTATTTTATTTCCGAAAAAGGGTTTGTTACTTGAAAAAAAACTGTAATTTTTCTTTTATTAATTAGAATTGTAATACGAGTCCGGTCTCTGACTTCGTATACAGTATGGTATGATAACTGACTCCATGAATGAATGTTTCCTACATCGTCCGATGTGCTTCCAGTAGGTACTACAATGTACTGGAAGTTTAGAGGGTGTGTCATGGCTGCAATGTTCTATAACTTGTCAATGAACAGACAATATTTATAATTACATTTGAACGCAGCAAAGAAAATATTGTACCTATTAAATGAACGTCGACCTATTAGCTAAACAAGTACCATTTCCAATACATTATATTTTGTATAAGTATACTAGTCTCAGTCTTTATATTATGTAGAGATATAGGTAGATAGGTATAGTAATAGTATACAGTTAGTCAACTGTACGTCATACGGTACATGTAACATATATAACATACGCAATAAGTATATTACAAGTATATTAGATCTCGTGTCGTGTCGCGTACACACCTCGTACCACTTGTCTGGTATTCTCACAAAGTGAGGAACATGTTCTATCTCCGGCTCGACTTCATGTTCGTTAGATAACATAGTGTCGATATAACTGTACTAGGTCTCACCTCCTTCTAGGTTCCATCTATCTCTATATACGTATCATACTTAATCTAAACGAGCCGTCGAGCCTGTGAACACACACGTAACAGACAGACTTACTTTAGCAGTTGTAATATATGATGGTTACGTCTACCCACCCTCCTCCTCGTCACCTTCATTGACTCGTTGCTTGGATGATATCGCTTTGAGCGACAGTCGATCGTTACAGTTTCTGTTAACGTGAGAATTAGAATGAACGAATATTTTTTTCTAATTTCTAACATACCTACATAACAGGAATTGGGTAACCGTGTTTAGTAAACTCGATCGAATGTAGGGAGTGGAGGCCACGGGAGATGTCGCAACAGGATGTCGGTCCGGTCGGTCGACCGTTAGGTAGGTATCCCGGATGTGACGTCACGTGACGGCTACCGGCGCGGGCGCGTCACGTGTCGTAACGTTACGTTATAACGCCCTAGATAGATAACACATCGTCCCCTGACGTTCACAACAATGCGTCGAGTGTGTCCCGATTGTTTAGAACAATCAACTCGCAACCGTTGCATTTAGTTCAAGGGTTTCACATAACTCTTACATACATACCTATACACAGTTTACTTCGATGTGATTTAACCTCAACACGAGAGATGTTAAAATATAATATACATTAGATAGGCATTTTTGTAGCATTCAGCGAAGAGCGGAGTTGAACGCGAACGTCACATACGTCACGGTGTACGGTGTACGGTGTACGGTGTACGGTGTACGGTGTACGGTGTACGGTGTACGGTGTACGGTGCGTGGATATAGACGAGTACCGGCCGGGATACGTCATACGTCATACTCTAGACGATATACTTGTTAATGTATGTATCAAACAAAACCCTATCTATATATATATATATATATCTGCAACAATGTAGACCATGTCTAATGTGAAGGGAAGGACGCGACATGACGCGTCGTGACGCTACACAAACCCTGCGGATGGAGTATCTCGTTTACAACAACATTCTCTAATATAATAACTGAATGTTATATATACATAATAGATGTACCTACCTATGTATACTTGATTAGGATCACTATATGTCTGTGAGTGAGAGAGTCCAACTGTGACCGCTCGAGGCTCGCGTCCTCGTCCTCTTCTACGTCTTCTACGAGAATGTGTGAAAGTGACGCGACACGCTGGGGGGGGGGGGGCAGTCACGTCTACTTGCGTGCTTCACTCGGTTATAAAATATACATTAATTAATTTATTGGCTTTCTTTGTTATGAAATCTTGGCTCACCATTAATAATAGCCAATGTTGAGAGCCATTACACTCGTAGCTCGCGTCGGATGAAGCAACCACCGCCCGCTCCACTGTGACCTCTTGTGACATCTCACATTAACAATTAAATTACATAACAATCGCTGAATTACTTTATTGAAGCAATATTTTACTTCATTCTATGTAAATGAGCTTCGATACAGTAACACCGAGGTAAACTGTGGTAAATTACGGGCAAGAGAACGACCCATGGTCCCACCCAGGTGGACTACAGGCTTCGCCCGACTGAATGCAACAGCGTATGCATTCCCCATCGTTCTACTAGTTCTAGTAGAACTTCCAGTGGATGTTCTAATATATTATGCACATCTTACAATATGAAATACTCAGAAGTACGTGAAATCGACTTGGCGGAGCGAGAGTTAGATTGTACTGCTGTACCCTCAGTAAGTACACCTCACAGAGATATTGTATGTAAGAATGCACAATGATGTTCAGAAGGAGGTGTAACATAACCATTTGTACAGTTTGTCTCGACTATATACCTAGATGTAGTAGGTAGTACCTACTTATGTACTATAACATCACTGTAAACATACATACATAGCACACACAACACAAGGTATACATACGGTTTGTGTGTTACTATAGATCGATGTATTGCGATCTACTCTCCTTTGACGTATTAGAACCTTCATCATTTCATTTGATTTTAATACACTTTAAAAATTGCCTTTGGTACACCGAGCTGAATGAATATGTAGGTGGACCACGGGCAAGGAGCGGTACTGTTACTGCAGTTGTGACCGTGACTGTACTTGATATATCAATTAGAGTTAATAGTGAGTAATGAATGCAATATAAGTAATTGGATATCATATAAGTAAATATATACCTGTAGTATGTATATCAAGTACATTAGTACCTACTAATGTATAGAGAGAGTATGCTCGATGTCTGTATATAATGAATGTTCATTAGTATACATTAATTGTACACTCGTAGATACTTGGCTGTCTATCACTCATGTATTCATATTATATGAACCGTTGTTATAATATATACCTATCTACCTACATACAACATACATTACCTCTACGGTAGTCGGTATCGCAGGAGCACACAGCGCCATCTAGCTAGGCTTGTGTTTTGGTGACCGATAACCGCCCGATAGAAGATCGAAATATATAAATACCCACCTCCTTATCAATACAAAAGGAAACATCCAGTCTAGAAACGAATATCAGAGATAAATATTTGTTTGAGGCCGGGATCGAATCCGCAGATTTCTGTGTGTGGACTTCTTTAATGTGGCTTATTCCCGTCCATACTATTAACTCACATCACCAGTGGTACGACCGGGAAACGGTAGAGCATGAAACGATACCCTCATGTTCGACTACTAAATAATAGCAAATAAAAATAGTATTGCAAATCAAAGGAAATAGCTATTTTTGTAGTTTAAAATAATAACGTACGAGTATGAGGCAAAGAGGAGAAGTTATATTTTCCTATATGTTCTAAATTCTCTACATTACATTAAATTTGTAAAAACAGCTTATGTTTTCGTACAGCAGTTTGTTACGTCATCAACCGTACTTCTTCACTACATTTTTTCAGGGACAGTAGTATGAAAATTACAAAAGACCCCAAATATTTGCTACTTCCTTTGATTTGCTATACTATATTTGTTTTCAAGAATTGGTATCTTTTATAGTTCAGGATATAGCCTGAAGGCTCATTCAAAAATTCACTCTGTAAATACAGTAATATAAATGCAATAGATAGAGTAGGTACGTACATGTTGTTTATGTATATACATACATACAGTAGGTATATATGTATAATGTGACCTAAAAGTCAACTTTCTTTATCGTGTTGTTGTAAGTTCACTTTCCCTGAGATATAATTGTAACACACGTGTGTTGTAGCGGGTTGTACATGTACGTGTACGTGTACGTGTAGGTTTGATACATTCAAGCTGTTTCTTTTGGAGTTGATTGTTGTGTTCCGTCCGGTTTAACCGGTGTGTGTGGTGTGTGCCGGACCTTTCCCACTGGTACTATCCGATAGTTCCATCATTCATACTTGGTTACATTTAGTCTTGTCTTCACAGCCATAAGCTGTCGGTGGAAATTAATAACAATTATAATAGTTAAGTATTCATGATTGTTAAGGTTTATGTCATTTGATATTAATAGTTTATTACTAGCGATCCGCCCCGGCTTCGCACGGGTATCACTGTAATGATTTGTGTGGTTTTGGGTCATTAATGAAAAATGTATGAAAATTAATTCAGTATAGTTTTTGATTTTATCGCATTCAGACATACAGACACTACACATTGTTCTATAATAATATGTAGCGATGATGTAAACCTACCACCACGTGGTGACAGTGATAGTAACTAGGTACGAGGCGTTCCCTAGGGGGTCGTGGTACACCTAGTTGGACACACCAGTAGGACTACCACCACTACTTACTCGGATTACGTTCCTATCGTAGTTATTACGATATAGAGAGAGGGAGAGAGAGAGGATGTTATTTGCAATCTTCTTCTTCTATACATATAAAATTCTTTGTCCTGACTGACTGACTGACGGATCAACGCATAGCCTAAATCGCTGATCGTAGAGACCTGAAACTTGTGTCCTTTGTATGACGGAGGCATCCGATAAGAAAGGATATTCCGTAATTCGACTCTTAAGGGGGCAAAGTTGGTATGGAACAATGTGATTCCTCGGTCTACTTTCGACATTTATGCGGCCGAAGTCACGGGCAGAAGCTAGTATTTTATATAGAGAATGTAGAGATGAAGTAAACGTTAGTGCAGTGAGTTATCAAAGACGCATTGTTTGTTACTTGTAGAGTCGCTAGGTAGCCTACCTACCTACGTCATACAACTACTAGGGTAGTCGCACACGGTCGACTAATTCATCATCTTTGCTTTAATATTTAGATCGTCTTCTGTTTATGTTTCGATGTACATCCATTGTCGGTGTCGGTGTCGGTGTCGGTGTCGATGTCGGTGTCGGTGTCGGTGTCGGTGTCGGTGTCGGTGTCGGTGTCGGTGTCGGTGTCGGTGTAGTCCCGATGGCACGGAGGTGTAGCAGTGGCACGCTGTGTTGGTACTACAATACAGACATCTTATTCCTGATTCATTTATTGGTATTTATAATAAGTTGAAGAATACATTGTCATTATAATTACCGACTAAGTTGCGAGGGTGGTATAGATCTACTGAAGCCGGGCGCATGTCCCAGGCGCTACAGCGTCCTATATACTAGTTTAAATCATCTAGATTATAATGTAAAGTGCGACAGCAGAGCTCGCACTCTCCGTCACCGTCACCGTCACGTTCCTGTACGTAACGCGTTACTACATCATGTAACCGATAGGTTTGGTTACAAACTGAACTCGACTCGAACTGCATACATATATAATACAATATTAACTATTTATTTAACTTGTATTACTTGTCTTGTGGTATTTAAGTAATAAGTTTGTAAACGGAAGCGGAAACCATTGCCGAGACAGGTTTAGTCGTTAAATGTCGCCCTCTGTAGCTTATACAACACGATCTTACTTTACTCGACAATGACCGGTGGGTCTACGGGCAATAGTGGGACTAAATGGGTGGGACCACGGGTCATGAATCTATAGTACCGTTAAAAACAATAACAGAGTATTATAGTAGATATAATATTATACATAAGAGTACCTGAGGAGAACGGTCCTTATCTACCTCCTGAGGAGACTAGTGTTCGTATATGATGTAGATATTGTCGTCGACAGGATGCGTGTCAGTGTGGTGTGGCGTGGTGACGTCAGCGAGCGCGCAGTCGGCGCCGGCGCAGGCGCAGTACTACGGCACGGAGGTGGGCCCGCTCAGCGAGCTGCACCACGCCGTGCGCGGCCGCGTCTACGCCATCGACTCCAGGACCCTCTTCCTCAAGGACTTCCACTACGACGGAGAGGGACCCGGTCAGTATACATACATACACACATACACTTGTCTATCTATACTTACTTACTTAAGTATTTGACTACTGATCTAATTATTTAAAGTAAATTGGACCGAGTGCTTTTATTAGGTAGTCGTGGTCTATCAAGTCGGTCGGTCCACTTGGACCACTGCTATTTGTAACTCTATTGTACGAAATGTACAATTATAGTATGCCTTTCGACTAATAAATGTAAGTATTTAAATGAAATTCCTAACATCATAGTGCAGGAGTCTCCTGCACGTTTTGTCCTTACATAGGGCGAGCACACAACGCCCGGGGCGACGGGCCACGGGATGCCCGGGGCGGCGGCGCGCGGTCCGCGTCCCTCCCTACTAGAAACATGCAAATATTTCCGCTTTAAACTCAGTATTTTGTAATTATGCCATCGTATAAAACATTTCTATTAATAAATTAATTTATCACGTAAATTATGATGTCTAGTGAAAAGTACAAAGTCAAGTAAACTAAGTTAATGTTTAGTTAATTAATCGTAAAATATATTTTGGAGTTCATTCGATGTAAAACAAAAGACTATTGTTATATACATGTTATATAAATACATAATATTATTTTGAATATAACATAGATTGGTTAAAATGGTTAAGGAACGTAACAAATACCAATCCAGACCGATCCAAACATGATACGTACACGTACTTTGGAAGTTTTAGTTACAGATTTAAATTGCATCTTCATTTGTATCTTCCATTTTGTACAACATTTTGTATTGAATGTGTACACACGTCAAGTAACTGCACATCATCCTCGAGTGCACGCCGCTCTCTACCTTCGCCTACATCCCAATCAATGTCTCGACTCTTGCACTAAGATCAATATAAATCTATTTCCGATAGAGACATTATTTCCCTTCAACTCTTGATCGATGAATGTACCTTATTGGGTTGTGATAACAACTGTTTTACTAATACGTTGTTTTGTAGATAACGGTAGGTAAGCAAACTTTCGCCGGAAAGCTAATCATATGAAAGTTCAAGAGTTAATATTAATTACATATAAAGTAATTCCACTCAATGCAATTATAATAGTTGAAGGTATAAAGGAGAGAGATGTACCTACACGTACAGTAGCAGTAGGTACCTACACGTACAGTAGCAGTAGGTACCTACACGTACAGTAGCAGTAGGTACCTACACGTACAGTAGCAGTAGGTACCTACACGTACAGTAGCAGTAGGTACCTACATGTATACAATTAGTTTCACTCGGTAGGTAGGTAGGTATATGTAATTGGACTCAGAGAGAGAAATGTAAGCTTTTTACATGAAATACGGTTGTAATTCGGAGCGAATAGATATCGAAAATGTAATACAGTTTCGTGTTGAGAGAGTTATCGAACTTTTTACAGAATCGGTCTGGTATTTGCAATTAAACTGTTCGTTTTTGTATTGCAACTTGCAACTATTGAAATAAAATACTATTTTCAGTCAAAACATTAGTAGACCGAATATAAGATACTCAGATTTCACTCGAACTTGGCCAGTAGGGGTGTCTCGCGGGTTCACCTAACACAAAATATAATTGATTTACGCGACTTAATTACGTTTTGGAAAGATGTTGGGGGGGCCTTTGCCTAGCAGGGAGACAATATAGGCTAACAAAAAGATATGAATATAAAACATCGAGGGAGCGGTTTAGGTTGTCTATTGTAGGTAATGAATATAATAATATAAATGTTGTGTGTGTGTGTGTGTGTAGCGGCGTACTTCTACGTGGGCACGTCGAAGACGGTGGGTCCGTCGGGCGGGAAGCGGCTGAGGGACGAGCGGGGAGGAGCGAGCCCCCTGCGCCGGTACCGCGGGGAGGACATCACGCTCTCCTTGCCTGACGGGATGACGCTCCGGGACGTCAGGTGGTTCTCCGTGTGGTGCGACGAGTTCGCTGTGAGTACACTTACACTTACACTTACACCTACCACTGGCTAGTACGCGGACGCGGTCACCTCTCGGACTACTTTAACAACAACAGGGAATCCTACTCCTACTAACATTACATTGTATAAAACAAACTATTTATGCTTAGATCTTTAAAACTACCGGGGATATCATCAAATTACACACATCACTCGTCTAATAGACGATAATAGTACATTGCGATACAAGTGTGGTAAATTGATCATTGCATAGAGGCGGTGAGTGACGCGCGAGCGGAACGCCAGTGCGTTTATAGAGCGCCGAGATGGAATGATCAAACCACACGTGTATAGTACGACGTTTTTTATCATAGTTGCGAAGACTTGAAAAGAAAAGAAAATAATAAATAACAAAATATATGTGATAATTCTATGTTTACTATTTTTTTTTGGCAATTTTTTTTGGTTATTATGCTTCCGAAAGGCCAGGCAAAAGACTTTTAATCTATACAGCCTCGTCTGACATACAATATTTTTTAGGGTTTTTCCATTTGTTTTTGCGTCGGGAGTTAGAAACAGAATACAATGGTACGGAAAAAAATATATTTAAGTAAAGAAAAAACAAAAAATAAACAAATCTCAATATTGAATTGTTTTCTAAGACATTATCACTCATATCAACATATCAACATGTTATATAGAGGTGATGTCTATTACATTACATATAATAAATCTGTAGACATAAAAAAATCTGTAATTGTAAGATATCCAGAAAAAAAATACACAGGTCGTCTTAAAATCGTTAGCTGAACACGATAGGGTAGTTTTTAGAATTTTTGTCTGTTTGTCTGTTTGTCTGTTTGTTTGAACCAGGTAATGTTATAAACTACAGAACAGATTTTACCAAGCTCCACATGAATATGTTCAGAAAATATCAGATTAACATTTAGGGTATGTTTCAATTTAACTTTAATACAATAATTATGATATTTGATGAAAAAACATTTAAAAAATGTGAAATCGAAATATTTTTCCGTGGTAAAACTTAATCGAACGTCAGAAGGAAACAGTACCCTTACCACGACTTTTTTACGTATTCGATGTAACATACTATATTGAGTATTTACTATGAAACTTCCTAAAAATCAACTTACTAGGCGGGTGGGTCTCTGAGAATATCGGTAGTGACACACTGACAGACAGACGGACAAAATAGTGATCTTATAAGTATTTCTATTTTTCGAGTGCTTCAAAAAGTCATAGTAGGGGTACAGTACATGCCTCCGCTCAAGATGACAGCTGTCATGAAACCAAATAGTTTGCATTTAATACTACCTACGTCAAAGTGAAAAAGAGGTTAGTACAAAGAGGTACTACTACATAATGTTACCGATCTCCTTTACCGAAGACTTCTTCGATGTTAAACTTCTATCGCGCTAATTTCCTGCTTATCTCTAATTAAATAGTTTGAATTATGAGTTCAAATCGCGGAAACCTTAGAAAATAAAAACAAAAAAAAAGAATTTTCCAAATCGGTCTAAGCGTTTACGAATAATCAGCGAACATACATAATAAAATATATATACCCGACGAATTGAGAACCTCCTCCTTTTTTGAAGTCGGTTAAAAAATAGATGGATATTTGTTAATTTTTTTTTTATTTTGTTTACCCGAATTACTAATTAAATTACGTAGCCCTTCCAGCTACCATCCATCCAAAGGTTGCCTGGAAGATATCGCTTTGAGCGATAAGGCAGCCCTTTGTAACACTTAGACTTAAGCTTTGATTTTTTTATTAATGTTATTTGAAATTGGTGTTTACAATAAAGAATTTATCTATATACCTAATAAAAAACTGGGCAATTTGGTCAAGTACTCAGAAAATTGCAAAAGGAATCCGGACATTCAGTATGGCGTGGTATATTATGTGTTATGTTATGTTTTTTGCTATGTGATTTTAGACCCGATGAATAAATAATGCCCTTACGCTTTATAGGTTCTGTTTGAGGGCATTTTTTGCTCTTTTAGATGAGTATGGGACTCAAAGTGAACCGCACACTTTTGAAAAATCATAGGACATCATTTTTCTTTAAATATTCCATTTCCGAGACGCTATAGAAGTTGGATGTCCTTTTGTAGTTTGGCATAAAGGTTTTGGCATAATAACATAATTTTACACAATTCTTTTAGGCATAAAGTCACCGCGCACTTTTGGAAAATCATGTAACATCACGTTTCTTCAAAAACATTGTATCCAAGACGTTTTAGAGGTTTGGTGTTTATTAATATTTGATTTTTGTTTCGATGCCCTCTATCGAGTCTCAAAGGGCACCGTGCACTTTTGTAAAATCATAGGACATCACGTTCCTTCAAATACCCCCTTTCCGAGAAGCTTTAAATATTTGGTGTGAAAGCGTTTTTTGTTCAACGTAATTCCTGCTACCAATATGTAAGGATCTCAATGTGCATCGCGTTATTTTAAGTATGAGTATCTGTTCTGTTCAATTGCCATTTTTTAAAATCATTAATACTTATATAGATTATACCGAGTTTCATCGCAATCGGTTCAGTGGTAATTTACAAAAAACACTTATAACTAGGACGACAAAGTATGTTGAAAGTTTTGTGCGAATAGTAATTGGACTGAGTTTTAGCTTATTATATTGTTGTGTATTATGTTTTATTTGTGTGAAATTATTAAAAAAGTTATATTACTTACACATCCTACTTACTTTACTTTGCCTTCGCCAAATCAATTAAAAAACATAAAAACAATGTAACTACCTATTTTGATATTATTACTTACACCGAACGATAAATAGTATATTTGCGGAAAACTGCTAGGTATTCTAAATAAACCAAAACCACATCGCGAAAGAAGTCGCGGGCAACAGCTAGTATAATATAAAGAAAAGCATGAAACGTACATTATGTGAGAACACAGACAGATGTAAGGAACTTCCACCGGCGCGGCGCGACCGGCCACCGTGCATGCATCGGCTCGGGCGGTCGGGGGTCTTGGGTTCGGTCCCGCCTCGGTACTCTATTATCCGGTCGAGAAGACCGTTAATTGAGGAAAATCTGCCATCCTTCGGGGATATATTATCTCGTAAGTTACCTACCTACATCGAGCCGCGCGTGTTACTGTCTATGTTTGTATGTATGTCTGTACTGTGTAGGTCATGTACCGTACTTACTTATGTTCGCGACGCGAGACCGTCTATTGAGTTGCGTCGGACTGGATTTATACAACAATCTTTTCAATTACCTATCAGGTAACAATCTAATAACAAAAACACCTAGAATTCCGTAAACACAAAATAAAGCACAAAACTTGATATTTATTGAAATTTTTATTGATGTGAAACATCTATCGCCGCACGTAAAACCGATTTCTGGCGTGGCGACGCGTGCCGTGGCGACGCGCCGCCACGCTATATGATGATATATATATATACAGTCTATATGCAGTAGTGTGGACGGGTTACTTTTACATAATAATGTCGATGTTTCACATCTGCCAGGCGTCCCGTGACGGCTCACATTTTTTTATTACGTTTGAATTAGAACACAATATTTAGAAACGTACTTGTTTATATGATAATAACAAAAGTAAGAGACGTAGATGTATACACCGTAGTACCTGTGTGTGTAGTGTAGTGTAGGCCTCACCTCCTCTATAGAACAAACAGTGTACAGACAGGGTCGCGGTGTGCGCGGTGTACCTACGATGGCCGGGGTTTCATGCGGTTTCTACCAATTGCTCACTATACTTCCTACAACACGTACATTATTATTTACTAGCGACCCGCTCCGGCTTCGTACGACTATATTATGCATGTATTATACATATAAACCTTCCTCTTGAATCACTCTATCTATTTAAAAAACTGTATTAAAATCCGTTGCGTAGTTTTAAAGATCTAAGCATACATAGGGACAGACGGCGGAAAGTGACTTTGTTTTATACTATGTAATGATTATGAAGAGCCTGTAGTGTCCCACTGCAGGACCAAGGCCTCTCTGCTCCCCTTAAACTGATTGCGATCTGGTGCGACGGATTGACAATCTGTCATAAAGTTCATATCGAGTCCCCTTCGACGGGGTCTGCCGGGTAATCGTTTCCGTAGGCGGTGTCCAAAACTTGTTGATTTCAAAGTTCTTGCGTTGTACATACATAGAGCTAATTCAAGTGTACATACATAGCTAATATAATGAAGTCAACTTCCATGTGTCACCTTCACTGTAATCTCCAGTTTAGGCTATATATATTTTATACTCCTACACAGTTCAGTGATTGTGAACCTCAGACCTGCTAGGCGACGGTCGGGGTACATCTCGCCCCTGCGGGCCACATGTCCACTTGTCGATCATGTTGTATTCTCATAAGGTTAGATGAGGTTAGATACAGGGTTACAGGAAAAATCGTGCTAGATCCGTTAAGGGCGTGGAGTACCCATCATTTCTGACTCATTTCACTATGGAACACCCTACCCTAAACTTAACCCTTTTCGACTTTTAATTTTTTGATTGAAAATTGCCGTTTTTTAGGCTACAAAATTTAATGTTGTTTATTTTGTGTGTGTTATTATTATTATTATTGCATTTTTACATGTGTAATAAGATGCTTTAGGACGTCAATCATTAAAATAGTACATAATAGTATAGACCCATAAGAAGATCGGAGCAACTATACTCGGGCTATATATGTTCGTATAATAAACAACACTAAGTTCCCTCGCTCACCGCTCGACGCTCGACGCTCGACGCTCGACGCTCGACGCTCGACACTCGACTCAACAATGAGTAGTTAAGTAGATATGTAATATAGTAGTATGTGTGTGATGGTGCAGGTGAACTTCGGGGACGTGTCGATCCCCCGCGAGCTGGAGTACCCCAAGCCGGTGAAGGTGGGAGCCCTGCGCGGCGTGCACGGCGTCTCCTCGGACCCGGTGGTCGTCGTCGACGCGCAGACGCTGCTCGTGCCCAACTTCTCCTACGACGGTGAAGCTCCCGGTAAGTCTCTACCTCAGCATCCCTCCCTACCCAGGTCTACAAGGTCAGGGGACAGGGGATCGCTTCACCATCGTCACTTCCTTAAAGCGTTTATAATATGAGGTCAAATATCCAGAACTACTTCCATGTATAGTAAATACACTAAACTTTATCGATCCATTTTCGTTAACTTAAGATATTTTTCTTCAAAGTAATTTTTCTCACTTTAATTTATTGACGGTGGTGAAGCACTTTTGTCTCCTGACTGTACGGGTAGGTACCTAATTGAACAAAGTCTATTTTAAAATATGCGATAAAACTAAAAACTTGCCAAAATGAAACCTAACGTGTATGAAACCTAACGTGTATGGATCGAGCTTATATCTCAATCCGAGTACAGCTTTCCGATAGTTTTGACACAGTTCCAAATAGTAGAGTAAATCCGGAAATATCCGGACTACATGTAGACTAAGTTCCCCTTTTAGCTCAGTTTATTGTAGGTCATCACCGTCTCACCGTCGCGCGTCGTCGTCGTCGTCGTCGTCGGAGGACAGCTCTGTGTACCTACACCGTATCTTACTCTAACTTTAATAGATAGGTAGATAGATAAGAGAGCCATTTTAATTTTATTTTAGTAAATTTTGAAAAAGATAACTTTAACATCTTGTTGAAAATAATTTTTGAACTAAAAGCTGTTTAATGAAAATGACCTTTGAGCTATATGTATATGCCCTGTTAATCGACCAGTGTTACTGATTTCTCAGTTTCTGATATCGCACTACCGAGTGTCGTGGCAACTTGTCGTCACGCGGCACTCCTAGACAACGACACCTATGGGTGTTCACTGTTCATCTCCTGGGGAACATCTAAAAGCGTTTGCCACATAGATGCAACGTTCCTCGATCACTTGAGA
This sequence comes from Idaea straminata, assembly GCA_951213275.1. Taxonomy (NCBI): domain Eukaryota; kingdom Metazoa; phylum Arthropoda; class Insecta; order Lepidoptera; family Geometridae; genus Idaea; species Idaea straminata. The sequence goes on along the minus strand of OX577867.1, from coordinate 11,189,384 downwards.
AGATGACTAAATAATATGCGTTACGATAACAAACAAATCGATATAATAATATATAACGACAACAATATAAAAAGTTAAATATTCGCGTAACGTTCGCATCCACGACTCGTTGGCAGAGGAGGCGGGGGGAGAGGGGGGGGGGTGCGGGAGATAAACAAAAAACAACCCCGTGAATAAATCATTAAGTTTGACCTCCCCCCCCACCTCCCGTCAATGTTCATGTAAAACATTGTTTATCATATTTAACACGGGACTTGTGTTACATCGCTCACTCGAGAAGGTTCACACGAGTTCGGTGACGTAAACACGTAGATACTACTCAACCGAGTTCTATGAAAATGAGTACGTCGCGTAGGTAGATAAAGTTCTGGATAATACGTGTCAGGTAAACTGGAGTGCACTACACGGGAATGTATTCCTACTCGTAGAGTTGGACCTAACGCGAGGGAAACAGCGGGACGGTGCTAGTATGTATTATAGTCGGTCTTAGAAGGTAATAATTAAGCAATGTTTCGAGGAGGCAAGAAGCGCGACCGCCCGCCCTCTAGGGTAGCGGACTAGCGGTGGACTGTAGGTGCACTGAAAGGTGGAATTCTCTCCAAGTCGGATTCCTTGACGAGAGCTCGCCTGAATTCCCGGGATCGCTCCCCGCCCACACCCGGGAATTTCAGTGAAGAATTCCCGAGGGACAGCATATCTACGTACGATGTATACCTACACCCTATGACCCTACTCTACAAATGAAATACTGCTATTTATACTTCAACTAATTATTATGAACTTTAGAGAAAATACGATTTAGTTGCGAAATGTCTCATTAGCGACTAGGTAAGACTAGGTAATCACCTATTCGATTAATTGGCTTTAGATGGTGATTACCTAATACAGTAGACGTAAGTACGTGTGTCGTGTGTCACTAACACGTAACACGTAAGGAACACGTTGCCAAGACTCGCACTTACGGCCCGAGTTGAAGGCGAGCTTGTTATTCCTCAGCCAGCGCGAGCGGCTACTGTTCTAGAGTTACCTGTCAACTAGTCATAATATAATTCTCACCAACTGTGTGTTACGACACGAGAGAACATCCCTAGAGGACTTATTATCCCACATATGCATGCAGTAACGTAAGTCCCGTTGTCCGCAGACGCGAAGTTCTGGGTGGGCAGAGGAGACAAGCCGTCTCCCCAAGGCATCAGGATACCGGACGAGAACGGCAAGGAGAACCCGCTACGGAAGTACGACAGGAAGACTATCGTGCTCACTCTACCCGGGGTGAGAATATACCTATATCGATGAACTCTTGATCAAAGTTTGTGTCAGTTGTGATTGATTGATGTGTGCGTGTTGTCGTCGTTGTGGTACAGGAGCTGACCGTGTTCGACATCGGCCACTTCGGCGTGTGGTGTGAGGCGTTCACCGTCAACTTCGGGCACGTGGCCCTACCGCGCGCCCGCCTCCTCAACATACCGCCCAGTCTCAAGATGCTCGGTGTATCGCCGCAGGTAACTATATCCTATACCTATCTAGGTATACCAGCGGGGGACACGGTCGTCCGGCAGGGATAGAACCTGTGGATCTAAACTCGAGGTGCGTACCACTAGGTTAACACTGCTCGCAGCAAAACGTAATGTACGTATTTCCTTCCTATTTAAACTTTACTTCGATAGATATTTGAAGGAACCACATTCCTACATGAAGCCATAACTATAAGTTCCAATCAACTAGCTATACTGTAAATATTTCAATACAGTTTCCGAAGTGAAAAGCGTCTACTTTCAAATACATGCGGTTTAATATAAGGGTGGAACGAAGGCACCGGCAATATAGCTCGATCAGATGAAGCCTATAGAATACATTCAAGTCACTCTCCATGAATATGCCGGTGGATACAATGAAAAAAAAACTAAAGCATTGAGAGTGAACGGAATATGTTAAAGGGGGGGGGGAGTGAGGGGTGTCATAATACAATTTGGCATATTAGTTCGTTGGCATAATTTTTAAGCCAATTTGTTTTGGCATTGTATACAAAAGATCTTCTCTCATAATACTTTACAAAAAGATAATATGTACATATTTGATATGAAACAGTTGACGTGTGTGTGTTTATCTCGAGTTGATCTCAAGCCCCCGACTGCGACCGCCTCCCAAGCACGCGTCGTGAGTCGTTCGTCGAAAGCTCTCGAGGAATTAATTAATGCTTCTCGTCTTCTCCATTAATCACATTTCTGTATTTTTCGCGCAATTTCGCGGGCCTTTGTGACAGGAAATGTTTGAGGAATGAACTCATTGTTATCACATCTATTGTTAAGATTGTGTTCGTATCGTACAGTCGTACACCTATCTACGAGTACATAGGTACCGGCTTCATAACTACCATCACACAAAGCAACGCAACGCGAGGCTTTACTTATATTATAACATTATGTTTTGTACATTATGAAGACTATAGAATCTCAATTAAAACATATTTTCAGAGCCTCCTTTCAGAATTATATCTAACAATCTAATTCGACAGGCAGTTCTAGATATAAGCGGTATTAACATTTAATCTATAATAAGTTCGATAGAACGCGAGCGTCAACAACTAGAGTCCATGCTATTCATGCGGTCAGTTGTCGCAAATAACTTTGTTCCAATTACTTACATTGCAATAACATTCCTATAACTTTAAAAAAAAACCTATTTTTTCCAAAACTTAGCTTTTTTATTCAAAAAGCTGACTGAGGTGGTTTTTTGTACTATTTTTTGTTCGAAATGCAATCGGAATGATATTGCAATATAATTTCAACAGTTATTTCAGAGAATAATTGACCTTCTGGATGTATACGTGAAGTGTAGTGTAGATAGTTACCATGTAGGTAGTGAACATTATGTGTCAATAGACGAGTAGGTAGGTAGCTGTACGAGACGAGAGCCATGATGCAGCGCGGCGCGATGAAACCCGCACTTGCCATTATAAAGAGGTTCTCGTTTTGAAATGACTACTTTAAGGAAAGTTAACCAACATCGAACCTCGCGCGAGACTCGACCGATCTCAATTGAACTCTAATATTAACCGTTAAGGTCGGTTTTAAATTTCGAGGTGAGATAGGCTAGTGTTATGAAATTTCCTTTGATTCGCCAAAATATATAGAGAATTGGTCAACAGTAGAGTAGAGTCACAGACTAGAGTATAGAGCGGAGCGTGTCGTAACGGAGGTCAATGACCCTACCTACATATATATATATATATACTTATAGGTACCTACCTACTCGAGCAAGTGTATGTATATATAGGCATATAATTAAACACTAGTATATAATGTGTATGATGTCAGAGCCACTAGATGCTGACCTCGTGTTGTCTCTTCTATCAAACATAACACTTAAAAAAAATCTAAACATTTACTTTTGAAGGTAAGAGAAACCGCCTAGTGTCCAACCCCGTGGTCCACCCGGGTATACTAAGGAAGGGGACGATTGGACATGGATCAGGAATTCATTACCTGCTTCACGAATCCAAACATTTAATAAGATACGTCATTGTAACCGACTTACAAAATAAGAAAGGTTCGACTCAATTCGTCGTTTATGTAACAATACGTATCTAAATACCCAGCTATCTACATATATATTTTCATCGCAACCGGTTTAGCATTTCTTTGGTAAAAACGTAACGAAAGTAAGACACGAACTTTCACAGTAGTACCTATGTAAAGATACGTTGGATACACAGTACTACAGTAGGTCAACTATCTTGCGACAATATCGTAGTGTAATCGCTTCGAATCAAAGGTCGCAGGTTCAAACTTTGTAGTGGACTTGGACGTATTGGTAATCAATTCTGTATACAAATATCTTCCACTTGCTGCACTTTACTACGATATAGCTAAAACTAGTGATGTTCGTCTGTCGATAAAAACATGTCGATATAATTAGACTGAACGAAACTATGGTTACTATTAGGTTACGTATTATTATTATTTACCGATAGTTGACCCAAATGTTCAAAATGATTCAGTAAATTAATTTCCAGTAGACAATGGACACGGGCGCGGTGTCACACGCAGTCATTGGGCGTTCATTGCATTCATTTGATGGTCATTATGCATTCATACGCTGTTCTAATCATTATAGAGATTTCATTCGGCGAAATGTCGGACTGTAGGTAGGCGTCCCAACATTTCAATAATTATTTATTTAAATGAATTATATTACTTTTCGCAAATCCGAAAACCATTCTTAGTCTTTAAATCATTCCACATAAATTAGGTATTAATAATTCTACATTTTGAGTTTAAGGGCAGGTGCTAATAAAGCTACCAAAATCGACCTTTGTTTTAAGGCCCTCTTCCAGTACCGTGTGTAGGTATTTTAACATTATCTCAGCCTCCGCGCACAAAGAAGTAGCGTGAAAGTGAGCCGCGCGCAACGACTCGCGTACGCGATCAAGCTACGCCACAGTGTAGGTGTAAACAGTGGGCACGCCACAGTGTAGGTAGGTGTCAACAGTAGGTTTTCGTTATCTAATTGGGCTCGATATATAAAATAATAAAACTAATGTGTAGCTGTAATAATGTACCTAATATTTTTATTGGAACGAAGTTCCCTATCGCGGGTTGACGCGGGGACCTAGCCGAGAAAAACATGTTACGCATTACAAAACCGTGAAACTGGAGCAACAATACAATATACAAACTTGTTACTAACCTTACCTCTTTATAATATTAGTATAGATTATTTGCGCTCACTCAATCGCGTCTAGTCACCATAACACAAGCCTAGCTGCTTAGACTGGAGCAATAATACAATATACAAACTTGTTACTAACCTTACCTCTTTATAATATTAGTATAGATTATTTGCGCTCAGTCAATCGCGTCTAGTCACCATAACACAAGCCTAGCTGCTTAGACTGGAGCAATAATACAATATACAAACTTGTTACTAACCTTACCTCTTTATAATATTAGTATATATTATTTGCGCTCACTCAATCGCGTCTAGTCACCATAACACAAGCCTAGCTGCTTAGACTGGAGCAATAATACAATAAGTATACAAACTTGTTACTAACCTTACCTCTTTATAATATTAGTATAGATTATTTGCGCTCAGTCAATCGCGTCTAGTCACCATAACACAAGCCTAGCTGCTTAGACTGGAGCAATAATACAATATACAAACTTGTTACTAACCTTACCTCTTTATAATATTAGTATAGATTATTTGCGCTCACTCAATCGCGTCTAGTCACCATAACACAAGCCTAGCTGCTTAGACTGGAGCAATAATACAATATACAAACTTGTTACTAACCTTACCTCTTTATAATATTAGTATAGATTATTTGCGCTCACTCAATCGCGTCTAGTCACCATAACACAAGCCTAGCTGCTTAGACTGGAGCAATAATACAATAAGTATACAAACTTGTTACTAACCTTACCTCTTTATAATATTAGTATAGATTATTTGCGCTCAGTCAATCGCGTCTAGTCACCATAACACAAGCCTAGCTGCTTAGACTGGAGCAATAATACAATATACAAACTTGTTACTAACCTTACCTCTTTATAATATTAGTATATATTATTTGCGCTCACTCAATCGCGTCTAGTCACCATAACACAAGCCTAGCTGCTTAGACTGGAGCAACAATACAATATACAAACTTGTTACTAACCTTACCTCTTTATAATTTTAGTATATATTATTTGCGCTCACTCAATCGCGTCTAGTCACCATAACACAAGCCTAGCTGCTTGGACTGGAGCAACAATACAATATACAAACTTGTTACTAACCTTACCTCTTTATAATATTAGTATATATTATTTGCGCTCACTCAATCGCGTCTAGTCACCATAACACAAGCCTAGCTGCTTAGACTGGAGCAACAATACAATATACAAACTTGTTACTAACCTTACCTCTTTATAATATTAGTATATATTATTTGCGCTCACTCAATCGCGTCTAGTCACCATAACACAAGCCTAGCTGCTTGAACTGGAGCAACAATACAATATACAAACTTGTTACTAACCTTACCTCTTTATAATATTAGTATAGATTATTTGCGCTCAGTCAATCGCGTCTAGTCACCATAACACAAGCCTAGCTGCTTAGACTGGAGCAACAATACAATATACAAACTTGTTACTAACCTTACCTCTTTATAATATTAGTATATATTATTTGCGCTCACTCAATCGCGTCTAGTCACCATAACACAAGCCTAGCTGCTTAGACTGGAGCAACAATACAATATACAAACTTGTTACTAACCTTACCTCTTTATAATATTAGTATATATTATTTGCGCTCACTCAATCGCGTCTAGTCACCATAACACAAGCCTAGCTGCTTGGACTGGAGCATCAATACAATATACAAACTTGTTACTAACCTTACCTCTTTATAATATTAGTATAGATTATTTGCGCTCACTCAATCGCGTCTAGTCACCATAACACAAGCCTAGCTGCTTAGACTGGAGCAACAATACAATATACAAACTTGTTACTAACCTTACCTCTTTATAATATTAGTATAGATTATTTGCGCTCACTCAATCGCGTCTAGTCACCATAACACAAGCCTAGCTGCTTAGACTGGAGCAACAATACAATATACAAACTTGTTACTAACCTTACCTCTTTATAATATTAGTATAGATTATTTGCGCTCACTCAATCGCGTCTAGTCACCATAACACAAGCCTAGCTGCTTAGACTGGAGCAACAATACAATGTACAAACTTGTTACTAACCTTACCTCTTTATAATATTAGTATATATTATTTGCGGGCACATAAGTTTGTAAATTATTATTTGCGGAAAAAAGTTTGTCATCCCTGCAAATGCAAGCTTCCGCGTGGGGTTCGCTCGAACGCAGCGTGCCGGCAAAAGTGGCATAGGTCTTACCTCGACGAGGCCCGGAGGCCGACTGCGAGGAACTGACGCGTGCTAACTGTTATATTTGATCGATTTGCAAAACATTTTGTACATTTTAGCATTATTATCCAAAAATATAGTTCCTAGAGGTCAAAACCTATCATTTGATTCAATTTTTAGAAACATACGTTAACTATTTTTGAATAAAAACCGATAAACGATCTAAAAATTCTCTGTTTTCTAACATTTTTTTTATCGAACAAAGTTGTTCATATCATGTTTTCAACCGAAATAAACAAAAATATGGTTTTTAAACTACAATATCTACTTATATCCAAATAACAAAAAAATAGTATTTGATTACTTAAAGTTGCTTAACACAAAGGTCGATTTGCGAACACATGGTCTTAAGCAACTCTAAGTAATCAAATACTCTTTTTTTGTTATTTGGATATTATATGGATATTGTAGTTTAATAACCATATTTTTGTTTATTGTGGTTGAAAACATGATATGAACAACTTCGTTCGATGAAAAAAATGTTAGAAAACAGAGAATTATTATATCGTTTATCGGGTTTTATTCCAAAATAGTTAACGTTTGTTTCTAAAAACGCAGCACGCTACGTCTTTGAGAGTGCGGGCTAAGGTAATGTGAATACCTACACTCGGTACTGGAAGAGCGCCTTAAGTAAAAACTTTAATATAGCACGATTAAAAAAGTTTAAAATGATAATGAACATTGTTTCTTTCGAGAATTTAATATTATTTTATTCATAACATAATTACAAGAAAGTAAATAAGAATTGAATAATGAATGAGCTCGCTGAGGTTCACTATAATATTGTTGTAATAAATGAAGCTAACTTCAACTAAACTTCTGCAGAAACTTCCATTTTTGTTTTAACTCTTATTGTAGGTACTTATTTTCTGTATTTAATTAATATTAAAATGATAAGTATACTCAAACGTTTACCGGGTAATTTAAATAAACAACCTGTCATTGTCGTAATCACTACAATAAGACATGACTGAGTTGCATTTTCGATAAATTAAATTAATAAATAATATCAGGTTTCAGGCCAATTTTATTCTTAATATATTTATAGTAGTTCTTTAAGTCGTTGGACGCAGAGAGCATGCGACCGATCGCTCTGGAAGTCTTCGGGGGAGGCCTATGTTCAGCAGTGGACGTGTTGTAGGCAGTGGATATGATGAGTTCTTTATTTATCGATAAAAGTTCCCCTCACCAATTGTAATGTTTACTTCTATCTATGTCATTATAAAATTACAACATTAAAGTGTATTTATCTTAATACGAGCTAAAGTTGGATCGCCTCCAAACTAGAATTGGGTCAAATATTCAATAGTTCCAGTTTCCAGACTTTAACAAACATTAAGACAATCTACGTTTACTTGCATTTTAGTTCCTAAGTCAATAGCACAGAGTTTAAATTCGTATGTATGTACTCGTACTACTAGGTACTAGACGATCTGTTCTGGAAACTAAATCCTTTCGACTGCATTGTCTTGTGATGAATGGTTTTCATTTAGAGATGTGATTCATTCAATTTGATTATAAATAAATAAATAAATAATAATTCTTAAATAAATTTTCTCAATCGAACTTGTCGGCCATAAGCCTTTTGATTCACACAATTGTTTACTAAAATCCAAGGACGATACTAAAATACTCCAAATACTAAGACACTCATCGATTCGATTTAAACTTGTGTTTTATTCGTATCGATATATTTATTGAAGACGTACCTAACATCACTAGCAATGCGTAGGGACTAGAACAGGTCGACCGGATCGACCCGGTCAGGTCAATATTATTAACTTTTGCCATTACTATGGACTATGGGGGTCAATCAATGTGTGTCGAGAACCAATATCGAATATAATTAGATTAGAACGTGACTGCCCTCTCCTGAGGTTTGCTTTATATTATTCACTTGATCTGTCTACACACATATACTATACTATACCATACTATACTTACCAATCATAAGTCATTTGTACTTGAACAAATATGTGAATCATTTCAATATAGTATTTCTCCATCGTATCTAAAATATACATAACTTGGTGTTATTTTAGTAAAATGATAGACAACTAATTGAATTAGATCGTTGTGTGAGCCATCAGACCAGAGAGCTGGAATCTACTTGGTGCAGAGGATCCGTGTTGCCATTCAACGTGGGGACTTCGCCAGCGTTCTGGGCTCGCTGACTAATTGTAATGTTTTGGGATTAGTTTCGGTTTAGTTTAAGTATATGTATCCAGTTTTGAGTTTATAATTGACAATCTCAACTTAAACTATTGACAAAATGCCTAAACGTTACCCGAATATTGGCGACGCGACGATGACGTGAGGTTTGTGGCGTAAATACATGAAATTGAACGTTAATTATAGATGGTGCAACGTTCGGATCGTTCGAGTACCTTTCCCAATGTCTGCACTTGTAATAGCAGACGTTGTTGGGTAGTTAACGGTGGATATAGAGAGAGATGTGCAAGCGATGGTTGATGGTACATGTCCGGTGGATACAGTAGGTAGGTGGGTAGGTAGGAGGCGACCTTCGCAGTTGAAAGTGTAGTGTGTCGTCGAGTGCGGGCAACACGTGGGGTTACAGCCGCGAGTCGAACGTCGCTCTGTGACCTGTTGTATCGACGGACCAAACATATCATTATATGTATACATATATTCGTAACTTTAACATGAATGTCAAGTATGTCAACAGTAGGTATCCCGGCTGTTCGCTGACCGTATTGTAAGCTGAAGTAGGATAGTGTATAGTGGATGCGGGTAGCGGCGCTGAACTAGACCTTCCCCTCCCCATCCTCACATTCTGAAGCAGGTTTCCTGTTGCAGAGTCGCAACAAGGAGCTGCAGGCGTCGAGCGGCTCGCCCGGCGGTGGTGGCTCGGAGCCGGGAGGGGGCAAGGCACGCGGGCGCCGGCCGCTGCAGCGTCTCGACGCGACCACATATCGCCCCCACCTCCGCCCGGGGGGCGCGCCCCTCGCTGCCTTCCACCAATCCCCCCACACCTCGCTGCATCGCCGCGCAGACGACTACACCCCACCACCACCACCATCACCATCACCACCACCGACACAACCGACAGAACAGCAACTCCTCCAAGACGACAAGACCCCACAACAGACAGACAAGAGTGATAATCCTGAGCCGTCACCATCGCAACCACTAACCGAACGACCTTCTCCCCCGGCCGTGGGCCAACAACTACAACAACAACAACCACAATCACAACAACTACAACAACAAGACCAGTACTACACACAATTGAAAAGCGAGGAGATATACACGGGACACTTCGATGCGCCGGAATTTTATCAGTTCCAACCCCAGTTCCCACCGCAGTACCAGCCTCAGCAGTACCAACTGCAGGACTATCACCAGCAGCAGCAGCAGCAGCAGTACCAGCAGCAACTGCTCGCGCAGCAGTACCAGCAGCAGTATCAACCGTTCCAACAGCAGTACGGACAGTACCAGCTGCTGCACTACTGACGACCTTGGCCTAGTATATAGACGCGCGCGCCACCTTGCGCCATCTTCCTTTCCTTTGACATTCATCACGACCCGTTCCTCTCCGTGTCAGTTCAGTGACTGCCGACTGTCGACTGTCGACTGTCGACTGTCGACTGTCGACTACCTGCCTTACCTCATGGAGGTGACGTTTCGCAAATATATGTAAATGTTTAGAAGGGACAATGTCAAGCGTGTGAACAGCAACAGACACTGCCACTGTGTATAATATTGTACCGATCAGATGTTAAACTCTCATATATCTGAGTTTATTGTAACGTTAACGAGTTCACAAAATGCCGGCTGCCGACATCATTGAGCAATTTGTAAGATAAATATACAGTTATAGTGTAGGTTATTGTTGAGTATCCTCTCACTGCACGACCTTTACGCAGACGACGACGACGGTGGCGGTGGCGGTGGCTGCGGGCGAGGTGACGTGACGCGCTACCGTACCGCTGTAGTATAGTAGGTAGGTAGGTAGAGGGTGATCGAACGATAGTTCTTCCAATGTGACAACACTCGAACACTCTCCTCCTTCGACCGCTCACTTTATACTAACGATCACCTTCACTCATTTCAACTTATAAAATCGTTTGTTCTCGTATGGGTACTAGGTAGTTACAGTCAAATATAATAAATTAGCGAAGACGTCACTCAAGTGATAAATAAAGACGATTAACATAATCATTTAGTTGTATAACACCGCGTCAACTACTGCCTGCTATACAACCATTATACGGCTAACGACTCCCGATCATCACATATTATAGAGCCATCAATTGTACGAGGCGCTCTCTCCGAGAGCCTCCTTTGTGACATATTCAGATCAGATTTGAATGCGTATTCCGTTAGAAATACATACTTAACTAGCTAAAACCTACGAGTTTATCTGCCTAAATCCTGGTTGAATACCGTCAATAATAATATGTTAGTGTCGTATATTTCTAAATCGATTCAGTAATAAAACTATATTTAACTGCATTTTCGCGTACATTTTGTAAGGCTTACCCGGCATGTGTTCATAAACTGCAGGCTTTAGTGACCACTCGACGTATACCTATGTCAAGATTATCTTGAGTTTAAATCTAGAAAATTAACTAACAAAATTCTATCGGTTCAGTGATTCCGGAGATAACCCTTCACAAAAATCTAAACTCACAAACTTTCTCGCTCTGTATAATATTAGTAGATCAGAGAGTATAGACGAACTCCGCAAAATTTTACTAATAAAAACTTGAATAAAAAATTCACATTTTAACATAAAAAGAAGATAAAAGATAGCCTTTGCAAATTGTAAGTACTTTTAACGAGAGTGTACTTTTTACAAGACGTCGTATTCTAGGCATAAAATAAGTTTGCAAGTATTAGAAGTCGTTTTAAACTTGGTGAGTTCGAGCTTCGAGCGAGGTACGTCCGTCCGGCTCGTGTAAGAACGCGCGCGGCCGGCGACCGCTCTCGACTTAACGACGCGACGCGCATTTTTACACTCTAGTTATTTTCCTAACTTTACCAACATACAAATGACCGACTTTGTCAGATTTTAAAACGATTTCATTCTGTCTTAATGTAGTTATCTAATTCCATGACGATTTATGTAAGATTTATTGCAGTAAACTGTAACACTTTTGTCGAATTATTACGAGAACTCAGTAATGTGCAAACATTAATAGTTAAAATAATTACGAAAATAATATTTCTGTTGATACTCCATTGGTCAGTTAACTTGATATAGTTATAAAGCCCACCATAAAGAAACAGTTAATTGATTTTAACAAAACTACAGACTGAACAGGATGAGCTCGAGCCGATCGATAAGTATGTGGTTTGTGAACGTAAATCCGTGACGAAAGATAAGATTAGTTCCAAAATAACAAAGCAGGAAGTGCAATTATTTAATTCGTCGACGTCACACTCGCAGCCTTTATACATACTCTATACAGCTAGTAGTTGTTGTGTTGTAGGTACCTACAATGTGGTACAATGTCACCCTGTCAGACAACCGACACCCTGGCAGATTACATCCCGCGCTCCGATTACTCTAACATTTGAATTTCTGAACAAATACAGTTATCTATTACACAATATAATATGATTTATGTCGCTGTAGGTATTGCGCTAGATTCCTTGTTCGTGGGGGATATTCCAAAATTCTAAAATCTTAAACCCTTAGCGTGATAGACTGGTTTTCTGGTATAAAACATCCGTCAATGTAACGCGAGTGCGACACCTGGGCGACGCGCGACGCGAGGAACATCTTTAGACGTCACATAGAAAATAATCCATACGATAGTTTAAACGAAGTTGTCGCAGAATTGACGACGAAAAGATATAATGTAGTATGTACGGTCGGCGGCATAATTGCAGACCCACCGTAGAGCTCCAAAACGGCTGTTATAAGAATGTTTCAACACGAGCAAGATTTAAGACACCTGCTTTAGTTGAAGTTTAAAGTCTTCTAACTCATCAATTTATCAAACAAAAATGATTAGAATGAAAACATGCCAAGAATAGTAATTTTAGAAGTGTACCGGAGCCTGCAATGATGCAGCCGACGTACAGTATTGTGATATTGACAACATCCGATATGGCACAGGGGCGGGTGTAGTGTTGTGTACACTTCAGTGACAAACATTGAAATGACTCCCGACACATCTAACGTCATGAGCTAAGTAAGTTATATGAGGATCTGATAAAGATTGAGTACTTGCGTCCCTCAAGCCGGCCGGGGCTGTCGGGGCGGTCGGGGCGGTCGGGGCGGTCGGGGCGGTCGGGGCGGCAGTCGCTGTAATGAAACGCATTCGATTTATTATCATTACGGAGTAAATAAAGCAAGAATGAAGTCGCATGTTACGCGCCGCGTGATGAAGTTACCGTTACTTCTAGTTTACCTACTTTAAGGTGCTGTTATACAACATTACTCTCTTTTGTTTTCTCATGAACGTTTACATTTTTGTAGCTCTTAAATTGTTATAACTTAATAATATCGATCTTCGGCTACGTATAAGTTATAGTCTTCGGCTTTACCTAACATTAAATGTTTAAGCTTAATCATGCAAGACGTCTTCTTCATGCAAACTCATATTTTTTGCATTGTAATATCGCTTAGAAACTAGCTAGAATTAATATTTTTTTATCTTAATTCGTGAATATTATACCTGTGCTTGCCATTTATATATTTTAACTGCATTTTGTGATATTTTAACCATTTTTAGTGATATTGTTGTGATAATTACCCACTTCCACCCGTTCGGACGGTACACTTTTTGTGCAACCACATCAGTTTGATCGCGCAACAAATTGTGTCTCGTCTGCGAAATGGGTTTGCTTTATAATAATTATGTAATAAAGTTTTATTTCTTTATTTTCTTGAGATAAGAAAAATATTTTTGGGCAATTTATAATAGGTATTTTTTTAAAGATATTTGTTTTTTGTTTATTGAAACAACGTGGTGCCCTATGTACGTATTGTTTGAGTAAATAAGGGTGCTAGAACCCAGGCCAGTGTTATAATTAAGTCGTATTATACCTACATGTATACGTACCCAATCCTTTACTTACAAACGTTGCTTAGCGAGTCATTAATTAGGGATTGTTATAGCCATGCTATTGCTCAAATAGTTACAGACGCAAGACAAATCATTGTTTGAAAAAAATGTGGCAAAATAATGAAACTAATGAGCATCGATTCCCTTTTTTGCCAAAATATATATAATTGTCAATGTACACGTATATTATAAGTAATAACCAGCTAAGCAGCGTTATGTAGGACGAGGAATAGGTAAGTTGTATACATATAACGCTAGTGATATAATACTCAGTACAAAGTGACAGACAAGTCACAGTTCCTTGTCAATTACATATACTTATTATGGATAATAAATATTTTCATATTAAAATGTATTTTTTCTTCATTTAAGGCATTGAATCGATCAAGCATTATAATCGCGTTGCACCCGTCGGCGCGGCGTCGCCTATACCTAACTGATTTAATTATTATTGTACGACAATATTTTATTTTAAAACCTTTCAAGATAAAAAGTTCTTGTTGTTTCAAAGTTTTAGTCAAAAACATAGACTTCATATATTTTTAAATAACAGCCTATATATGCAAGTGTATAATATGTTGGCATTTTATCAGTTACAGTGTCCCCGATATTTGGTCCTTCCATCTCCATCTATCTATCTATCTCTCTACGGACACTCAACCTAATTTAAATAGGTATGTTATATCATAGCCTTTAGACTTCAGAGTGTAATAGGTAAGTACGTGTATGTCAGAGTTCTGGTTTCTAAATTGTGATTTACATAAGGTCATTTCATGGAACAGATAAGATTCCTTTATAATATAAAAAATGAGATCCGACTAATGGGGTGACTGTAGGTCACTTAAAAGCAAAAAAAAACAAGCTTAGGTAATTATAGAAAAAAAACTTGACAGGAGTCAAGGGACACCCCGATGGAACGAAATTCCTTTCGATGAATTCGTGAAGGAAAAGTAATAAATTTTAATTTTTTTAGGTTAATTTTTTTTTTATATAATTAACAAATATAATGTAATATAAAATTAATCAGTAGGCTCAATTTTAGTAAACTGGCTTGCTTTCTATAAGAGAGAGAGAGAGAGACAGATAGAGAAACACGGATTTGAACAATAAACTCCTTTAAACTTATAGAAGGACTTCAATAGATAATGAATCTCCTTCGTACCTACTTACTTAGCTGAACTTAATGACCCTCCGTCAAGTTAACAAGTTACTAAGTACAAATGAATTGTAACAATACAAAGCGAACGAGAGTTTATAAGAGCTATACAAACTCGTGAACAAAGATAAAATTTTAAATGACAAAAGTTGTAACGGACGTGTGTTGCGTCCCCCCCCCCCATCCCCCCTCTACACCCCTCCGCTAGACCGCATCGCGTCAACGATGACGTAGAGAGTCGAGCGAAGTGAGCGTGCGGAGTGAGTGCGGAGTGTAACCTAACGAGCGATGTTTGCTCGCTCTATACTCTATACTCTACGCTCGAACTGCAAGCTGCAGTTTGTATTGCAACTTGATTGTTGACTTGGACTGGTTCTATTTACTTTAACAGGGTTATTGAAAAACAGTTGGCACACACTTCAGGACTATTTTCTACAGCTTAACAAATCAACTTTAAACTTTGTTCTACGAAATTTGAAGTTATTTTTATTTGCAAATTAGGCTCAAATCAGGTTATTTTTATTCGAGAATCAGGCGAAAACAAATAATATTAGGTTGTATCCCTACATATGTCTCTATGGTTGTTTCGAATAATCGATAAAACTTATAAAATAACTAAAATGTCAAGGTGAAGACCTCCCTTCTAAGTTCTAACAATACAGCACAGAAGCAGAAGTAGCTTTAGTAGCTAGTTTCTAATAATTGTACAAAGAATGAGACTGGAAGATATAATTATATTGTTAACTGCACCACTGTCTGTCTGTCTGTCTGGTGAAGGAGCAGCTAGTAGCTAGCATGTATAGAACGTGTGTGTGTGTATTGTTGCAGTCGAAGTTGAACTGCGAGGTGTTGCACGACGAGCTCGCTTTCGAGGTGCGGTGGGCGGTCGCCGGCGACAGCATCGTGCTACAGCTCGTCTCTAAACTCGGTGAGTTACTGTTCTGATCTATGTCTTAGTGTCTCGATCGCGGCATCGGTTGAACTATGCCCTGTACTGTTGAGTAGAGCTCAACAACATACAGTTCCTTCGCTCGCCTCTATACCCGGCAAGTCCCATTTGTGGAGAATTTTAAATCATTTGAGCATGTCCCTCTTGAAACAATCGATGAAGCAAAGCGAAGGTATCCCGACTACCCGTTTGCGGCGTTCGCAACCTCACTAAATACAAATACAAAATACAAATATATTTATTCAACAAAAAAGGTGAAGTACATAATGCTTACATGTCTAGGTAGGCACCTTATAATATTACTGCAGGTTATATCTGGTTATAGACTCTAGTCCCCACACTAGGATACGCTGTGTTGTGGGTGACTAGTCTCTTCCTACTAGGCGCAAGATACTTACCTACTTAAAATAAGGGGGAAAAAAAGGAAAACAAATATTTTCATACAAAAAAAAGAAAATAGAGGGTAGAAACTAATACTTAAATTACATAATACATAGGTTATGATAAAGATCTATAAAATATCAGACCATAGTACACTTGTATCCATTGTAAGGAAACATTTAGTTATGGGTAAATTATAACGATCAGCTGCTTGACGAGATAAGAGTGGGTCACACACACAACGGAACAATCATATTATGCAGTCGAACCCGTGCCGATACCACATGAGTAGAGAATAGAACCAAAAGGACGCGTATGCGAGCGAAGTGTGCATCGATATCGTTAGTAGAAAAATGTATCTGTGTGGGTACGTGTTGGCCACTACTGAGGATACGTCTCCAAAGATAGAAGAAAACTGTATGCTCTATCATGCATCCTATAAATGCTGTTTTCTCTTACATCTCTGATACGAAACAACGATCTTTTTGGTGTTAATGGACATAGAGAACAGTCAAGCATCATTTGCAGATCGAACGCGAGCAATGAATCATTTAACCCTATTATGACCAGTAATATTGTTACAGAGGACGGCGAATACATGTCGTTCGGTATATCCGGCGACGCACATCACTCGCAGATGGTCGGAGGCGACGTGGCGGTCGCCTGGTTGGACAAGACCACGCTCAAAGGGTACGCGGTCGACTACTACCTCGACGCCAAGAGCCAGTGCGCTGGAGTCAGAGGTTCCTGTCCCGATCAAAAGCTAGTGGTGAGTATATTACAGCCGAGTTCGTTGAAGTCACGTGTTTAGCTCAGTATGCTATTAAGACATGGGGAGAGTGTTGGCTGTAATTGTCCTATAGCCACTTACTTGATGGAATCTGGACGAAGTCCAACCGATTAATGTTGCATCAGATGATCCTGACATAGTAACGACGCGCGACGGGGTGTACCTTCGGGCATCACCTTTCTAATTGGATACCTCGTGGCGAGCTGCATGTTGCCGCACCGACAGTACCGACAGTACCGACAGTACCGACAGTACTAACAGTACCGACACACCTCGTATAACTCGGTGGTAATCTCGAATAGATAGCGACGATCGAACCTGCTTACATCGCATACATGGCTTCGTGCTAAATTAAACTTTCATATTTTGGAGATCAATATTTTGAAAGACTTTAAACCATTAATGGAGCTCGCACACGGAAGTTATTTAACGAAATACAACACGATAATTTATCAAAACATTCTTAAAATGTTGTTAAGTACATTTAAAAATATATATATTCATGCCTTTTTTATTATTTTAAGGAGGGTACGAATTCAATCCGTCTCCTGAACGCTGCTCTAGTGAACGGGTACTCGATAGTGACGTACCAGCGCAGCCTGAAGGCGGCCGACGACCTGGACCTGCCCGTGCTCACCAACCAGAGCCAGCCCATCATCTGGGCACTCGGACCGCTCAACTCACTCGACGAGGTCTCCTACCATCACCACTTCACTAAGGTAACACACGTTTACATTCAGAACCTTCAGGGTCTGATCTTAAATTTCTTCTAACATATGCGGAAAACTAGTATCGTTGTAAATTCAAAGAAATCATTTGTATTAAGGGTGATAAATTCATCGAGTTCGGTCGTCCTCCAATATGGAACTGCCCCATGCCGGAAGGCGAGGAAGATCACGACCCGCCCCGAGATCACCACAAGGAACCCATCAAGGATAACGTAAGTTGTCAAATCTTGTTAATAGTTGGAAAACTTTAGTTTTGTTTTAACATTATTTAAATATTATGATAATTTGAAATTGTATCGTTTTGTATATTAGACATCTGTAATCCGGCCCAACCCCGTACCGACACCGCGGCCGGTACCCCGCGTGACCCCGTGGGACATCCCCGCCATACAGTGCTACGAACCGCCGGATGGTGTGTTCTATGCGCAGATGGGGCCGACAGGGGGCAAGCAAGGATACCCCGCTATTACAGGTTTGTAAAATTGGAATACTCTACTGTTGTAGTTTTGTAAGAAATACAACTGATTTGTTTCATCGGAATATATTGTTATCGGTACCTATCTCGTAAAGAAACATGAAGTGATCAGCAAAATGTGAAATCTTCCACGTCTCAGTTACTTGAATAAAGCTCCTCCTGTATGCATTTTAAAACTCCGGTTTACGTTTTACGACGTCGTTTACGATTCGAATATATTTTACGATCCTCCTGCAAACGTTTGTACCACAGATAATATACTCGTACCTTGTTGGTATAATAAGTGTACTCACAGAATATAAAGCAATTTTAATGAACGAATTGAACGGTTCAGTAATTTCCATCTGCGAATCATTTGATAAGCTTTATTTACTGTCTTCAATCTACAGTATATTGTAAAACAATTCCCTTATGATCGAGTTACCTCATGCCAATGATGGCATTACGCCTAAATGGTTTGGTTTAAAAGGTTTGCCTAGAAAACTTTTCGCTCTAAGCGAGAGATTCCACTGAAGCAGGATGCCTTTGTTGTTGAATAACTCGGCTTCGTACCTAAGTTTAACTGGCTTTTGTTTGTTTGTTTGTATGGTAAGGTCACGTCGGTTGGGGTATATCGTGGTACATCAACGGGCTGCTGATCCCGGAGATCAACGTGGTACGAGGGAAGAAATATACATTCGTGGTAGAGGGTGGAGACAACCCTGAGGTGCCGGCGCGGTACCATCCCTTCTACATCACCAACGATCCCGTTGGGGGGTATTTCCATAAGTCCGATCAGGAGAAGAAGGTATTATATTTTAGACTTATCCTTCAAACTACTGTCCACAGCATAGGTTGCATAACTTTATTGTTTTATACGTATATAAAAACCCGTACAGATTTCACATTCGTTTAAGTAGTAGTCTGAGGCACGTCTGTCTAAGTGCTATTAAGCGTTTCATTTTTGTCGTATCATAGGGTGTGGAGATATACGCGGGCGTGCGTCGGTCGCGTGGGGGCGAGCCGGTCCCCTCGGGGGTCGGTCGTCTCTGCAACTGGACCCCGGATCCCCAGGGACCTGACGTCGACGAGTACCCTAGCTTCGGCGCGTACCAGCGCTCCCTGACGCTCGTCTGCGAGGAGGGCAGCCCCGGGGTCGTCACCTGGACCCCCGACAGGAACACCCCAGATACTGTCTACTATCAGGTACCTTACCGCCACGATGGTACCCATCTGGGATTCGGTATCTATGTCTTATCTTTCTATTTTATTTTCTACAATTTCGTGGAAGGATGAAGCATCTTTTCTTTGTCATTTGAATTTTACTGCATGATGGTAGCGTATTACGTTAAAAATTCACTCATTCTCTGGATACTGCTCTTGGACTATTAAAAAAATATAGATCATTGCGAGAATATTACATAGCTATAATGGACATCATTATTTAAGGCTCTTGTTGTACATTATCTGAATACTTACTTCCTCGTACTGTCATCTTTATACCTACATACTACATTATTATAATAATTATCTTTATGATGTACATAATCTTCAGTTTTATTTTCTGTTTCAGCCTTCACGTCTTCTTGTGCATGAATATCGAATCTGAACTATCTGAGAGTGGTTGGATCGGGTTGTGTGTGTTAGTGTGTAGAGCAGGTATAGGATGTAAACGTGTGTGTTGTGTTTCAGTGTTTCACTCACCGCTACCTCGGGTGGAAGATCAACGTCGTGGACGAGTGCGACGCGGTCGAGGGCGAGGAGTCTCGCGTCATCTCGCACCTCGTACCGCCTCCGGCATCCCACGCACCCCAAGCATCCCACGCAGGGGAAGCCCTCCCCGCCGAATCCATACAGGTACACTCCCGCCTCGCGCCAGACAACCGCTTACACCCGCGCAAGAAGATAGAGAAAATAATCAATACGAAAACGAATTATGACAATTTCAGTAGCACTAGCGGTCTCACGGGCGAATTATACACGGACGACAGGTACGAGAACGAACGGGAGATTGAATTGCCGATATCTAACGGACAGATCGAGGACGTCATTATGGCGGTCGAGAATATTGAGAACAAAATGAAGCACGAGATCCAGAAGAACTCGTCCTCGGTGAAACCTCACAATCAGTACCAGGTGCACGAGGACACGAAGGAGATGTTTATTCCGGAACAACCGATAAGAGAAGACGATGAGTACGTTGTCGAGACGGGAAAAGTGCCCGAAACATACTTTCTACCACCAAACCAAAAGCCGTTGACTCTTCAGTCGGTGTTGAGGCCGAACGGACCTAAACCTTCAGGTAACATGAGGCCACCTTTTAGGAGACCGGTTCCACCGGAAATCAAACTACGAAGACCTCCTCCGATGTTTCAAAAGATTAACGGAGGATATCCCTTGCCTCTACCTAATCCTCACGGTCCTCACACGATGCAGAAGAAACCCACCAAGTACCCGAACAACCGTTATCCACCAAACATGAACCGTCCTCCTTTAAGCAACATTCCACCGATGAAGTCGATGCCTCCTCTACACCAAAAGCCATTCAACTCGCCGTCTCTCTTTAATCAACCTCAGAAACCACCACCGAAACAAAATGCTCCTGTTCAATCAATAATCATGGGGAAACCGATTCAGAGCACAGTTCAAGTACCATCACCGACAAAGAGTCAAACGCTAAGTCTCGGCCAAACAGATATAATTGTGAACCAGGTCGTCAAGAGTCAGATCACGTTACCAGGAGCGAACGATGTGATCGGTCAGCATAATACTCCACAACTTTACTTCAAACCGGGACAGATCATCCTCGGGAAACCGATGGACCATCCTGTCCCTCTAGACCAGCAAATGATACAAAATAAACCTCAAATGATAAGAACTCCACCTACTCCGCCTCCACTTCTATTTCAATCTACAACCCTTCGAATAAAATTAAATAATGAGCATCCCATTCAAAACGAAATCAAATCATCAGACTTTCTCGGTGAATCGACGGAAACATCAACATTGCAACCAGCCGTCAACACTGGCTTCAAACCAGATTCTATAGTTGTAGAGAGTGGATTCAAACCGATAATTCGTGAACCGTTGATGGCTGCGGAGGACAGAATAACAGACTACGATGGTAACGTAAACGCGAACAGGCGTGAAGATACTGACGTCGAGGAGGATTACGAAGAATCTCCACAAGTACTAACAAATCACGCGAATCCAATCCCCAGCGAACAATTGACTGAAACGTTCGAACCGATGTTTATACCGTCCCCGCCAGATCACTTGCTTTCTTTACCGGTTGAAGACAGGACTAAAGAAGTGTTCCCTAGCAACCATGCAAAGGAAGACAGGCCACATCCAGTGTACGTGAAGACAGAATCCGAATTAAACGCATTGTTTGGTAAAAAGAACATGGACAAGGACGTACCCGACATGGTGATGGAATCAGATAAAGTTAGTCCTCACTATTTACCTCCCGATCCAAAGCTACCCAAAGAACATTCACAGAAAATATCGAACGAACAAACATTCACGACATACGACGGCAAGACCGTTTCGGCCGCAACCCTCACTAGCGTCCCAGATGTCAATAAAACAACAACTAAACTGTTTTCATCGAAATTACCTGCAAATTCTGAGCTGCTACTAAAGATGCCCCAGTTCGGTCCATTCAAAGGAGAGATACCCCCTCCAGTAGACACTCTGCTAGCCAAAGATGGATCGATGAAACTACCTGACTTGAGCAATATGAAATCGACAAAATTAAAATTAGTCCACTTACACAAACCAGATGACATACCAGTGGAAGATTTAAAGCCTGAAGGTAGCGAGAAGAGTGAAGCGAAGGATGTTTATGAAGATGACGAAGAATATGAGGATGAAGAAGAGGAAGATGATCCAAAGAAGAGAAGTAAGAGAGATAGTAAAGCAACTCAGTTCGAGAGAGGAGAGGTGGAGGCGGTGCACACGAACGGACACAGCCTCGTGCGTCAGGTCGACTACAATGAAGTGAACGCAGCGACAGATAAGACAACACTTCGGGTCACATATATAGTATTACTAACGATTCTACTCAAATTATTCTAAATTATGATAATAAATTATTTATTGCTTTAATTAAGCCTTGCCATGAAATGCATTTCGGTATTGATTGTAAAGGGCTGTGGGATGGACGTCAACTTCGTGTTTCTGTGTATTATTTTTGTATTACGTATACTTTAAGCTACATCTGTTACCACTTTCAGCGATGCAATTCAATGCTCCTTTTAGAATGTTAGGATTTTGTAAATATTGTTCTTTTCTTAAGTTATAATAAAATTAGTTTTAATTTTGATGATTTATATTATTTCATCCTTACAATATCAACAATGTAATGACGTTTAAAAGACATATTGTTCATGGTTTGAAGGTTGCTTTTGCTGGATAGAGAAATGTAGGTAGGTAAACGTTCGGAAATGAAAGATGTCACACACGTCGATCTCAAGCTTATCTCAAGCGATGTATATTTGCGACTAATTAGAAAAAATGACAAGGTAGTAAACGTCCTACAGTATACGCAATATACTGTAGGATGTATTCGTAAACAGAGAAACCAATGACACAGAAACCAATGACGCTTGGATGCATCGCGATTATAGATACAAACAAACAGGTAGGTAGGTTTTGTTAGCTCTAAACTTTAGGTACAAATGTTAGGTAGGTCTTTTTTCTATTCTAATTAAGCTAAGTACATCCAACACATACCATTTTCCAATATGTAGCGGGACACGGTGAATAGTAACTGTTCTAGATCAAGTTCAATAGTTGGTTCAAGTTATGTATCTTGCGTGAGAGACGTGTGAAGACCGCGCGTGCCTTCTCGTGAGGATAGGTGGACTCCACCAGCCGTAGTACCGACTCGCGGGGCATACCACTGATCAAACAAGTAGGACATCGTTAAACGATCATTGCCCAGCCAGAAGTTAAACATGATAAAACATAAAAAAAAACAATGAAAAGTATTAAAATAGCTGGATACTTGTAATAACCTAATAACAAAATGCGGACTACTTTTTTTAAAATCAGTTTCCATAGAATGTTACGGGTGAAAAACCGTGGGAAGCGGCTAGTACTAAATAGCTTTTATAAATAACTAGCTGCGCCTCGCGGTGACACCCGCATAAGTCCCGATCCCGTGGGAATATCGGGATAAAAATTAGCCTATGTGTTAATCCAGGTTTCCAGCTATCGAGTTTCATCGCAATCGGCCAAGTAGTTTTTGCGTGAAGGAGTAACAAACACACACACAAACTTTGACATTTATAATATTAGTAGGATGTAACTGACTGTCTGTTCTTCAAGAGCCTGGCGACTGCTGTGAGCGGCAACCCTGCCTTGTCAACCACCTCCAGGTCACTCCCGCGTGACACCAGCTCCGCTACCACATCCGTCTTGGCTCCTTCACATACTGTTACAAACATACACTCTTATTATCCAACAATTACACTCGAGCACATCACACTACACGCCTTAATCTTATACACTTATATGTCCATAAACTGGATGGTCTGTTTGCTTCAAACAAGTATAATATTATCTTCTCAAGCTGCTCGGTTAGATATGTTGATTCAGACATCGAAATATGCTCAGTCTCATGGTTGAGGCGCTTAAACTCGTATTACCTACTTCTCTAGATCACCAAGTAAACGGTAGTAATCCTTACGTGCTCTAAACAGCGGCGTCCACCCGTTGTTGTCTTTAGCGTGAAGGTTCCCCCCCCGGTCGAGCACCACCCGCACCATGTCGACGCTGGACGAGTCTACCGCGTAGTGCTCCGCGCTCAGACCGTTCCAGTCACGTATCTGGAAGTTAATTATCATACTACGTACTTTGTTTACTTCAATCAAAATATATACGAAATGGCTAACCTACCTTTTATTTTATCGGTCTGTTCGTAGGGATGTCAATTATATAAGTCATTTACCAATGACCATTAGAAACCGAAAGCCAGCAGTGGCGGCGAATGGTCTACATTCACAACATTTTCTAGGGATAGCAAGATCTGCACCATTTTGGTATAACCTTGTGTAGATGAAGTTAAACAGAGTGCCCTAAAGTCTGACCTTGACATCAGCCCCGGCTTCAAGAAGCGCGTCGACGATCTCCCCGTTGGCCGCCAGTACCGCGAGGTGTAACGACGTCTGACCCGCGGCTGACACCTGGTCCACGTCAGCACCCAGGGATATCAGCAACCGCACTATGTTAATATCTCCTGGACGACAAACATTTCATAAAAAAACTCAATTTAACGCAAGAAATTAAATTATGTTTTACGACACCAAATAATAAAAGAGGAACAGTTATAATTTCGAATTTTATTAAAACCGTAAAGTAAACTTTCAACATTAACGTGTGGAACGCATAATTTACAGTTGAAAGACCATCTCATTGTAACTTTTTTATTAGACATGCACCCGACACATAGATCATTTCCTTTTCTGTACCAAAAAGCGGGGACGATGTATGTACTTGTGTGCACAGAGTACTTCTAAGTATTAAATATGCGCATTGATTGTGCATTGTATCGTCCACGCCTGCCAACCTAAAGAAGAAGTCGACGGTTTATACTCAAAACTATTTGATTCTGCTGTTTATGTGTTATGGTTAAAATTGGGTTGAGTTGTTGGATTAGTGAGCACGCTAGCGTAATCCCAGGCAGACGTTAATACCTTTTCTGACAGCAGTAGCGAGTGGTGTGAACCCGATGTTGGAGTGGATGCCGATCAGCTCTGGTCGCTCCTCCAGCATTAATTGTATCTGAAACAAAGACAAATTATCATTAACTAGTTTCATCCTGAGGTTTTACTTTATTTTAGAAGAAAGGCGCGTACCTGTTTAATGTACCCGCATTTGACAGCCATACAGAAGCAGACGGCTGATGTGCCGTCAGTGTCCGTGCTCGTCCAAGTCTCATCTGACCACTGAGACTCCAACCATTTAGGTTTATCTGTAACACTATTAAGAATAAGAATTTAACCATCGTGCGAAGAATCATGACATCTGTCCACAAAGCTAGTACGATCAGGCGTAGCTCATATAAACCAAGGAGTTTGTTGTACTGAGAGTGACGTCTCCATATCCAATAAGCACGTACCATTTAACCATGATGGTGCAATTAGTAATGATTTTTTTCCACTAGTACCTTTGATAGTACGCACTCCACAATAGTAGGGAGTCAAAGAACGACCTTAATTTGTGTATTGACGTTGTTGCCACTAGGTACTAATAATGTAGTGGTACCAGGCCTACCAGCTGTGATCGTCGATTTATTTAATTGGGTATCAATATATTAACCTTACAAGTATAGGTTTTATAGAGTTGGAGGGTATTCGACTGTGCAGTAGATTATCAACTGTAGTAAAATATCTATGTTTTATTAAAGTATAATATCTTCTAGTATCTATTCTTTAAGTTAACTTTCGTCAGTACATAGGGCAGTGGACAAGATCAAATACTTCATCAATTCCCCCTGAGTTTACCTTTGTTGTGATACCTGTATCTCCACTTAATTAGTTTATGCAGTGTATTTAATCCAAACTGTAAAACAGAATCTCTATTTTGTCTATTTAGGTACAGTTCTCACGGTAAACTGACAGCGGGCGCGAATAAGTATTCAACCTTGCTTGGTATCCCACCAACAGGTCACGGCCAGTCCCCTAGTGAATTTACGGGAACCCTACTTCCGCCTGAAGCGGTGTTGCACTGCAACATGGGCTAGAACTGACCACCTTTCGCTGAGAAGCGTCTACTATCGACACGTCCCGGGACGTGGATTCATTTTGAGCCCAGTATACCATGGTTTATATTATATCGTATTTAGTATTTGAGAGTTTCAATATGGCCATATTGATTTCGGTGGTCATTCTTAGAGAGGACGTGTCTGTAGACTTACCCTAGGGGACTGCGTCCGTGTGCCTTGCTAACGTATGTAATGACATTTCGCGTATAGGACTCCAATCCTAGTGACTCGCATGGTCAATATGCGCGCCGTCTCGGCCTATTTCATCGCCTTGGATGAAAACAAGACGGTACAGCACGCGCATATGTGTCCCTCGGATGCGATCTCACTGTATTTCCAATGTACCTCTCCACTTCTATAAATATTCACCTAATACCTGCTCAGCTTCGCCTAATATTGATCTATTCTGTTTCTAGATAGCGGAACCTACTACCTACATAGCTCTTAAATAGTTACTACCTTCCGTTGTAGACCCGTAGCTCTGCTCTCTCTCTGGCTGTAGGTGTAGCGCTCGTTCAGTCTACCTATCTTTACTACTTAGTAGGTAAAGAGTCTAATAGAAACCAATTGTTATAGTTAATAGATCTGGCTAGTACTAGTGTATGTACTTGTATATGTTATGTATGCGTCCATATAGGTACACCGTCCATGTATACGTTAGGCTCTATCGGTCAACGGAGACTAACGTATCCTTCCTGGAATTGGTTATAGTTGAAAGAGTTATTTGGTGACCTCTGGATTATATGGTTCAGTAGTTCATGAAGTATACTCGGACTATCTTCCTATAAAATGGAAAGTTGTGTTGGGATTACGCGCCTGTACCTGCAGCGTCTGATTCCTACCTAAGAGTGTCAATTAGGCAAAGGTTCTTAAACTTAAACATTAAAACTTCCTGTTTAACTTTTGCTAATATTGGTATTTATTCAATATATTTATGTGAACCAAAAGAGAAACTGTGATATTATTTAAATCATAATGTACTAGTTTTAGCACATTATGACTGGATTTTTCCGTTACTAAGGCCACTCTACAGTCAAGGGAAAAACGCAAAATCCAAAGTAAAAAACCCTTAGGCCATTCTTATATACTATTAGATTACATAGGATAGTAATTACCTTATACTATATCATTGCCCATGCATCTTGAACTACAGGTTGACTAACACAATGGCTTTACTTTATTTTAAATTCTTGACATTGCGATTTAACATTGACTGGGGTCTCTCCTTCTCTCTCTCCGTCTCTCTCAGATAAATTGCTATGTAAATAGCCGTCAATGTATTTCCATATACTGGGACTCTGGCTAGATTAGCGAAAGCAAATGCATTACATTAAATTATCTTACTTCCATTACTGTAGTCAACCTGTACTCAAATAACAACTGACTTATGCTATTACATTACCAAATACGCCGGCGTAGGTCAACACTCATCACTTATTCTACTTTAATTACGTTATCTACGAATTATAGCATAACTTAAAGACAATTAAACTCTATCATGACTTCGTCCCGCGATGGACGCTAGTATTATATAACACTGCTTCTAAATCGATACATAACTGCTTCTACTTCTGCCCTCTGATCTGGCCCAAAACCAACTGTGTCCTCCTTTCGTCCTCGATTTTCGTCTTCGGCTATCATCCCTTCTCAATTGAAATGGGCGGGTGTCCTGTGCGAAACTCATTATCCAATCACTATTCTCGGACTTCTGGCGACGTCTTGTCATAAACGCCCTTTTCAGTGGGACGGCGTGTGCCTGCGCAATTTCTAAGAAATACCCTTTTTTTCTATTCCGTTCGTTACTTTGTGCAACATGTTCGGGTCAGCTTTCAAATTTATGGATCCTCTAGACGCTATGTTTATTTAGGATTTCTTAAGCGTGTCTAATTTTTATGCAACGCAGTCGGGAACCTATTAGAATACTTTATTTATTAAGGTTTACATTGTTCTTATCTTAAGTGAAACTAATGGCTCAACTGACATGATTTGTTAAAACCATATGTCCTATACTTAACAAACATACAACTGTGAGAAAGTTTTATTTTAATTATTTGAGCATCGTCACAAATAAATTCAATATCGGATAGGTGGATGATTACCACCTCACACTCCCCCAAATAGATTTCGAAACTCTTTATACTATATATGTATATATTCTGTTTGGAAATATATTTTCCCTACACTCCCTGAATCCCGAAAACTGGTAATCTACCCATGGCTAACTCTATCTACAATTTCCCACGTCCTTCTGTAAACTCCTATGCTACCTGATGCCTTTCGACTCGCTTCATCCCACTGCATACAAAGGATCCTGTTCTACTTTATTATTTGTTTACGTAACACCGGATCAGGTGGACCGCGTTATAATTTCCTATGACTTTAAAACCTCGCGTACTTTCTCGAATCTCTGTGTGGAGGAAATTTGAAATATGCTTTATTTATATCGACCAACGTTATAAACCTTTCTGTGTAAAATGACTGTAAAATATCTGATATTATAGGCGGAGCATCCGTCTCACCGACCATTTTCTTATTCAGCTCCCTCTCGTCTAATAAGAATCTTATCGACTCGTTCCGTTTCTTATTGTAAGTCAGTGGACTACAATACGGTGTCGCCTCCTGTTATATGACTCCTAACCTCTCTTATTCCTCTAACCTTTCTTTACCTGTTCCCTATACGCCAAAAGTAACTACGCCTAACGAACGGTGTCTCGTCGGCTAACGTGGTCATACTTGTCAGTCAACCTATCTTATTGGTAAATACTCTACGATACCTTTCCAATAAGGGACTTAGTAATGCTTATTTTTCGGATCAGCGCAATCTTCTACACTCGTGGTATCATTTGGATGCGTCATACAACGTATAATTTGGGTGTTCTGTTCTAATAACTGGTTAGTAGTGATTGAATCGGACTCTCCCCCAAAACCTTCAACTTTACAATCTACCTAGTGATCATTATACTCTCCCCCAATCCTCTTAACTTCACAATCTTCCTAGTGATCATTCGGCTCTCCCCCAAACCTTTCAACTTTACGATCTCCCTAGTGAACCTAATAATCTGACCTGTATCTATACGGTTATAGTAACTATCGTTTTATCTATCCTTATATGAAGAGATAGTTCAGGACAATTCACACATCGCCATCTGGTCTTAAGCTAAAACTATCTAGTCACAAGTATTTGTGTACTTATCTGATAACTAAAATACAACTTAAACATCTTTCCTTTGTTAATACATACATAGGTACTTATTTTGCAAATAAACTTACACAAACTAGGAACAAATACTGTACAATATTTGTTTAATTCGGGAATCGAACCCGCAACATTCTGCTTACCCAATGTGTCACAGAGGTCATCAGGAAAACTAACCCTTATAACAATCTGATTGTCTCATCTCAATAGGTAACTTACAATTTAACACATATATTACCATGATATAGTTTAGATAAAGTTTAAATCAACACATCTATTTTGTCGCAATCTCAACACTGTGTGATCAATATAATCGAACGATCCAAATTTCTTTTAGTTTGGATATAGATATTTGAATTGAATAACAACTCCCTTGAGTCAATTCTATTAAGGTTTAAAACATCAAAATTTTACTGTTGTAAAATTTAGGTACCTATTCCGCTATTGTTATCAAACCATGGGAACAAACTAACTTTCTTTGTACCAAATAATTCTATGAATGCCACAACATCTGCATCTGGAGAAACTCATTGTCAGATACTGTTATTGTTTAACAATCCTTTTAAGACTTAGTCGCTTTAGCTAAAGTAATGACTGCCGTAAACCTTTTCACTGTTGCTAACTGCACACGTGCAGACAGCCAATGCTATATAAAACGCTGTCGAATCTTTGAACCATTGTCAAAAATTCATTGTTTCATTGAACAATAAAACCCAATTCTAAAACTAAAATTGCCTAATTTTATGTTATGTTCAGCTTCTTTCACTAGGATACACTCGCCAACCGTATTCTTTGGATATTTGAAAATACCTGTTATAAAACAGTGTTCTAACACAAACTAACCCATCCTTAGACTTTAATCACCATTGTTAGTATCCACTACACTGAATTGTGTTAATCGAACATATCTTTAGCTTACCGTGCTAGAACATCTAACACTCTCCATAACAATAACGGTATGCTAAACCGTTCATGATGAAACTTGATATCTAACTAAAGATAAATGATAGTTAAAATAGTTTGAATCATATTTCGAACAAATCGTTTCGATCGTATATCTTATTATATTCACGATAGAATCTGGTATTTACCTATGATATCTATCAAAACTTATTATATTACTTAACAACAATCAAACTAATTACTTGCAATAAAAATGCTAATCAATCCTCCGATTACTACTATTTCTTCGTAATTCAAATAACCTTGTACTTGTACAATAGGGATTGGTATATTACGATAATGTCCTAGACAAAGGTCTCATGGTCTTATGTCTCACACGCACTATCCCACTAACTTGACTACCTGTAGCTATATAACAGCGCAACCGCCACTTTGCTATGTACTAGACTACCTTTTGGTAGCTTAGGCAATGATAAATGCCTCCAACGTCAGCCATCTCGTCTAATTTCAAGAAACATCGTATAAATGCACAACAAGTACACGTGCACCTTTATGTTACCATAATTAAATAAGATCACGCCTTCATAGAATATTTTAATATTATGCTATTGATTGACTAACAAGGCCCATTTGTTAGTATTCATTAGTATGTTTGTGTATGTTGTGTAGCACTATGTGATACGCGAAATTTCACATTATTAGGGTTTTCCTACTCCCCCCAAATTACACATAACCATGTAAGTCAGGCGAGACTGTGTGGCTTACCCTAGGTCCTTCTTGTCTGTTAGTCTTACCGTCCTATACTATTTCCTAACCTAGTCGTCCTACCTCGCTCTGTACCGTTATCGATCTTTACCTATATAATAATAGATGGCTTCGTTTATTGTCCCGTCTACCTGCTCATATTTACCGACCTTAAGGAACGTCTCCATTTAAAATTCGCCTAGCCGAACCTATCTTCTCTAGATCTATTTAATAATTAGCGCAAAATACCTAGACGAAGTAGAAGAGTGTGTCATATCTCCCAATTGAAATAAATTGAATTTAAAACTGTAATGATGCTCAAATAACACAAGGTCTAATGTTCCGCACGCACAAAACAATATATAACCGGGGACATTTAAGCTTATTTTCTAAGGTACAATTGACATTATACTTGACTATTTACAATTTATACCTAACTTACTTTTACTACATGTAAACTAATTTAATCCAAGTTATCATTAACGTAATGTATCTTACACAAAGTAGTGAACTATTGTAATCAATGATAAAAAACATATTTTATTTGCTACGTACAATATAAATAATCTTAATGGCTAATTATTCGTTATTCAAATTCTCCACCGTTACTATGCCCAAATACCTTGTAATGAGAGGAAACAAGTTGAATAAAAGAGTAAACCACAATATTTCCTTATTTTCTGTTGTCCCTCACAACAGTTGGATCTCTGAAAAATCACACATGCTGAAAACACCCATGCTCAAATTTAATGGTTTATGAGGATCCATTTTATCTATGTTATGCGTTTTGATACTTCATTAAGTTGTAGTAGCGGTATAATTTTAGTACGTTTCTAGATGGTTGGTCACAGTCAGCAAATTCTGACCCAAAATTAGGCCTGCTGTTATTTTACCATAGCACTATACCTTTCTAGTCTCGAAACTAGGACTGGATTTTGACCCTTGTGATCCTTTGGTTGATGTACATAGTTCTGGTCAAAAGTTATTTCAACATAGTTAAATATTTCTAGCCTCGAAGCCAGAACTGATCGTAGTCCGTCGGTAACCAAATTCAGGTCCAACATTAGACTCAGATATCCAATTGATACTGTTAATATTCCTGTAGTAAGCTTTCCTTCCAAATGATTTATATTATAATTTACATGCATATTAAAACTTAAATATGTAGTCCATGCATAATAATTCTCCGCTCCTTCCATGTCATCTCATCAGCTCGTCTCCCCCTAGTTAAAGGCATATAATACAATGAAAATAATGGCTATATAATCTTAGTAACACATGGATATTCTAGACACATGTATATAATGCAACAATTTATCTCCTTTCTCTCCTTCCCGTAGCATCTCTGAAAGCGGATATATTTGACACTCAATATGTAATTCACTATGTGATTTCCTACGTTGTGTTTTATTTATTTTAGCTCTGACCCAATCGTAACGTTACTCCGGTACGTAGTTGGGATTCTGGTCACTCGGCACCATTTTCTGTAGTGGTACCAGGCCTACCAGCTGTGATCGTCGATTTATTTAATTGGGTATCAATATATTAACCTTACAAGTATAGGTTTTATAGAGTTGGAGGGTATTCGACTGTGCAGTAGATTATCAACTGTAGTAAAATATCTATGTTTTATTAAAGTATAATATCTTCTAGTATCTATTCTTTAAGTTAACTTTCGTCAGTACATAGGGCAGTGGACAAGATCAAATACTTCATCAATTCCCCCTGAGTTTACCTTTGTTGTGATACCTGTATCTCCACTTAATTAGTTTATGCAGTGTATTTAATCCAAACTGTAAAACAGAATCTCTATTTTGTCTATTTAGGTACAGTTCTCACGGTAAACTGACAGCGGGCGCGAATAAGTATTCAACCTTGCTTGGTATCCCACCAACAGGTCACGGCCAGTCCCCTAGTGAATTTACGGGAACCCTACTTCCGCCTGAAGCGGTGTTGCACTGCAACATGGGCTAGAACTGACCACCTTTCGCTGAGAAGCGTCTACTATCGACACGTCCCGGGACGTGGATTCATTTTGAGCCCAGTATACCATGGTTTATATTATATCGTATTTAGTATTTGAGAGTTTCAATATGGCCATATTGATTTCGGTGGTCATTCTTAGAGAGGACGTGTCTGTAGACTTACCCTAGGGGACTGCGTCCGTGTGCCTTGCTAACGTATGTAATGACATTTCGCGTATAGGACTCCAATCCTAGTGACTCGCATGGTCAATATGCGCGCCGTCTCGGCCTATTTCATCGCCTTGGATGAAAACAAGACGGTACAGCACGCGCATATGTGTCCCTCGGATGCGATCTCACTGTATTTCCAATGTACCTCTCCACTTCTATAAATATTCACCTAATACCTGCTCAGCTTCGCCTAATATTGATCTATTCTGTTTCTAGATAGCGGAACCTACTACCTACATAGCTCTTAAATAGTTACTACCTTCCGTTGTAGACCCGTAGCTCTGCTCTCTCTCTGGCTGTAGGTGTAGCGCTCGTTCAGTCTACCTATCTTTACTACTTAGTAGGTAAAGAGTCTAATAGAAACCAATTGTTATAGTTAATAGATCTGGCTAGTACTAGTGTATGTACTTGTATATGTTATGTATGCGTCCATATAGGTACACCGTCCATGTATACGTTAGGCTCTATCGGTCAACGGAGACTAACGTATCCTTCCTGGAATTGGTTATAGTTGAAAGAGTTATTTGGTGACCTCTGGATTATATGGTTCAGTAGTTCATGAAGTATACTCGGACTATCTTCCTATAAAATGGAAAGTTGTGTTGGGATTACGCGCCTGTACCTGCAGCGTCTGATTCCTACCTAAGAGTGTCAATTAGGCAAAGGTTCTTAAACTTAAACATTAAAACTTCCTGTTTAACTTTTGCTAATATTGGTATTTATTCAATATATTTATGTGAACCAAAAGAGAAACTGTGATATTATTTAAATCATAATGTACTAGTTTTAGCACATTATGACTGGATTTTTCCGTTACTAAGGCCACTCTACAGTCAAGGGAAAAACGCAAAATCCAAAGTAAAAAACCCTTAGGCCATTCTTATA
Source organism: Idaea straminata (assembly GCA_951213275.1). Lineage (NCBI taxonomy): Eukaryota > Metazoa > Arthropoda > Insecta > Lepidoptera > Geometridae > Idaea > Idaea straminata. The sequence goes on along the minus strand of OX577867.1, from coordinate 11,155,254 downwards.
TACTATTAGATTACATAGGATAGTAATTACCTTATACTATATCATTGCCCATGCATCTTGAACTACAGGTTGACTAACACAATGGCTTTACTTTATTTTAAATTCTTGACATTGCGATTTAACATTGACTGGGGTCTCTCCTTCTCTCTCTCCGTCTCTCTCAGATAAATTGCTATGTAAATAGCCGTCAATGTATTTCCATATACTGGGACTCTGGCTAGATTAGCGAAAGCAAATGCATTACATTAAATTATCTTACTTCCATTACTGTAGTCAACCTGTACTCAAATAACAACTGACTTATGCTATTACATTACCAAATACGCCGGCGTAGGTCAACACTCATCACTTATTCTACTTTAATTACGTTATCTACGAATTATAGCATAACTTAAAGACAATTAAACTCTATCATGACTTCGTCCCGCGATGGACGCTAGTATTATATAACACTGCTTCTAAATCGATACATAACTGCTTCTACTTCTGCCCTCTGATCTGGCCCAAAACCAACTGTGTCCTCCTTTCGTCCTCGATTTTCGTCTTCGGCTATCATCCCTTCTCAATTGAAATGGGCGGGTGTCCTGTGCGAAACTCATTATCCAATCACTATTCTCGGACTTCTGGCGACGTCTTGTCATAAACGCCCTTTTCAGTGGGACGGCGTGTGCCTGCGCAATTTCTAAGAAATACCCTTTTTTTCTATTCCGTTCGTTACTTTGTGCAACATGTTCGGGTCAGCTTTCAAATTTATGGATCCTCTAGACGCTATGTTTATTTAGGATTTCTTAAGCGTGTCTAATTTTTATGCAACGCAGTCGGGAACCTATTAGAATACTTTATTTATTAAGGTTTACATTGTTCTTATCTTAAGTGAAACTAATGGCTCAACTGACATGATTTGTTAAAACCATATGTCCTATACTTAACAAACATACAACTGTGAGAAAGTTTTATTTTAATTATTTGAGCATCGTCACAAATAAATTCAATATCGGATAGGTGGATGATTACCACCTCAATAAATTCACAAACCTCTTATTAAATTCACTCGTTATTCCACTGTGTTTATTAAGAACACGACCATCTTCACCGTCTTCTTTATGGGAACTGACTCTACCCGAATCTTCTTCTTTTTTCATTGCCTCTAAATTGGTAATAATTTCAAGATTTTCAGCAATTTTTGTGAGCTCTTCACCAATTTTAACACTAGTTTCTCTAATTTCAGTGAATTCTTCATAAACTTTGTTTTCATCGCCAAATTTTTGTACAGCTTTATCAGTTAAGTGATTAATGACGTCATTTCTTAGAATAACTTTCAGTCTAAACTTGTGAGGGTGACTCGGCGCTAAATCGTATATTGTTTTTGATGTTTTTCCTCCACTAGAAGACAATTAAAACTTGCTATTGACAAACTGAAGGAACTGACGAAACCCTAAAATTACTTTTTATCACAGTTGCTCATAAAGTGGATCTTATTCAACGGCTGTTAGGCTCATAATCCAACATAATATGCACGCGTGCGTTTTAGATTCGTTAACTAGTGCTGTAAAGTTATCCCGATAGGTTAAATACGTATCTTACTGCTAATTACATACTGTTTTGATGTATAATAAAGGTAGGTACCAAAGAGTTTTTTAGCTATCAAAAATGGTTGTCTCTAAAGTCGGTTTACGAACGTAAATTTTACGTGATAATGACTTAGAAAACGATTAAAAATTGAGTTGTTTACTTTTTGTTTTTTCTTTACTTAAATATATTGTTTTTCCGTACCATTGTGTTTTGTTCTTAGCCCCCGACGCAAAAACAAATAGAAAAAGCCCTAAAAAATATTGTATGTCAGACGAGGCTGTATAGGTTAAAAGTCTTTAGCCTGGCCTTTCCGAAGCATAATTAACAAAAAAATATTGCCTTAAAAAATGTAAACATAGACTTATCACAAATATGTTGTTAATTATTATTTTGTTTTCTTTTCAAGTCTTTTCTTTTATTCGCTACTGTGATAAAAAACGTCGTACGATATACGTGTGGAATTGATATTTGCATCTTGGCATCTATATCACGCTCGCGGCCGCTCGCGCGTCATAATCCGCCTCTATGCAAAGATCAATTTACCACACTTATATCGTAATGTACTATTTTATCACAGTTGCTCATAAAGTGAAGAATCCAACGTATTACGCATGCGTGCCTTTTACTTTACCATAACGCATGAGTGCTGTAAAGTTTTATATCTTATAGTAAATATTTGTATCTTATTGCTAATTACATGTTATACAGATGAAACCTTCTTAATTTAACTGGGTTATACTGTTTTGATGTATAAAAAAAGGTTCGGATTTTAAAAAGACTTGAAGTTAATGGCACTATATAAACTGGACCTTGTGAGGTACGAACGTCAAATTCTATGCTGGACCTAGACTATTAAAAAAAAATTGATTGCCGCCTTAAACACAAATATTTTGTTAACTTTATATTATTTTAACAAGTCTTTTCTTTTACTCGCAACTGTGATAAAAAAAACATCGCAGGATACGCGTGTGGATTATTGATCATTGCATCTCGGGTTTTTAACACGTTCGCGTTCCGCTCGCGCGTCGTAAATTGCCTCTATGCAATGATCAATTTACCACACTAGTATCGTAATGTACTAGTAGGGTTCCGTCACTCAATAATAAAAATCTAGACCCAATCACTGAGTTGTCCACCTATATGTGTGCCAAGACTCATTTTCAAGGCAACATTCGAACATATTACTTAGATTTTAGTTATATTAAATAGGTATACATTGTAGGTACAAATTATCGGATCCCCAATTAACATTATAATTCCGGAAAATCGTTGTTTATCTTTTGCTGTGTAACGGCTCGACCGATTTGAATGAAGAAAAAATAAGTTAGCCTGCGTCATAGAATGAAATATAAACACTATGAAGATAAACGAGCACATATCAAAGCTATTATAACAATATATTAATTTATTTATTTGGAAAACCAACAGCTTTACAAAAATAATAAGAAACAAAACAAGAAACAGAAAGCCAACTATACTAACCTATAGACAACAATCCATTTGGGTAGCTTATTGTTCTTTTCCAGTCTGAACAGAAGCTTATCCTGAAAGAAGTTGAACTTATCGAGGCTCCAGTTAAGGGTGATGGTGCCAGTGGTTCTCGAGACGACTTCGGGTGCTGGTGGGGACCAGCGAGTGAACTCATCTATTAGGAACTTTTGGAGGGTCATTTTACTCCCCCCACTAAGAGACTTTAGGTAAGGTTCCAACAGTGGACCGCGGTTGCTCAGTACCTACTATATAACCATATTTGTACCTACAAGAAGTTGGTATGAAAATGCCACAGATTCGACGACAAAATGATAAACGAACTATAGCGCGAAATGCCACAAGCAAATGTGCAAAGGTACCGAGATTTGAAACAGAATTCCCAATAATTTTTCACCCCCTCTGATATAAGAATGACATTTCCTTAGATCCGATATATCGTAATAAAATATGAATATATTCTCGTAGGAAGAGGATACGATCCTCGAGACGGATATAGCGACACGACGACACTGGTATAACCACGGATATAACATGGATACAATGCAAGTTAGTTTCATCGATCAAACGAGTGAGTCTGCTACAACTCCAAGGTGGTTAGGTACTTGGTTGCGGCTTATTTACGAGTACCATTGTTGTACATGTTTTGGGACTCTAGTGTGTCTAATATATTTTGGTTAAACAGTTTTATCAATAATAATATGCAATTGGTCAGCGTTTGATCACTAAATCTTAATTTCACCCTATACGATTGTGTCATATAGTAAGTGACGATGCGGTCTCAGAGTTTCAGACATACGCGGGAGTTTAAAGCTAACTAAAAATAAGTACCTTCTCCAGCACACACCCACATGATGCTTCAATAAAAAAAATATCACTCTGTATCGTTCTGTTTTAAAATCGTTTCGGAATTAGAATACCTAAAGCATAAAATAACTTTGTATTACTTAATTTGCATAAAATCATAAAAGTCTTTTTCAATGAAATTTCGATAGATAAGTGTTACTGATTCAATGACACATAGAGCAGGCCAGCAGGGTGCGCAGCCTGTAAGCAGTGTGCCTTTACAAAATGTACAATTAGAGAACTGTCTGACAATTGATACGTCCAACTATCTAATCAGTCCGATTATGTAAGAAAAACGTCCACGAAGCTAAAATTCTATCTGTGCATTTTTACGTATTCTGTTAACGGAAACAGCAGCTCCCTCTACATCCGCACTAAACCGACTCTAATTAGACACCATGATTGAACAAGTCGGCGTTTTGTGAGTTCACGATCTCGGTGCCATTTATACATGACGTATCTTTTTTAAATGTAAATCAATTTATTTAACGAGCTGTTTTATTTTAAGGGTTTTCACCCGTAATGCATCACGGCATCGCGATCGGTTCGCTCCGACATTTTTCGCCGCAATAGGTACTTTTTGTATCTTCCTTTACCGTTGATCTGCATGTGCTTGTTCTGGGCTGGTTCGGGCCGGGGATAAACTGGTCATTATAATACAATGACCTTAATAAAACGAATGTAAATGCTACCGTTAGCCACTTTCAGGCAATTAGTAGTAAAAATAAGCAAATGTACCGACACGTTCCGTCCGCTCGCGCTCGTCTCAAGGTCGCTGGTTTTACAACAAATATTTCTATGCTGAGTTCAGAGTTCCTTATTTATTCTAAACATGTTGGGTAGGTATTAAGATTTTATTCATGTCCGGATGTTTGGTCAGATATAATTTCCATGAAAAGAATTAAAATTTGTTTATACCGTATCCGAATTCGTAGGATAGTGGCTGGTGTAAGTTGGTCGGTTGGTTGGAATGGAAGTTGGAACGCGGCAATGGCGAATGTTAGGTGTGTTATCGATCGACGCAGGCAGTCGGCGCCTGGCTCCCGCGCGCGCCACACGTCTCGCCCGCTCGCCTCTCTCGACACATCGCTGTCGCTGCCGTCTCCAATACACCGCAGCCGCTGCATCTCTCTACATCATCCAGGTAACTATCACATACTAGTACCGACACAATATGACATAGCGGGACTGACTCTACACCTACCACTACGACGAGTATAGACTACTAGCGAACCCGCAAAAACAATAGTTCGCTCGCAGTTCAGCCGACTCTAATAGATGATTCATGAGTTAATATACAGCTGATTGTTCGGTGCATTTACATTTGGTCGTGTTATATCTCGTGTTCATTGTATTAGGTTGTTGTTTGACGTTTACTGAAATATTAAATCAGCTTCCCCATCGTGCCCGTGATCGTGAGGCTTTGTGCAAATATAGGAACTTGGAGTACGGGATACTGTACACCTACTGTACTGGAAACACTATTCTATTGTCTTAGTAATAGATTCTATATTGTGTTGTATACAGTGATACGTTGGAAGCCTAATACTTTCCATCGAAATTGTCAAATTTTGTTTTGTTCCATCCTCGTATCATGATCAATGCAGTTTCTTTCAGGCGCTTCAAATAAATTATAAGTAATATATTCAAAAGAAAGTCAATACTTTTGCATGAAATGAACGCAGTATAATTTAAAACAACTCCGTTTGTATGTACCTGCCGAGTTGTGTACGAAGCCTTATGACGTCACAACGTGTGAACCAATTAGGTTTCGCGCTATGCCGCCCCAATTACTTAGCTACCTACAACACTGAATTACACCTTTGAACTTAGAACATACGGTTAACAATTTCACACATAACTAATTAGCATAAGATAATTAAATATAATTGAGGTTATGTAGCTCTTAACTCAGTAGATAATATATTTGGATAATATAAAGATGCAGGAGAGGCTTGTATACGTCGCGCGTACATTAATTCCGCAACGTCAATCAGACGCACTTACATATAGTCACTCTTTTCATACATTTATTGCTTTAAATCATAAATAAATTAATTTCTTTCAACAAATGAAAACAAGCAAAGATTTCCTCTAGTCAACGAAATTTTGTGGTGGAAATGACAAAATAGAATGTAACTGTTTGCCAACTGTTTACCTTACAAATCCAATAAAATCAACTCTATGTATCAGTAAATACAGCAAAGATTCAAACCATTACCTTCGAGGAACAGTTTACCTGAATTATATAATCTAGTTGACGCAAATTATCTTTAGGTGACATAATTGAATCGTAAAGTAAATTATGTATAGAAGGGAAGGATAAATCCTGCCATTCCATCAATTTACATAATATTTATACAAACGTGGGCATGCGAGTATATTTTCTTTTACCTACAGGGATGTTACTAGGGAGTAACATCACATTCGGTCGACGTTGGCATCGCATTGTCAAGTGTCGGTAGTTGCTCCAGAAATAACATCCGAGAGCAACGTCTAAACGTCCAATCTTCCAAACTACCTTTCTAGATAAACTAACGAAAATTAGTTTCTGATTAATAATTATTATTCATCAAAGAAGTTCCCGTATCAGGCGTCGCTTAACTCGAACCATAATAGGCTTATTTCAAATGTCCCTTTATTTATCGCAACTCAAATGGGACGACTTCGAGGAATTATAGAATGATAATATTTTAGTTAGACCAAATTTATTTGGAACCGTCCTTAAACCAAAAGTTAAAATCAAAAGTCTATTTTTTATTCAGTTCAGAAAAACTAAGTTGGGAACATATTATTGCGCGTTGTCTTCGGATGATTGAAGCGACAATTTGTCATGGTCTAAGTGTTTGTCCTTGAAGAAATAACAGATCGGTTGAGATTTGTCGCAGTCATTATAATGGGGTTCCATTGCCCTTGACCTAACGTCTCCCCTCTCTCCCCTCTCACTCTAAGGACGACAACTGAAACTGAACGTGCTCATGCTCAAAGTACCTATATATTCCATCAAGAACAAATATCAAAGCCTAAATGACGTTTGTGAAAATCATCACAATAAGTAAGAACTTACCTAAACACCCATGAGTTTCTTGTCGTTCCTTTCATTATTGGGCGCGTCATTTTAAGTTTTTAAGACGCATTCAATTCGTTATTAGATATTAAAGATCTTTGATCCAACATAAAAAGTAAATTTTGATTTTGATATTTAGATTCGTCTCAATATTGTAGGCTCTGCGGCCGTTTGCTGAATTGAAATCGACAGGCGCCTAAAGAAATACCCTCGATTGCAAAAATATACTTTTTGCAGACACATAACAGTAGATACAACTTGGCATGATCTGTGGCTAATTCCATCTGATCAAGATATCCGTGATACAAACCCCTTTTATTGAGGCTTTTATTTATGGAAATATTTCGTAGGTATATACATATTAGGTATACCACAAACTAACTTACCCAGATGATTATTCAATGAATTATTAAATCATGCTGATTGAGTTCCATTTTGTTGTTTTGATTCAATTACATACATCATTAATGATAGAGAGAGAGAGATGTTAATGTAATTACTGTTTTTCCTTATTTGGTCTGACTGAACTGTTTGATCTTTGCTGAATTTTTCCCTAATTATATTTATGATACTGCTTTCGTCTGATTTTTTCCTGTTTTGAAGTATATATCTAGTATATATTCTTGAAGGTTGATGATTGACTTGATAACTTTGTAATACAATCGTTAAATCACACCATTACTATATTTTCCCCCATTGTCAGTCCGGTGTACTCGCGACGACGACGGCTGGTGAAACTTAGCCCAAATGTTGTAGTCATTTTTATAATACATTTCCGTAATGCAATAATTTACCGTTCTAATAAAATATTGTAATGTTGATGGCTTTGTGCTACAAATAAAGCATGTTCAAGTTATATCGATAGAAGGACCTTAGATCCGTAATGAACACTAAAGCGTCATGTACCTATAACACCTGTGTCATATTATCGAGGTGCCTAAAGTGGAAATGACCTGTAAAACGCTCAGTTAAGTAAAGAAATCACATAATTTTTTGGCAATAATTTAATAAATAAATACATTAGAAATATTATCTCCGAAGTGAACTCCTTCGGGATACCTCTACCGGATAAGAGCTTCTCAAATGAAATCCGGTATCTAAACTCCCCGAAGGCTCTCCTTACATTTCTGGAAGTAAATCCAGTTTAGATTATTATCTTATCATTTACGAATAAATGACCGATGAAGGAATGCCTTTAAGGCTTTGGAAATATCTACTTGTGCTAATTTACCTATATTTTAAAATATTATATGTATGGCCGACGTCAAAAATTGTGGGAAGTTCTCGAATATGTTCAGGCAACATCTTGGTTGATGATTGTTTTTTGTTGAAAAAGGGATGATATCTGGCATAGGGCCTTGTTGAGCTTGATTTTTTGACGCGATAACGTCTAATAAATTGATGTAACACCTGCATTCACACAAAAGTGTCATTTTCCGGTAACATGACGCGTCCGTTCTCGTTAGGAAACAAGAGTATTTAATAATAATGTCGCTCATTTGGGCTTGAGTTATGGTGACGAATGACGAATAGAAGATTTATAAGAAAAAAAAAATTAGAAAAATAAGAAAAAAAAAATAACAAAGAAATCAAATTTTTTTCATCGTTTTTTTATGACGTTATCACGTAAAATTATCGTCCGTAACCGACTTTACAGACCACCATTTTTAAATGTAATTTAATTTTCATCACAGTTGCTCACAAAGTGGATCTTATTCAACCGTTTTTAGGCTCATAATCCAACGTATCACACACGCGTGCGTTATGCATTATCACGACGCCACTAGTCATAAGTTATCCTGATAAGTTAAATTGGTATCTTACTGCTAATTACATGTTAGGTAGGTGAAACATTCTTAATTTATCTGGGTTATACTGTTTTGATGTTTAAAAAAGGTAGGTACCAAAAAAATTTGTAACCTAGCAGAAATGGTTGTCTCTAAAGTCGGTTTACGAACGAAAATTTTACGTGATAATGTCTTAGAAAACCATTAAAAATTGAGTTCTGTTTACATTTTTTATTTTTTCTTTACTTAAATATATTGTTTTTTATCACAGTTGCTCATAAAGTGGACATAACATATTATGCACGTGTGCGTTTTAGATTTGTTAACTAGTGCTGTAAAGTTATCCCGAAAAGGTAGCTACCAAAGAGTTTTTTAGCTAGCAAAAATGGTTGTCTCTAAAGTCGGTTTACGAACGAAAATTTTACGTGATAATGACTTAGAAAACGATTAAAAATTGAGTTGTTTATTTTTTGTTTTTTCTTTACTTAAATATATTGTTTTTCCGTACCATTGTATTTTGTTCTTAACCCCCGACGCAAAAACAAATAGAAAAAACCTAAAAAATAATGTATGTCACACGAGGATGTATAGGTTAAAAGTCTTTAGCCTGGCCTTTCCGGAGCATAATTAACAAAAAAATATTGCCTTAAAAAAATGTAAACATAGAGTTATCACAAATATTTTGTTAATTATTATTTTGTTTTCTTTTCAAGTCTTTTCTTTTATTCGCAACTGTGATAAAAAACGTCGTACGATATACGTGTGGAATTGATATTTGCATCTTGGCTTCTATAACACGCTCGCTGCCGCTCGCGCGTCATAAACCGCCTCTATGCAAAGATCAATTTACCACACTTATATCGTAATGTACTATTTCCGTACCATTGTATTCTGTTTTTAACCCCCCACAAATGAAAAAACCAAAAAAATATTGTATGTCAGATGAGGCTGTATATTAAATTAAAAGTCTTTTGCCTGGTCTATCGGGAGTATAATGAACAAAAAAATATTGCCTAAAAAAATTGAAAACTTAGGCTTATTATCACCAAATTATTTGTTATTTATTATTTTCTTTTATTCACAACTGTGATAAAAACGTCGTACGACACACGTGTGATTTGATCATTCCATTATAGGCTCTATAGACGCACTCGCGTTCCGCTCGCACTCGATGAAATGATCAATTTACCACACTTGTATCGCAATGTACTATTATTTAATGCATTTTAATTTAGATAGTGAGTAGTCTATGTCAGTTTACACCGTCGTCGCACCACTTCCAGGCGTCAAATCTGCAACCGAATAATTTCAATTAGCTTCGAACTTGGCCCGATTCATCAGATATTTCAATACCTTCTATCTACCTCAGTTGATTTGAAACAATTTACAGTCGGGTAGGGCGGTAAGGCGGTAGGGCGGTAGGCGGGAGGCGGTAGGAGAGGTAACAGGCTCCACTCTGATAACGGTCAAATTTCATAATACCGAGCCATCTTCCAAGTAAATTGTAGTGAGAACCATCCGCAGACCGAACTCTCTACCCTCTTCTTGGGAACACTCATATTGAACTTAACATGGCTACTTTTTATTACGTTCCTTATTTTAGTATCTGATATTCAACTGTCAACTGTCTGTTATTGACGTTCAAGTGTGATTACCGAATGTTTGTGATACAATGTGACGGAGATTTCAGAAATGTTTGTCCTGAAATTTCTTCGTTTCCATCGTTCCGATCATTAAAGGAGATTTCGAAAGTAAACGGTTTTTTAAAGTTGTAGACCTTCAAGTCATCCCACATGGGCCATCGGTATGTAGGACCAGTTCAAGGGTCTCCATTGTCGTCTTTATTGTTAATATATGAATAATACTAATAATTACAATAATACATAGTTAATAACAATAATGATGATAAGACATAAATAATAATGTTCATCCATTCCGTCACCTCACATCCGTCGGTCGTAATGATGTGATAACTCATACATAGGTAGATACATACATACTTATATACAATAGAGTGTGTTAAGTAAAGTCTCCACTCAGTGCACCGTATTGTACTTGGTGAGTAACCTTACTATCTTCCTTCATCTGGGGGATTTCGTTAGTGGAAAGGGTTCCTTTTTTTACATTTTAAGGTACGGAACCCTAAAAATGATAAAAAGATCTATCCTCTCCCCCCCCCCACCCCCCTCCATAACTCCCGAACCGCCACGATTCTAACAGATATTGATAACCCCGACGTTGTAATCCTAATCCTAACTAATAATATAAAATATTGTGAACATCAATACAATACAACCAATTACACAAACAAACTCCCCCTTTCTACAAACAAAATCTGTAATCTGTCATAGCAATTTGTTAAGTCTCTCTGTCTAGGTACAGTCGCGGTTAGAAGTGAACCAGCAGACCTAACACGTCATTTCTTACACCTTTCGCTCCACCAGAAGCGTTGTTCACACCGTATGTTTTGTTTTTGGATTTTCTCTCTAACTCTAACTAACAAGTCTTGCTAACTCACATATTCGAGAGGAAACTGTATGTATCAGAGATACGAGATGCTGAGCTGGATGTGTGGTGTAACGAGAAGTGATGGGATTTGAAACGAGTTTGCAAGAGTTACTGGCAGGTTGCCAGTCGGCAGAGTGGTGTGGTTCTCTCATGTCATGGGGAGAGGGGATACTCATGTCACCAGGAGGGTACAGGACTTGGGAGTAAATGGTCGTAGAGAGTGAGAGGAAGAAAAGAGATGAAGGGTTTGCGTTGGGAAGGTTATTATGTTGTACTAATACTTCATAGTGGGAGCAAGAAGGAGAGGGAAGGTGTATCAGGACTTTTGGTCGTTGATTGTGCGAGTGTATATCCAGACAGCGGGAGATGTACGTTGTACCTATCATCTGTAAGGCTTAACCGGTTAAATCCGGATCGGGTTGTAGTCGGGTAGTCGATACGATACCGAAGTCATTTGTCATAGTCACAGTTAAATCTGTTACATTTGTTTCCATTAAGTTACCATTAGGAAGGCATGGCCATAGCCAGAGCCAGAGCCAGGTATAGTGCGGGGGACGGGGACGGTGCTGCGGAGGTGGAATTGAAGGGGGGGGGGGCAGCTCGAGATGATTCTTGTGTTAAGTTGATGTTTATCTATCTAACTATAGTTGCAACCTCTCGTCGTACATTATGTAACTGTATATGTATATACCTATGTATTGTGAAGAAGCCGTGTAAATACACGCCACGGTGCCTCGCGTCGCGCCCCGCGCCGTGATGCGAGCGTGGTGTATTAAACTCTAGTGTATTAGTGTAGGACTGAGCCATTATGTTACACTCAACCAATTTGTTATGTAGGTCAGTGTGTAGGTGGAGCCGTCCTAACCGACGTAGCCGGTAGCCGGTATAGCCGGTGGGCAATGTAGCCGGTATGGCCGGTAGCCGGTGTAGCCGCAAGGGTGCTGCCCTTAATAATATAGTTGCGGGGAATATTTGCTAGTTGCCTTATGTTCAGAGTTCACGTAAAAACTGTGTACTGTGTAATGTCTTGTGTTGTTTTATTCTAAACTATCTGTCTAATATATGTCCTGTGTCTTGAACCAGTAGATCTAGATACTATTCGGAAAGTCACTTTTTATAGTTAACTAGCTACGCCCCGCGGTTTCACCCGCGTAATAATTTTCTGCGCAACTTTCTTAATTTTTTATTTCATAAGAACCTTCTCCTGATAATAACAAACAGACCAAAAAAAGAATTGGCCAAATTGGTCCAGGCGTTGTTAAGTTATGCGCTTACCAACACATTTTGCGATTCATTTTTATATTATAGATGAAATTAAAAAAAAAACAAAATAATATTTTATCGATCAAATTAAACATCTTATTCGAAGCCAAAATTGTCCGACATATCGCCCGCAATCCCATTTCTATGATCGCCCGTTCGTCGTCGTTGTCGCTCCGGGACGATTTCGTTAGAAAACAAAATGGTTTTTTTTTATCAAACTACTTGTTTTATTGTGTTTATAAGATTTCCTTTCTAAAACTTTAAATTTTTTAATTACAATCAATAATGTAGTTTGGATTTTTGAAATATCTTTGTAGATGTACAGGTCCTTATATTTTCCTATATTTATTTTCCCACTTGACTTATTATTTTTCAATGAATTCTGGTCAACTTTTGCTCCAGACAGTACTAAATAAGTATAAATAGAACCTCCTCTACTCTATAGCTACTGATCGATCTATCAACAGTAGATACCGTTTCATACCTCAATATTCATATTCATATTCATATATTTATTCATAATTTGCATTATACGTCAATCTGTTATATTTTACATTTTGTATGTAATATTAATAATTAAAACTTAAAGTAAATAGCAATAAAAAGAGAAATGTCAGAAAATCAAGAAATACAATGTCAAGTTAGGTACTTACAAGGTATAACAATTTATAATTTAATAGCCAAAAATTCGTCAATGCTGTAGAAGCACCGCTTAATAAGCCACTGTTTGAGTCTAGTTTTAAAAAGTCCAAGGTTACCGGCACTTGTTACATCGTCAGGTAGCCTATTGTAGACATGTGGACTCATGGGGTGTATAGCACGCGAGGCCTTCACCAACCGGCTGGAAAGACCGAGCAACCTGCTACCATGACGAAGTGGGTATCTTGCAAAGTCCGATCTCTTTGGGAATTCATGTAGGCGTTCACGGGCGTACAAAGCAATATGGAGGATTAACAAGCAAGGTAACGTCAAGATCTCTAGCTCGATGAAATAATCCTTGGCGCATTCGTCAGGCTGTATACGCGCGATAGCTCTCACAGCACGACGCTGCATGCGGAAGACGCGCTCCCAATCGGCTGCACGACCCCAGAACTCCAGGCCGTACTGTAGGAGAGACTGGACTGTTGCAAAGTAGCACGTACGGACCGTGTTTTTAGGGAGCGTCACGGCGAGGCGGTTCAATGCAAAGCAGGCCTTAGCCAACCTCGCACACAGCTGTTCGATATGAGACTCCCAACACAAGGTTTGGTCTAATCGAAAGCCAAGAAAAGAAGCCGTCCCCACCTGACTCACCCGGACCCCATCTACGTCCACCATCAAGTCGCGACGTCTACGTCCTGAGAGGTCAAAGCGAATAAAATGGGTCTTAGACAAGTTTAATTTAAGACCATTTAATTTAAACCAATCGTGCAGTTTGCCCGCGACCTCCGTCAAACGACTTTCTAGGTTAGTCTCATTATCAGCTGTGACAACGGCAGCCACATCATCAGCATACATAAACAGCTCAGCATTTTCTATGTACTTCGGTAGGTCGTTCAGTAGTAATGAAAAGAGGAGATTTGATAAGGCTGATCCCTGGGGAACTCCTATACTCGTATCGAGACCTTTTGATTTTATGTTGCCACTGTCGCCCACCACAAACTGAGTTCTGTCTCTCATGAAGCTTCGCAACAGATTGTGAGCTTTTGAGTTGATACCATACCATTGCAGCTTTCGAGATAGTACTTTATGATCTGCCACGTCAAATGCTTTCGAAAGGTCACAACAAAGGACCGCGACCTCTCGTCTGGCCTCACGTGCAGACATTATTTGATGTAGTACCTGCCGCGCGAGTAAGGTGGTGGAGTGGCCAGCGCGGTAAGCGTATTGACGATCCGAAATGATATTCGCTTCTTTAAAGAACTTATTAAGGCGAGCTGTTAGACCATTTTCCATTATTTTTGCTACAGCCGGTATAATAGAAATCGGTCTGTAGTTACCAGACTCACATTTTTCACCCTTGCCCTTATATAAGGGACAGACTTTTACCTCCTTTAGACAACGGGGATACACGCCCTTCTGTATACACTTGTTGAACAACAAGGACAATGGGGACGACATCACCTCCGCAACTGAACGTAAAAGTTGTACCGATATACCGTAAACGTCACGCGTCGGTTTATTGGCAACTTTCTTTGTCATTATCGAGTACACTTCTCTCGGTGTGAAAGTAGTGAATTTCAGGGACCTATCGGGATGAGGCATGGCCCGAGCGAGATTGGCAAAAGCGTGATCGGCGTCCGCCTGCGGGGCTCCGCACTGCAGCGCCGCTGCCACGAACTGCTGATTTAGACTATCGACTAATTCAGTTTTTGAGTCATAAGCATTACCACATGGTTTCTTGATTATTTCAGTGAAATCAGTATTGGTCCACACCGATTTTCCCCTCTCAATGTTAACAACCTGCCACATTGTTTTAATTGTGTTATCACTTTTTTCTATCATTCCTACAAAATGATTAGTACGTGTGCATTGCAGTAAGCTATTATATTTAGTCGTACATTCAGTGATTTTAATATCAATATTACTCTCTGAGGGAAATTTAGATTTTAATTCAATTAGGTCAAATAAAAAGGATTTCATATTTAAAATGTCGTCATTTACCCAGCACTTAGGGTTAGGGTTTATTAATTTCATTTTAAAAGGAAAACAGATGTCAAAAAGGTTGGTTAAAATATTAATAATTGATTGTGCAAATTCATCGGGTGTTAAAAAGTGTGATTTTATGCACCGATCATACCAATCGATACTCGCCACACTATTCACGAATGCGTTTCTAGTCGTACGATTAACGTTCCGCATCCTACGGTGAGTGACACAATGATCGTTGTGCGTGATGTTCAACACACCCCGCACACCGTGGTGGTCACTAATATTAGTTACCACTGGCTTAACCTGGGAAACTACCATATTTGAGTACATGTGATCGAGGGAGGTAGCTGTCGTATCACAAACACGCGTGGCGGACGATATTTGATTTTTAAAACCATGAAAGTTTAACAGGTCTTCCAGACTTTTACGTCCAGAACTAGGCACCAACCAGTCGATGTTGGCATCACCGACTATGACGCAGTTTAAGTTCAATACAGTTATCTTATTAAGCAGTTTTTCTAAAATGTCTAAAAAGTCAGAATCTTTAATAGTAAAATAATTAGATCTATAAAAACATACAATTACAATATTGTAGTCAACTAATTCAATGGCAGAAATCTCACAACATTGCCTAACAGAAAAATTACATAATTCGCTGTTCTCTACTGCTTTAATGTGCGATTTAACAAACAAACAACTACCGCCGTGTACCATATCTACTCGGCAATAGCTAGATACTAACTTATAGTTATGTATGTTGATACATTCAAGTTCATCTTTTTTAAGCCAATGTTCAGTTAATGCTAACAAATCGCACCTTAACTCATTTTTTAACAGTACTTCTAGTCGCTTCGTTTTGTTAAATAAGGATCGCATATTTTGATGTACAAGTGATAAAACCGAAGCGCTTTGTTTACCTATTGGAATAACGGGACCGGTTAGACAGCTGTTGTTCGGGCGCGCGCGCAGGCCGTAGTTGTGCCGCTGCTGGAGCGGAGTGAAGTTGGCTGGCGTTGACACCCCACTCTCTCTCTCGCTACTGCTGGGAGCGGGGTCGAGCGAGAAACCAGTTTGATAACTTAACGCGCGGTGGCCACTTCTCCGGTGACATTATTATGGGAAATAGGCTTTCAGGGCAGCCGATAACGAATGCAGAGTGTCTATCGGAGTGAATTTGACGTTTTTGCACCGAATAATACTCGGATTCTGAAATCTTGTTCAGATACTTCGTAATATGATCCTCAGTCGTGTTAGGTGCGAACGACCAGGCCTGTAGGTATCGCGTACTTTCGACGGTTTTCAACTCACAGTCATCTTTACCGCTGCCTTTGACAACAAGACGTTTTTTCGACGGACGTTTGCGGGTGACCAGCCGCCAATCTGCGCCAGTGCGGTCCGATTTTTGTGAATTCTCCGTACTTGGAACGTTGGAAGAGATGGCAGGTTTTATTATCGGGCGCGGCGTGATGCGGGGCTTTTTATTGTCAAGTATAGGCTCCTGTACAGCATGCCGTTTTCTCCCTGCGACGGCGGTAGACGTCTTACCCGCGGCGATGCCGTCGCTAGGTATCATCAATTGATTCAAACGAACCTGGCGGAGTGGTCGCTTCTGCGATGTCAAAACCGAAGGTGCCTCCGGAACCGACTTGAAAGTGGTAAGGGTATCCTGGGTTAACTGTTTATCAGCATCACAGTCAATAGAAGTAGAAGGTTGCGCGTTCGAACTACCTTCAGATGCAGGTTTATTCACTTTGAGTGATAGGTCGCTAATTATCGTAGATTGCTCAACAATTTTGTTTTCTAACTTAGAAATTTTCTTCGTTAGGTCAACAACAACACTTTGAAGATCACGTACAGCACTTTCTAATGCTTTATGAGCCATTTTTGTAATTTAAAAGTATTAAAAACCGGGAGCTTGGTTTCTCTATTCGAGGTACCCCCGCAACTAATTAGATAAGTAGATAAACTCATATACTTTATATAATTTTCTTTTGTAAATATGTATATACTTAAAATACATAGAAACAACGAGACCACAGACAAATATCTAAGCATAAATACATGTCTGAGGCGGGAATCGAACCCGCAACCCTGTGTTTGGCAGTCCGGCATGGTGACCATTGTGCCAACTGGGTAATAATCGGTGAAATGAAAATCATAGTCATAATGATATACGAATACTTACCTACCTAGATAGATAGATAGATAGATGTGCGGTCAAGTACAACATCTCGAGATCGATCACAAAGGGAAACTCATTTCAATATGAAAGGGAGGAAAAAATGGCATTTACTTTCCCTTGAATAATGAACGTTTTACACAGTTTTGTATCTAAGGTTTAAGCTCTCGACAAACCTGATTTAGATATACATATCTGCAAACGGAACCGGAAACTAAACCGACTTAAGGCGCTCTTCCAGTACCGTATGTAGGTATTCACATTACCTTAGCCCCCGCTCTCAAAGACGTAGCGTGCTGCGTGCTAACTGTTATATTTGATCGATATGCAAAACATTTTAGCATTATTATCCACAAATATAGTTCCTAGAAGTCAAAACCTATCATTTGATTCATTTTTAGAAACAAACGTTAACTATTTTTGAATAAAACCCGATAAACGATCTAATAATTCTCTGTTTTCTAACATTTTTTTTTATCGAACGAAGTTGTTCATATCATGTTTTCAACCACAATAAACAAAAATATGGTTATTAAACTACAATATCCATTTATATCCAAATAACAAAAAAGAGTATTTGATTACTTAGAGTTACTTAAAACAAATTTTTCGATTTTGGTAGCTTTATTAGCACAGGGCCTTAAATAAACTTGTGTGAATGTAGATACATTGACATCTAGTATTTATTACAAAAATTAAATTTTATATAAAGTTTGGGGTGGGAATCAAACCCGCATGTTTCTGCGTCACAGATGGTTAAAGTGTTCGAGTGGTTCGTTAGGTTCGCGCGACTTGTACTACTTGATTGTACAGAACCTAACTAACTTCCACAAGAATAATAATTAAGAAGGTTCTCTTTAAAACTTTAATACTGAAATTACACTTTGTTTCTGAGTTTTGCTGCGGGAAAATCGAGCTTATTTGTTGCAACTTAAGGTTTTAATTCAATAATTAAACCTTCGTCTATTACTGAGCGGTATGCATTACAATTATAATCAATTCTGTCTTTGGAAAATGTACGCTAAAGCTTCGCATTTAGGGTGCAGTTTCGATTATTCTATTTAAAAGTTAGCGTTGGTTTATTAAAGCTGGGATTAATAATGTCCGCCGATAATAAGTTGACCTATTTCATGTTACGTTACTTGTATTTTATAACCCCTTACTACGGATTTAAGCTTTGAACAAACAGTTACAAAAGTAAGAGAATTATTGCCAGGATTATTAATTAATAACCGAAATCTAACCTTATTCTGTAATGTACGATTCTAAAACATTATCTTTCAACTGTTAACAAGGCTTTCAAACTATATTAAATAAAAAAAAACATTCTTACTTAACTAGGCAATTAATTGAAGGTGAAATATATTAAGCGACACTTAAGTATGCATTTTAGATTCATGATTATTCTTTTAATATAAAGTTCAGGAATGCTACACCAATATAGTGAAAAGTTAAGGATTTTTTGAGAAATGGCAATTTCATTGTTAGTAGAGGGTATCTTATGTGAATAATGGTGTTATTACATTTAAAAATATCCAAACTTCATGTAAACAGGTCAATTTTCTCTTACTTTTGGTTTTCCAAGTCTTTTTTGTATTTATCTAGGTTCGATGCAAACTTTAACTTCGACTAGTCCTCTAGACACGTCTAGACTCCAATCAAAAACAGTATAGTATCCGGTAGATATACTACTGGCTACAATAGGTAGGTACCTACCAGTAAATAACGTGAACATCTATGGCAATAATGTTACCATATCTATTAGATACGAGTATATAAACAGCAATAATTTATACTTATTAGCTTCGGTAGTGTATAATTCAAGTGACATTATGTAAGATCTGACACTCCTATGTTATGTGGCAAG
This sequence comes from Idaea straminata, assembly GCA_951213275.1. Lineage (NCBI taxonomy): Eukaryota > Metazoa > Arthropoda > Insecta > Lepidoptera > Geometridae > Idaea > Idaea straminata. The sequence goes on along the minus strand of OX577867.1, from coordinate 11,136,046 downwards.
TAAATAATACCATAGTTTCGCTACGCTACTGAGGTAGGTACTTAGTTATACCAATACCTACCTACTCTCTGTAGATAAATTATTTGAAATTACCTACTCGAATAATAATTATGATAAAACGATTTTCTTGCAAACTGTACTAGGGAACAATGTTAAAGTTTTGAGTCACTTCTTTTGCCTGAAGAAAAATAATAGACAGACAAATGGTGCCGACTTCCTTTGCTTAAAAAACTCCGATTTCCAACGTAACGATCGGCCGCAAAAGCTCGTAACAAACAGGTACAATCGGTCGCTCAAGGTGACATGCGACGTGACCTCGGTCAATTGACTAAAGTTTTATGATTGTGTCACTGAGTTATTATGTTTCACTGGAGATAACGATACGAAGAACGAGTCATGACGGGTCACGCCCGTTTGTCCGGGGCCTAAAAAATAGAATAAATATAAAATTGCAAGATACACAAAGTCATTATAATAAAAGGTCGTCTCCCGCGGGTTTAGTTTCATATTCTTAATAAAAATTATATTATACGGAGACATCGCGCGACTCAACCCCCTTGAGACATTGTAGCAGACAATGTAGGTATGTATGTATTATTACTAGAGTTCATAACAACAACATATTTGAAAACTCTATGTATTTAAGACACTGATTTAGCCATTATAACACAAGTATCGTTGCTTATCTTGGGTATAGATATGTGTGCAATGTGCCACAATATACCTATCATTATTATTTTATATTTTTCCCTATGGAGTTTGACCTTTGACCCTGAGCCCTATGTACCTAAGCTCCTGTAGGCGTCGCTCTAGATTAGTGCCGATAGGTTTATACCCAGGTGTACCTAAGTAGAAGACGTCACTCGGGTCAGGAAGGTCAGATTGAAAGATTCATATACATTTAAAGTTCACGTTCTGGCAGACAAATAGAATAACTAACACAGAATGGATGAACACAAATTCACTTTGTTTTTTTTTTATATCAAAGTGAATTAAGGTCGGTTTCCATGTGTTTCAATTTAGCATCCAAATCGGATGTATAATTTAAAGGTACAATCGGATGTGTAATTTAAATCTTAATTTAAAGGTACAACTGCGTAGTAAGGTACAAGGATTGCGTCCCATTGTACCGTTCCGGCATTATACCGGCACCGACCGGACCGGCACGCATGTCACATCACGTGCATGCTCTGCTTTGGAAGAAAATAACCCATTTAAGGCATTCAATATTTGCCATTTGTTTTAAATTTTGTATGTAGCCTTTGACACTCGCAGTGTCTTACATAAATCTAGATACATTGTTATTATACTAACAACGTATCACTTGTCAAAATCGGTTCAGTCGGATAGTTCCAGCACATGAGTAAAGTATTCTGTGCTCATGTGGTTCCAGTTGCTCCCTACGAAGTCGGAAAGGAGATCACTTGCCGACTTATGAATACATTCGAGATAAACAAAAATATTTAGAAGTTATTCCTTTCCACTCCTGGTTATCGACCACCATAGTGGTGGAAAGACAAAGGTTTTTTCCACCCTATAAGGGTGGAAAAAACCTTTTCATTACTCATACTCCGAAAGTAGGTCTAAAGATGCCTGAAGAGCGTGTAGAAAGAAAAACTTTCAGCCCTAGGGAAAATCGCTTTCACTGACAGCTGTCATGTCAAATTATGGCTTCGTGCGACTTGTGCAATGTGCTTGTAGCCAGTATCAGTATCATTACGCATTAGGAACTTCAAAAACCTAACCTCCTTGCTGTAGGTAACACCAAAAAAATAAAAATTATGGCTTCACACGGCTCATGCATACTGCCAGAGGTAGTATGGAGTCTCTCATTCACTCTCGTTATTTTGAAGAATTTTATGTATTATTCGTAATGAAAAGCACAGTGTTTACCTCGGGTAAAAGACTCATTAAGTCCAGCCAAACTCCTTCTCGGGACTCAATGAGTGACTTTCACACCTAGGGTAACAATGTACTATTGTCTTTCTATGTCTTTCTTATCTTCTACATATTTCCTTTTTTTTAGTAAAATAAAAAAGCTTATAGTAGGTACCCCTCTTTTTAGATAGGGATTTAAAAATAAAATAGAATAAAACGACGCCCACTTTATGATAATATGATATGACAATGGGCGAAGACCGTGATATTTTCTTATAGTTAAGGAATTTTCCTAAGAGTATAAATTCCTTATTTCCCAACATTTCTGTACAAGTTTAGTATCTAAGAGGCATTCGTTGTAACCACTATAATTCACGATATAATTACTTATAAGGAACCCTTCAGTCTCGGTCTCGGTACAAAGCAAGTAGGTAGTCGGCGAGAGTCGAGGGTCGTGTCTACTTGAATACGGTATCTTGGAGGAACAATGCTATAGTTGTGAATAGAGAGATGGGTTACTTATCGACTGTAGGCAGCCCTTGTTTGTCCCTTCTAGCTTGTAGACCAGACGTTACGGTCGATGACGTCTGCTTTGACTTGTTGTAACGTATTAGCATACTAACATCGATTGACTCCCAACTCGGCCCTCAAATTCATCCTCATCCAATTCATCCCAAACTACGGTATCTACAGACAACAAAAATGGTGTATTATTAAATCTACGTGACTAATAATGACTAATTGTTTGAGTTATTCCTGTCGTCTCACTTGCCTAATTTACTACCAACGTTTTTATTCAAAGCTGCTAGTTTTACTGCGGTTTGATTTGTTTGCTGAAACTTTCTGACAAATGAAACTATGATGGGCCATTTTATGCTCACCTGTCCCTCTAGTTAGGGAAACAGACTAGGGGGACAGATGGACACATTCTATTAATAATATTGTCATTTGTTAACATTATATTGCAGTTAGTATATTTTTTATCACAGTTGCTCATAAAGTGGATCTTATTCAACGGCTTTTAGGCTCATAATCCAACATATTATGCACGCGTGCGTTTTAGATTTGTTAACTAGTGCTGTAAAGTTATCCCGAAAAGGTAGGTACCAAAGAGTTTATAACTAGCAAAAATGGTTGTCTCTAAAGTCGGTTTACGAATGAAAATTTTACGTGATAATGACTTAGAAAACGATTAAAAATTAAGTTGTTTATTTTTGTTTTTTCTTTTATTAAATATATTGTTTTTCCGTACCATTGTATTTTGTTCTTAACCCCCGACGCAAAAACAAATAGAAAAATCCCTAAAAAATAATGTATGTCACACGAGGATGTATAGGTTAAAAGTCTTTAGCCTGGCCTTTCCGGAGCATAATTAACAAAAAAATATTGCCTTAAAAAAATGTAAACATTGAGTTAACACAAATATTTTGTTAATTATTATTTTGTTTTCTTTTCAAGTCTTTTCTTTTATTCGCAACTGTGATAAAAAACGTCGTACGATATACGTGTGGAATTGATATTTGCATCTTGGCGTCTTTAACACGCTCGCTGCCGCTCGCGCGTCATAAACCGCCTCTATGCAAAGATCAATTTACCACACTTATATCGTAATGTACTATTCTATATTCCTGATTCAACTAAACTTTGAAACCACAAAGTTATTAGTTTGAAATGTTCTCTCTGAAAACTGCATAAATTCCTTTATTTCTTTAAGTATAGAAAAGCTTACGTAAGCTGCTTTCGATAAAAGCTCTCGAGCTGCCCCCGACCGAGCTCGTAGTGGGAACGTAAGTTTGTTGTGATGTTTTAATAAACTTGTTTAGTATAAGATGAAACTTACTTAATGCAAAAATAAGATCTTTCATATTGTAAATCTTATAAACTAGCGATCCGCCCTGACTTCGCACGGGTAGCGGAGCATTTACATACATCTATATTTTTTCTATCTCTCAGCCAATTTACTCAAAACCATAATAAATTACCACGTAAACTGTCTTCATGGATCACTTCTTAAGTATCCGATATCCGATAATCCGTTGAGTAGTTTCGAGGGTTTTGTTTATACTTAGTAGTGATGGTGGTCATGATGTACAGTAGTAAGTATTAGGTAAATAAATAAATAGAACGAGCTATAGTATAGGACTCACAGTACAGACTCAGGGCCATGACGCGTTTTATGACCGATTCACAGGTTGTCCTGCCGACAAAAAATATTATCTAAGAGTTTCAGTTGAAGGTAAGTATCAAGTAGTTTGAGATAAGTAGGCTGTGATATATTATACTTAGATATTTTGATCTAAGAATATATGAGAGATCCTCCGTAACTCGGCTCTTCGCGTGTTATATTCACCACGAAGGTACCAGAACACTTGATTCAATTCTCGTTCGAGAGCGGTCGGTAGGTTTGGATAAGAATCATTTCGTGTTACCGAATATTTGGCTGCGCCCGGCACAGTGGCGCCCCCGCTTCGGGCCCGTGTCAAAGTATTCTCTATTGAGTTTAATATCTAACGATATCTATACATATAATAAATCTGTAGACATCAAAAAATCTGTAATTGTAAGATATCCAGAAAAAAAATACACAGGTCGCCTTAAAATCGTTAGCTGAACACGATAGGGTAGTTTTTAGAATTTTTGTCTGTTTGTCTGTTTGTCTGTTTGTCTGTTTGTCTGTTTGTCTGTCTGTTTGTTTGTTTGAACCAGGTAATCTCATAAACTACAGAACAGATTTTAACAAGGTCCACACAAATTTGTTCAGAATATATCAGAATAACATTTAGGCTATGTTTTAATTTAACTTTAATACAATAATTAAGATATTTGATAAAAAAACATTCAAAAAATGTGAAATCGAAATATTTTTCCGTGGTAAAACGTAATCGAACGTCAGAAGAGAACAGTACCCTTACCACGGGTTTTTTACGTATTCGATTAAACATACTATATTGAGTATTTACTATGAAACTTCCTAAAAATCAACTTACTAGGTCCACCCGTCTCTGAGAATATCGGTAGTGACACACCGACAGACAAACGGACAAAAGAGTGATTGAAAAAGGGTTTCTATTTTTCGAGTTCTTCAAAAAGTCATGGTAGGGGTGCAGTACATGCCTCCGCTCAAGATGACACCTGTCATAAAACCAAATAGTTTGCATTTAATACTACCTACGTGAAACTGAAAATGAGGTTAGTTCAAAGAGGTACTACTACATAATATTACCGATCTCCTTTACCGAAGACCTCCGATGTTACACTTCTATCGCGCTTTTCTCCTGCTATAGTTTGAATTATGAGTTCAAGTAGCGGAAACCTTAGATAGTAAAAACAAAAAAAGAATTTTCCAAATCGCTCCAAGAGTTTATGAGTAATCAGCGAACATACATAAAAATATATATACGTGACGAATTGAGAACCTCCTGCTTTTTTGATGTCGGTTAAAAAATATACAGGTAGTTATTTGTAAAAATCATTTTTTTCCAAAATTACGTAGCCCTACCTAATAAAAAAACTGGGTATTTTAATCAAGAATTCAGAAAATTGAAAAAGTTATGTTATGTGTTATGTTATGTTTTTTGCGCTGTGATTTTAGACCCGATGAATAAATAATGCCCAACGCTTTATAGGTTTTGTTTGATGGCATTATTTGTCATTTTCGATGGGTATGGCATAAGTGAACCGCACACTTTTGAAAAATTATAGGTTATCATTTTTCTTTAAATATTTCGTTTCCAAAACGTCTCGCTTTAGAAGTTGAATGTCCTTTTGTAGTTTGGTATAAAGGTTTTGGAAAAATCGGTTTGACATAAAAATCCTAGACATAACATAATTTACACAATTATGTTTGGCATAAAGTTACCGCGCACTCTTAGGAAATCAAGAAACATCACGTTTCTTCAAAAACCCTGTATCCAAAACGCTTTAGAGGGTTGGTTTTTTTATTATTTGTTTTTTTTTTCGATGCCGTCTATCGATAGGTATGAGTCTCAAAGGGCACCGTACACTTTTGTGAAATCATAAGACATCACGTTCCTTCAAATACCCCGTTTCCGAGACGCTTTAGATGTTTGGTGTGAAAGCATTTTTTGTTCAACGTAATGCCTGCTATCAATATGTAAGGATCTCAATGTGCATCGCGTTATTTTAAGTATTAGTATTTGTTCTGTCCAATGGCCTTTCTTTTTAATCATTAATATTATTATTTGATAATAAAAACAATGTAAAATATTATTTGCACCAAAATAGTATATTATTTGCATGCTGTTGGTGTAAATACTATAATCTCTTATATTATTAATTGAAGAATATGAATCGAGACACAAAGGTAGGTTGATAATTATTTTTTCTTTAATTTACAAAAATCTAAAGATAACTAGGAAGACAAAGTATGTTGAAAGTTTTGTGCGAATAGAAATTGGACTTAGTTTTAGCTTATCATATTGTTGTGTACCTATTATGTTTTATTTGTGAAAAATTAACAAAAATAGTACATTGTTACCCAAGGTGTGAAAGTCACTCATTGAGTCCCGAGACGGAGTTTGGCGCCCGAGCGTAGCGAGGGCGCTAATAGTTCGAGGGACTAAATGAGTGACTTTCACACCTTGGGTAACAAGTGCTTTTCATTACGAATAAACATAAAATTCTTCCTAATAACGAGAGTGAATGAGAGACTCCATACTACCTGATCCTCTTACAAGGTAGGGACCAAAGAGGTTATACATTATGTAGATTTTTTGTTTTTGCTATTTGTTTTCAATATGTTTTCAATACTCAAATACGTCGGTACTTACCGAAGAGATTTTTATAAATTAGTTTATCCAACACTGAGTAATGACGCGAAGTCCGTAGATTTAAATTACAGTTTTTCATCTTTACATTTATTTTATTAAATAAGATATCTTGAACTAAATATATCTACCTGAATTCGATTACTGAGAAAAAACCTATTATGTACTAAACTCTGGCAGTATAGATGAGCCATGCGAAGCCATAATTGTTATTCTTTGGTGTTAGCTAAAGCAAGAAGGTTAGGTTTTTGAAGTTCCTAATGCGTAATGATACTGATACTGGCTACAAACACATTGCACAAGCCGCGCGAAGCCATAATTTGACATGACAGCTGTCAGTGAAAGCGATCTTTCCTAGGGCTGAAAGTTTTTCTTTCTACACGCTCTTCAGGCATCTTTAGACCTACTTTCAGAGTATGAGTAAGTAAAGTAGTGCCCTTGCCAAATCAATTAAAAATATAGTTTAAAAACAATGTAACTAACTATTTTGTTTTTATAACTTACACCGAATGATAAATTGTATCTATGCAGAAAAATGCTAAGTATTCTAAATAACCCAAAACCACATCGCGAACGAAGTTGCGGGCAACAGCTAGTACATAATATATTTCCATCTTCGCAATAAAATCCAGGTAAGTAACTACCTACCGATACCGATACCGCTATACTGAAAGTATAATACGTAAGTTAGTTGGTATAGTTTTAGTCCGATGAATGAAAGTTAATTTAACTGACAGACAGACAAGTGTCTAGACGCCCTATACATATAATAGATCTAAAGCTCTGTAATCACTATATTTACGTTGATTGATTGCAGATAGACGTAGGCGGCTGATCAGTTCAACCCAGTCGCCACAAAAAAAAATTCATAACCTGTTTTCAAAATAAATTAAATGTTTATAAGTTCCAATGACACGGTCGACTAAGTTGAGAGGGTAGTAGGTGCTGGGCAAGCCTACTCCACCCTAACGCAAAAAGGACCCAATTAAAAAGAGTCTTGTTGCGGAAAAAAGCCAGTAAACATACATACATACAAGTTCCAATTTGTCACACAGACCGTCACTTTCGCAGACAAACAGAAATAACAGTGTATAAAACTTCACTTAACTTGTCACTTTATGAAATGAACAATAATTTGACTTTTGTTACTATCAATCATATTGACTGATTGCACGGGGGCAGAATGTCCGTGGTCCACCAACAGAGTTCACCCGGGTGTACCAGCGGGAACTCAGTTTGTAATTTGTGGTTAACAACTAAATACGATTTAGTACATAATTTCATACTGATCCCACAACATTTAATCGCACGTAAAGATATCTAGATTTTTCTATAAAAATGTTCCGTATTCACTATTCAGCTTGATTTTATTTATTATTCATTCAACCCATTTAAATATTCCGTATTCAGCTTAATTATTTCAATTCTTGTATTATATATCAACAGTATCTCGGAAACGGCTCCAACAATTTTCATGATATTTAGTATTAGGTTCTAGGCCGAGGTAAAAATAACGTAAAATAACCGAGCAATTACGTTTTTTTTTTACTAATCGTACGAGGTGATCGGTGAGCCAGGTATTGGAGTTTACGTGCAGACAACTAGTAGGTAGGGACATAGTAAAATCATTCCACTACAATAATAATTCATCTCTTATATGATGCCTTTTACTAACGCTCAGACAGATCAATAGGTATCACAACTCATTTTTTTTTAATACTACAAACTACATTTGGTATAATGGTGGTATAGCTATCCTTGTCATGCACCATAAACATAAATAAAGGTATCCTTCTCACACTACCTCTATACAGTAGGTCGATGGGTACCTAAGTTTAATATCTTATATCTTAATCCCAGGTCAAGGGAAGGTGTTAAATCATACTAACACCGGTTTTGGCGCCATTCCGGAAGGCGTTATACAAATCTTCAGTGGCGGTTGTATAGCCGTTGTATATTTAGGGGTCGGTCGTTCAATAACCGTTGTATTGTATAATGTATATAGTTGTATAAAGTCGTGGCGATAAAGGACATATACAGTACGATGATGTAACGGTAAATGTTACACTCGAGAAGATTGTGTTGTTTATTGTCATTAACTAAAGTAGTGAATGTCTCTTATATTTACTTGTTGTGTCATCACTTTTAACGCTAATGTCATATTCATCTATATTTTTACTTAACCAATTATCATTAAAATATTAAGTATATTTTTTTAGTATTTTCATACCGATTTTGTTATGAAGGATACATTCAATCCTTAAAAGTATTAAGCTTTTTTTATCCAGACTTGCGTGTATGAATTCGTGGTCAGCTTTTATTTATATAATCTAGCTGCGCCTCGCGGTTTCAACCGAGTAATCCCCAATCCCGTGGAAATATCAAAATGAAAAGTAACCTTCCTCGATAAAGCCACACAAAAATATATTTTTAATTCGAACCAGTAGTTCCTGAGATTAGCGTGTTCAAACAAACAAACAAAAAACTCTTCAGCTTTATAATATTAGTATAGATTTACTTCAAACAGCTTATTGTATAAAAACCACTAAAGTTTTCTCGTTAAAATGAAAATAATTAACTTCCAAAGTATTCAATTCTTTTATATAACGTTTGTAAATTATAAAATTGAACAAACATAAAACAATAACAAAAATAATAATTAATTTTCAAAGAAGAAAAACAAGCCATGTTACTCAATATTATCCACTCAATATTACTGAACCTGTTTCCAATAATGAAAATCTTAAAGACAAGTTCTTAGAATTACGTCAGAAACGTTTGAAGAGAAAATATTACGTTTGTTTTCGAGATATTTTATTATTTGAAAGTAAATGAGGTTATGTTTATTTGTTATACATTTATACCATTAAACATCCGATTATTGTACCTAATAACGTTTCAAACCAGTTGATTTTGTAAATATTATCGCGACAAATTGAGAACCTCCTTTTTTTAAAGTCAGATGAAAATACCCTATATTGCATCGCGTTCCATTCTGTGCAATCAGTCGGTTTCAGTTGGCCGGAGTGGATTGGAAGGACACTATTATAAATTATAAACATTCGTGTGTTCATTTATATTTTTTTTTGTTAACAGAAACTACTAATTACTGGACCGATTACGATGAAACTCAAAGTTAAGATAACTAATATATCCTAGAATCTTTGAATAATACATGGCCTACTTTTTATTCTGACTACATCCGAATCGATCGAGCCGTAGTCGGTACCGTACCCCTAAAAACTATTCACTAGTGTAATCATCTCTCTATCTAAACCCAGGCCCAGTAGACTTTTAACAAAATAGAAGAGGGAAAACTTTTTGGTCCTAGTTTTGGAATGGGACGATACGCCCCCTAAACCACAGAATGCTTCCGCATGCTGGTTACGCCTTAACTAGTTCATTTAATTTTGTAGTTCCTATATCTATTGGGCAATTACAGTTGGTTGCCTGAAAGGTAGAGCTGCAATGTGTGTAGTTTTTAAAATTATTTCACAAATGAGTGTTTTCATTGTTGCTCTATTTCTGCCCGCGATTTTACCACAAAACCATAATTCAAAGAATATTTCAATAAAAGTGCAGTATTTCAGTAAATCCTTCCCCGCGTGGAGTGTAGGGGGGGGGGGGGTAGATACCTATAGCTGTTAGCTCCATCTGGCGAACATGACAAATGAACGGGTACACAATAACACGACGGAAATATCTGTGGACAGCGCACATCACGAACCATTATATTATTACTCACAAAAAATATGACTATAAATTATTCGCACCCATTTCAGAGAAAAAGCATTTTTCTTCTTTCAAAGTTTCAGTTTTCATTTCTGATTGAGAAATACTTATTCTAAATACTATTATTTCGCTCGTTCGGGGGAGAGTGAAAATAGATAATAAAATGTGATCCAGGAATAAAATAAAATAAATTATTTTGGCCATTTTGACTAACTGGTAATTAATTTTTGTATTTATAATGTTAAATGTGTATGTCTTTTTATATTACTAATAACGAAATAAAGTATATTTTGGCCACATCATTTCACATTTTACGCATGATATCATAGCGGATTTTTTATTTGTGACGAAATTCTGTGAGATCAATATTCCTCGAGAAATATCTTTGAAACCATACCTAGATATTCCCGGCGGGTTATACAAACGTGAAGTAATGGCGGGAGTTTGGCCGTTCTCAGCTAAACGCTCTGCCATGATTTGTTTGTATTGATTGCTTTTGTGGTTTGTTTATTGCTTTCCGCGGTTATTGCTATATTTTAATGATTTTATTGTATTTTTTTTAATATAAGCTGTAGGTAAGTATATCATTTGATGTTCTTAATATGCAGATTTTTTTTGTAGGTATAGGTACCTAGATTCGAATACACAGACTACTATAGACTTTAATATTGAAAGTTGAAGTACTTCTCCCTAGATCAATAGCAATGACACATAAAGCATAATCTATTATTTACATATTATTATAAAACACAGTTTCCTTCGATATTATATATAATACATTACCTTCCTTATCCTAAGTAGGTATAAGAATAATTATCTTAATCCTTATATGACGGCAACAGAACGGCTGAGCCTGAAATATGACCAGTCTTGAGTTAGTTGGGAAACGAAAGGTTAGGTGAGGTTAGATCGAGCGAGCGAGCGGAGCGGCGCGGGCGCGCGGCGTGGGCGGTTGGTACGCTACTAATTGTAACCTTTCAATGAATTCATAAGATTTATGCCTTTTATACATGATTTATTGTTATCCTACTAATATTATAAATGATGTAAAAGTTGTAATAGTACACTATAGAATGTAACTACTTATTACTGCACATATAGAAGCCTGTGTTCTTCTCTCTAAAGATAAACCTTGTAATAATTATGTCAAGCCGTTTAACGTAAAGAGCAAACAAATAAACTTTCACATTTAATAAGTAGGGAATGAATGTAAGTAATGAAATGATGTATGTTATGTAGGAGAGGAGAGGAGGTGGGAATTATACTTTACTTAGACATAAGCTTCTTGTCGAGTCTTACAAGGTAATATGATTAGTTGCGCCCCACGGCTTCTGTCTATTTCTACCTACATGACACCCTGCTAGATAATTAAAATCATGTTAGAAATGTTTGAGAGCCCTTTTCAGTCGTGCGAAGATATTTTCTTTGGAATTATAAGTTTAATAAAAGAGTTATTACTTACTTCCCAAGGTTTCGTGTTAAAGACTTGAAACTGTCACGTCATTATGAAATGGGACGAATTGGGAAGATGGGATGAAATTTAGGGTTGAATTGGGACTAATTCGGTAGATCCAAAGTCAAAGTCAAAAATCTTTATTCCTTTCAATGCTTAAAGGTATAAGATAACATAGACACGTCTTAAAAACTAAGTTAGGATGTGTGCCTTCGGAACGCGCCCACCAATGAGAAGAAGGCACAAGAAACTCATGGGGGTTTTTTTTTCATGTGATCACGCTCACAAAGGTCAATATTACAAATATTTGAAAGTATTATTTGAAATGGAGCAATTAAAGTCACGTCCAAGGGTTGTTATTATTAAGGTAAGACGAAGTATCATAGTACGCCTTACTGCACAATTTATGCTTTATAAAAGTTTTGAACCTGTTAATGGACATATCATATACATCTTTAGGTAATTTATTATAATAGAGTGCACATGTATTATTAAACGACCTGCTTATTTTCCGGAGCCTACTACCGGGCACGGTCAGTTCATCCTTATTTCTTAAGTTGAAATTATGAATATCGCTATTTTTACGAAAAATATCAGGATTTTTGTGAACGTATAGTAAGTTTTCGTAGATATATTGTGAATAGAGCGTTAATATATTTATCTCTTTAAATTTTTATCTAAGTGATTCCCTGGGGCCCATCCTGTAGATAGCTCGGACAGCTCTCTTTTGCAAAATGAAAACAGCATCAATATCTGCAGAACGGCATCCTACTGTGGGGGTCCACAGTAGGATGCCGTACGACATGACACTGTGGAAGTAGCTGAAATAGACTAGGCGAGCAGTCTCAATATCCGTATATTCGCGAATTTTCTTAACGGCGTAAGCGGCAGAACTAAGTCTATTGGACAATACTTCCACATGCGGGCCCCACTGAAGCTTAGGATCTAAAGTTATACCTAGAAAGACAGCCTTACTGACTAATTCAACTTCCTCATCATTAATTTTTACAACAGTTTTGACTTGTTTTACATTTGGAAGTGTGAACCGAATTAATTTAGTTTTGGATCCATTCAGTAATAAATTATTGGAATTGAACCAATCAACTATTCTAGAGAGAGCATTGTTCACATCGTCAACGTTCGACTGACGCCTTTTAACCTTGAACACCAAGGAGGTGTCATCTGCGAACAACACTATCTCACCACCATATATATAATAAATAATATCACTAGGGGCGGCAGCGTCCTAGGGGCGGCAGATTGCAGAGGACAGTCACTCGATTTCAGAGGATAAAAGTCAAAGACGTGTACTTAAAATATACTTTAAATAAATCCCTATAAAAACTCGTTCCTATCGAAACGTATATTATCGCGTGAGATATAGATGAGAGAAACGCGGCGGGCGAACAACCCCCGCTTCTCTCCGCACTCTCCGAGCCATTCGCGCTCGACGCGCCACTTTTTTTCTTTCTTCGTGAAAAATTAACGAATGAGATAGAAAGAGGAAAAACACTCAAGAGAGTGAACCTCACTCGTTGGTCGGCTAGAGCAGATGCCTGCAAAAGACTAAAAGATTCCTGGGATGAAGTAATTAGAGTTTTAAAAATGATTGAAAATGACAGTACAGAGAAACCAGTCCTGCGAAATGAGGCAAAGGGAATTCGCATCAAATTAGAAAAACTTGAAATTACGCAGTTTCAAGTTCATGGTCGTATTTTGGAAAGGTTAAATAAAGTGAGTGGTCAGATTCAGAGCTCATCTATAGATGTATTGACGGTATCTGATATCTATGGATCTCTAGTAGAGTTTACAAAAGCAGAATGAGAAAACTTTGACTATTTCTAAGAAAAAGCAATTGAGATGAGCGCACTTAAGCAATACCAAGGTGAAATAAAGAGACAACCTAAAAGAAAAAAAATGACGGATGAAACAACGAATGAAGAACCTGAAATATCCTCCGGCTCTAGAGATTATTTTGGAGTGAACACCTTTTTGGTCATCCTTGATAGACTGAGAGCTGAAATACTGAGCTGAGAAGGTATAATGCTTACTTATACTTAAAAAAAAACATTTTTAACTAAATTGACTGAACTTTCAACACAAAGAATTACAGAAAAAACTCTCGTGAAATATTATAACTATGATTTAGAGGACGATTTGATTCAAGGATGTGTGCATTTTCATAGTCACATTTCCTCTGATAAAACTGTAGAGTGTGCAGTGAAGCCTAGATCAAACTCACTAGGTACTCAGTCTCTCAACGTTTTTAAGGAATCACTCTCTGTCTAATGTTTACCCTAACTCGGATATAGCTCTCCGCATTGCACTCACCACTCCGGCTACAAATTGTTCTGGGGAAAGGAGTTTTTCCTGTTTAAAACGCGTGAAAAATTATGAAAGGCCTTCATTGTCTCTAGAAAAAAATAATTATCTTGCTCTTCTGTACATAGAAGCAGAGATAATGAACGCCATAAACTATGATGATATTATAGATGATTTTGCTATTGAAAAGTCCCGTAAAAAATGTAAATCTTTTATTCTTTTTTAATGACTATTTCATTCGTTTATTAACTTTAAGGCCTTTTTTACTACAAATAAAAATTATTATTTTAGAAAGGTTTGTACTTAGGCGGCAGGAATAAAGTGGCCTACACTCATAAAACATATGAGGGATGGAGAGGAAGAGGACGACCTAAGAAAAGATGGATGGACTGCATGAGACAAGACATGAGAGAGATGAATGTTAACGATGAGATGACGACTAATAGGAGTGAATGGAAGAAGACGACATACTGCGCCGACCCCAAATAAATTGGGATAAGGGCAGGAAGATGATGATGATGGTGATTCATAAAACATATAAATCCGGCACTGCTCTCATTACCACTCATAGTTTAAAAAAACATTGATACACTAAGGAAATGACAATTAATATCAGAGATAAGACATTTATGCTAGGCAAAGTAGGTATGCAGAGTAATAACAATGTCAATTTTCGCAAACCATAATCAAGGCATTCGACTCGATTTTGTACTGAAAGTACAAGATATTTGGCATTTAAAAAGAGTCCGGCATCTGGCAAACCTGACTCGCACACTAGGCACTCTGTTGCCAGCTCACCCACTCGCTCGACCACCAACCGATTCGAGTATTTGTCAAGTATTTGTTTCACGAGCCCTTTTAAAAAATTCAAAATTTATTGTTAAAAACAGGGACTCCCAAGCGCATTTAGTTTTAGAGTTTATTGTTTTAGTGTCTAGTTGGAATGGGTAAGTGTAGGGTAGATGCAATGATGCTAGATTAGTGCATGCGAAGACACGATTTTAGCGCGCCCCTCCCGATCCTCGCGCCCTAGGCTGCAGCCTAATTAGCCTAAGGGTAAATCAGGCCCTGATCCCATGGTTTTCCCTTACAAGGTAAGGTAAGTCATTTATATAAACTAAGAACAGGAAAGGTCCTAATATGGATCCTTGAGGAACCCCCATTGCTATCGCAGATCCGGGGGATCGTTTTCCGATAACATCAACACTCTGGACTCTACCGCTCAGATATGAAGAGATAAGATCCAGGGCGCTGTCCCTAATACCGTAGTGGTGTAGCTTCATGATCAATGTATTATGTTGAACGCAATCAAATGCCTTGGATAAGTCACAAATATGTTTTTAATTAACGCTTTACCCGCATCAGTGGTCGAGCGCCCCTTACTAAAGCCGAACTGTTTATTATGTAAGATATTATTATCATGAAAATGTTTAAGTAATTGCTTTAAAATAAGTTTTTCAAATTTTTTTTTTTCCGTTGTAATCAGTAAAGGTATGTTAACACGAGCGAGGTGGTGCTTAGTGCCTGTGTTTACATTGTTATCATATCGTGATGATAATGTCGGAGATTACAATACGTATTATCTATTTGCGTGTTGCAATCGTATCAGTATCGGATCAGCCATCGCATCGGTCGTGCCTTTACCTATCTACCGTTGGTTGAGTGGTTGAGGTTACAATAATATTGTGGTTTATTGGAGATCGGGTGTAAGTACGCATAATTATACTCATTTAAAGTTATGAAGAGTTTGTTTGTTTGTCTTATCTCGGGAATTATTAGACAGATTTGAATATTTTGCATTTGATTGTTCAATATCGTAACCTCTTTATATATTTAGTTGTTAAATAATTCATTAAGCGTTAAATTTGTTTGTTTTGTCTTAGCATTTCCTCACAAATGTTGGCTTGCAACTGATACGAGTACCTACTGACTGAGCCTTTTAAGTATCTTTCTTCATTGTGTGTCTTGTGATGCAATAATCATTTACACGTAGATTTAATCATACACCATTTTTGCTATCTGTACTACTTTACGTAGACACCTTAAAGTGGGATGAATTGAAACAATGGGATGAAATTATAGAGTTGGTTTGGAACTAAATCCAATATCTATCGAAAACTCCTCCCTAAGTATTTGTACGAACCAAGTGTTCATAATTCGTGTCTACACAATTATTATATAATTCATTGTATTTAACTATCTCGTTCTTCTAGAGAAACAATAAACTTCACAATATATAAAGGTAACAAGATGGAAGGTATTATCAAACGGGATCGTTATTCGTTAGACTGTTTACCTCCTTAAGGTAAATATAATGTTGCTTGAGATCTTTACTCGAGTGCTTCTGATGGAAGTTATTTAAGCTCGGTTTAACTTATTTATTAATTATTAAAGGTGTTGTTAATTTTTAAATAACTTGGTTCTTGAAAAAAAGCCCACCCCTAAAAAGGGGTGAATTTAGAATTCGCTTGTTCGGGATGAATACGGAGGATTTTAGGAGGTTTTAAGACGTAGGTGTCGATGTTCTTTTGTTGTCGATTCTGTGACATTTTAATATAAATTATTCTTTTCGGAAATACTGAGGGAGATGTTAAATGCCTTCTTTATAATATCACAGAGTTTTATCCTAAAATGACAACCTATTCCTTTCATCGGTCGGGTCGTAAGGAAATGCAAATAGCAAACAATGCTAAAATTAAACGTGATATTAAATAGGTACAAGTTATTTAACTTAAATTCTCTATTAATTTTCAAGTTTTCCTTTTGTTATACAAGAAAAAACTAATTCTTTTAAAATATTTTATTTACCTACATCTAGAAATATATTTCCGACCATAGTTGGTAGAAATTGTTGGACCCACATGAATATTGTAAGACCCCGTTGTACCTTTTTCTATGCAAATAAACAAATGAATATGAATGAATGACAATGTAACCCTGTTTCTTGGCGACCGGAAGTGGTCGGCCGGAAGTGCGGGTGACGTCACGGTATTCTTCCGTTGTCTTATGCCTACCTAGTTCCCGTGGGACACCGGAGATGTCCCCCATACTTGTCATATCGCGCGTGAAGGTCTTATAATATTTATATTGGTTCTACCTTCCAACTCAGAATATTTTAGAAATGGTAAATAATATAAACTCAGGGAAATTGACTTTTTCATAAAATACAATTAGCTACGCTCTTCAATTGTATAGACATAAATCTTGTACCTGAGGAAATATGTCAACAAAAGGTACCTAGATAGGTAGATACAGTGCTTCGCTGTACACACTGTACACCATAATAAATCTCTAATTCAGAATAAGGGGCACAATAGGTGACCTTTGCGCCGAAAGCCGTCTCTTCTAGGCAAACAAAGACAGCAACAGCAGCTGATACCTAGCTGCTTGCTTTTTATGAACTATTACACAAAAAATCAATTGAATAAACATATTTTGTAGCGAACTTGTGTTAAATGTAATTTGAATTGACATAAATCTGAGTGACTTAACACAATGCCGACCTGTAGAGGGAAAAGTCTTTCAAAGGAAAATTAAAAATTGTTTTCAAACACATTTCAAATCTCATGACAAAACCTGAACCATTGTCCTATTAGACACAGCTGAGCGAGCAACGTGTCGCCCGCGATTATGGGAGTCGCCGCTGTTTGTTGATGGTTGACTCTATGTCGGATGTCGCATGATACTAATATTCTAGTGAAAACTCTGTCAAAAGGAATATGTTTCATATAGGAAGATTTTGGAAATAAGAACATTGGATTTTTAATGAATATCCAGTGTTTAGTCTGCGGAGCCCTAGACGCAGTCAACCGAAACGAACGAAATAAAAAAACACCATTTTTAGTCGAGGATAATATGAAAAATGAATTCGTTTACAACAAGGTCGGGGGAGTGGTGACGACACTTGGTGGGACGCAACTTGCAAGCGGGATCCTTAGAGGAGACAAGTGGCGAGGACGTGGCAGGAGATATGTTACCGTCTGCCCCTGCGCATGAACGCATGCGGTGGCAGGCGACCTATTTATCCTCAATTATCATAAATGGTTAGGTACCTACATTTTATAATTTTTCTTTAAAATATATATTCTCAATATTTACGATAGAATAATACGCAAAGTATGGAATTTACGGACAAAGAAAACCAAATCTATTGCAGTAGCGTTTTTTTTAATTTGGAACTTAAAACGCTCCAGCAATGTTGTATGAATTGGTGTTCTGGGGTTATTGAATACTCTTTGATTGGATCTCCATTATCAATTGCTTAGTATGAATTGCGTTCACGCGGCTGTATAGCCATAAATGTGTTTGCCTATCGGCACAGATGATAATTAAAAAGTTTGCGGCAAAGCTTAAAATTCGTCTTTATTTGTTATATACATTTAATATATAAAATGAGTTTCAACGGTTCAGAAAGTGAAATGGAGATTCATCAAATTTAAGATGAGAAGCCAAATTGACAATGGAAAACCACCTTCCAGCGAAGTCTAAAGAAAAATAATTGAGTGTATATGAAAATTGTACAAGTTGGAAAAACGAGAAAAGAGTATGTTTTATGTCCCTGCATTCTTTTGTGAGAAACACTATATATGCTTCGGCGGAAATGGCAATTGCCTGTCTCGTGTTAGTGAAGTCCTCCCCTACGGCTCGGCCTTCAAACTCATACTCGACCTGCAATTGCCTATTTCGCGTTTTTTGCAATAATGTACTGTTCATATGTACCATCTGTCCCTAAATACAAAAAGTAAATGAAATCCTAACCGGCCTCCTAAAGAACCTGGAATATTAACGTATTACAATGTTGTAGAGTGAATTCTCACGCCACGCTCCCGAACCCTGACAGTATCAGGATCCCCTCCCTGGTGGTGTCGGGTGTACTGCGTGAGAGCGAACGTGATGTAGTGTATCCTCAGTAATACGAAATAGCAACAACTTCCCGCGTCGTCGTCGTCACCAACATGTCGCTGTACGTCCTTGTACTCATCGCTCATCACTTTGATAATATTGTATAGGTATCACAAAGTACCTAAAACACGACATGAAAACATAGCAAGAAAATAAGCTTTAAATATTCGAATTTCCGGGAAATTAATATTTTTGTATCATTTCGTTTTACTGTCATGGGCATGCTATTTGGGGCGGAATAAAGATAAAAGATACGTATACCTATAGGTTTGCATCCATACGACCACCGGAAAATATCACCAACATACAAAATATCGCGGAAAATGGCCGGCTTGTGATGCCGGACCGTTCACACAAATTAGTAATTATTATTTTTTACATAAATAATTAATGTAACTGATTTACCGACTAGTGTTTTGTGTTTCCTTTTTGACAATGACTGTAATTGATAATAATTCATGGGTGTCGAAATGGAAGGTGGCGAAACGAAACCATGTTCAGTTCCCTGTATGGTCCAGTATAAGTATTAACAGTTCGAATATCATGATAAAATTGTACACATAACAAAAACATACGATATTTATGCGAGGTCGTTGGAACCGCAATATTTTCATACAAATAATGGAAAAGTAATGTTAAAGCCCAGGGCGCGGCCGGCGCGAGCGCCCGGGGCGGCTGTGTTGCCAGCTTTGATTATAAACCAAATTCTTTATAAATAAAGATTAGGGCACTTATACTATAACGCTAAGTGGGTTCTCTTTACACAAACTTTAAGGGTCTAAGCTCAATATTCCAGTTAGCTCCATCTCCAACATCACATAATCTATACTTCGTTTGTTTGTTTGTTTGTTTGTTTGAACGCGCTAATCTCTGGAACTACTGGTCCGATTTGAATGATTCTTTCAGTGTTGGGTAGTCCATTTATCGAGGAAGGCTATAGGCTATGTTTTTATGTTGTTTTTAAATTAGGGATCCGTAATAAAATTGCTATTTTGTAACACAAGGTGTAAATTCGAAAACCTATTTTGGCGTGCGCTGCAAAAACTATTGACAATAGAACAAAATGATGTACTACGGGTTTGTAGATCCCATTAAGACCTACAAAAAGTCCGCGAGAACATATATCTAGCAATCATGGTTTAATCACAAAAACCGATTTTGTGTTCAAAATAATTATTAAATCGTCTGAAGAAAATAACTACGTTAAATATGTATCGTAATATTAAATATTTATCAAAATTAAGCATTATATTATCAAGAGTATTTATGTAGAAGTAAAATACTTTTTGTTTCATCTCAATCGGATATTTCGTTTAAAAGTTATCACGTGTGTAAGATGTTAAGAGTTGGTACCTATTAGTGACTTATGGGCCATAGAGTTTTTTATCAACATAAAATCCTGTAATAATCTTTTTCGAAATATATTTGTTGATGATTGTAAGTATAAGATCTTTGAAGAGTATCCTATCCTACTAATTATAAATGTGAAAGTTTGTGTGTGTGTATGTGTGTGTGTTTGTTACTCCTTCACGCTAAAACTACTGAACCAATTGCAATGAAATTCGGTATGTAGATAGCTAGAGGCTTGGATTAACATATAGGCTATATAGGCGCGATGTAGGCGTTTTATCTCGATATTCCCACGGGATCGGGACTTACGCGGGTGAATCCGCGACTTTCACTATCATGTCAGCCCATGCACGTCCACTGCTGGACATAGGCCTCCTCCATACGACGCCACAAACAGCGGTCCTGGGCCACCTCCATCCACCGACTACCCACGACCGCTACAATGTCGTCGGTCCACCGGGCAGCTGGTCTCCCAACACTCCGTTTCGCGTTGCATCGCGGCCGCCACTCGAGAACCTTTACTCCCCAGCGGTTGTCAGTTCTGCGAGCTATATGACCTGCCCATTGCCACTTCAGCTTACTAATCCTAAGGGCTATGTCGGTGACTTTGGTTCTTCTACGGATTTCCGTATTTCGGATTCTATCACGTAGAGAAACTCCGAGCATAGCTCTCTCCATAGCCCGCTGAGCGACTCTGAGCTTTTGAACGAGGCCTATAGTCAGCGACCACGTCTCGGATCCGTATGTCATCACTGGTAACACACATTGGTTGAAAACCTTCGTCTTGAGGCTCTGTGGTATTTGTGACGAGAAGATATTGCGAAGCTTCCCGAACGCTGCCCAACCGAGTTGGATTCGTCGGCTGACCTCTTTATCGAAGTTGGATTTACCTAGTTGGACCATTTGGCCTAGGTAGATATAGTGATCAACAACTTCGATAACATCGTCTCCGATGTGAACAGGTATGGGTACGACATGGGCGTTCGACATGATCTTTGTCTTACCCATGTTCATTTTAAGACCCACCTGTCCGGAGACGGTGTTGAGGTCTCTCAGCATCCTGCTGAGGTCCTCCAGCGATTCTGCCATGATGACTATATCGTCGGCAAACCGAAGGTGAGTGATGTAATCGCCATTGATATTGATGCCATATCCGTCCCAGTCCAAGAGCTTAAATATATCCTCCAATGCAGAGGTGAACAGTTTCGGAGAGATAACGTCTCCCTGTCTCACCCCTTTTTGCAATGGGATCGGATTTGTGCTCTGGTTCTGAAGCCGGATAGACATAGTGGCGTTGCTATACAAACACTTCAGCACTTGGATATACCGGTAGTCGATTTGGCACCGCTGGAGGGACTGTAGCACTGCCCAGGTTTCGACTGAATCAAAGGCTTTCTCGTAGTCCACAAACGCAAGACATAACGGCCGATTATACTCCTCTATCTTCTGTATAATCTGCCGGAGTGTATGAATGTGGTCTACGGTACTAAAGCCTTTTCGGAACCCGGCTTGTTCGGGAGGCTGGAAGTCGTCAAACCTTCGAGAAAGACGGTTGGTGATAACTCTCGAAAACAGCTTTCACTAATGTGCTGTTAAATGCATTTTTATTATTTGATGACCCAGTTGGCACAATTCCCACCTCAGACATGTATTTATGTATACTAGTAGTAGTATATCCGTTGTCTAGTCTAGTCTAGCACCCATAACACAAGTCTTAGCAAGTAGCAAGTAGCTAAGACTTGTGTTATGGGTGCTAGACTAGACAACGGATATACTACTACTAGTATACATAAATACATGTCTGAGGTGGGAATTGTGTGGAAACAAGTTTGGGGCTCGATGGCGATGTGTGGAATATATTGCAATATTTATTATTGTCGAATGGATTATATTTCATTTAAATTAATATCGAATAGTCAGCTTGTGATATGTTAAATGTTCATTAATGTTTTCGTTCAATTTATCGCATATTTGCGAAACAACGATTAGTATGCCATCGTTTTAGTGAAAAACTGTAAATTTATTCAAACGACAAAGAATATTTTTTGTCTATTACTATGTATTGATGAAATAGTAGTACACCAGTGAGGCGGACAGGAAATAACCATTCTATGATATACTTTTAGAATAGAATAGAGAACCAAATGTAATGTAATATCGAGAGATAGCTACATCTGTATATAACATGGTTTATTGTTGTTTCAGTTGTCGGGTCAGTTGCCGGTTTTATTAAGGTAAGTCGAGAACGCATACATACATAGTACAATGTTTGTATTTTAATCTTACGGCTACCGATACCTACAATGGAGACGCAACAACTCAGGTCTTTTTTATCTCTTCTGAAAATTTATTGGATGTTGAAAATTATTTTGGACTGAATGAAGTGATGTCAGTAAAGTTTAAATATTTAAAATATATGTTAGAAATTAAATTAAAGTGTGTAAAATTGAGAACAACTGGTTCATACAATATTATGTTCCGCGGTGAAAACGTTCAATTTCATGTCGCTTCCTGTATCGCAAACGAGTTTAGTCCCCCCCCCCCACGTCACAGGGTAGTTTTTAAAATGTATTTGATTAATCATTAATAATAAAAATAAAAATTAAGTTCCCGGAACACGGGAATGCATCTCGTGTTGTGACTCTAATACACTGCTCGTTTGTGTATAAAAAGGTACAGTAGGTATTAGAAGTTAGTCGTCCGATATTGCTGTGTAAGCTATAAAAATGTTTGAACGATAAATCTTGTTTTTATGTCTCTACTGTACCTACATAAGTTCAAAAATATTAGGCCCCAGACGTCTTTGTGAAAATGTCCCCTTATATTTTACTTTACCGTGAATTTTCTAGATTCTTTGAGGTTGGCAGTGACTAATTTGTTATAAGAAAGAATGATTTTACTCTCATAATTTCGTGTTGAATATATAAAAGTCTACGCCCACTATAGGTATAGAAATAAAGTAAGGATTGTATTTACACCGGTATCTTAATACCGGTGTAAATACAATCCTTATCGTATGACACTAATGTCATACTTCGTCTGTTGTCTCGTGTGATTCTGTAAATGCTTGGTGCAATGACGTCACTATGGGTGTAGATTCTTACTATCTTATCTATTTTTAACCGAGTTTAAAAAAGGTTCTAAAAATCGTCACGTATTATTATGTGTTTTACAATTGGCAGATTTTCTTATTTACACCTAATATTAAGTTAACAGAATATACCTCAATTTATTATAGTTATTATTGAATCAAAAACAAATAATTTGGAGTATTCCTATTCGGTCTATTAAACCCCGCTGATGGGAATTTATTATTTACTAGCTGCGCCCCGCGGTTTCACCCGCGTAAGTCCCGATCCTGTGGGAATATTAAAATAAAAAATAGCCTCTGGCTTTCCTCGATAAATGGACTATGCAACACAAAAATATTTTTTCAATTCGAACCAGTGGTTCCTGAGATTAGCGCGTTCAAACAAACTCTTCAGCTTTATAATATTAGTAAAGATATTCCTTTTCGTCCCATTGAACAATTTAGTTATCTTAATGGGAATCTATTACTAATATTATAAGGAAATAGCTGGAGATCCTTGGAGGTGGACCGATAATGAATATTATTCCACTGACAAAAAGCTATATTGTCAAACCGTGCTAAGGCTAGTACCTATAGATATGTATCCCGATATTTCCACGATAGCAGGTGAAACGGTAGGGCACTGCTAGTATATTGATAATCAGTATATTAGAACGTCTCGTTCATAGACTAACCCTACATGTACCAACTTGTCCCACGGCGTCAGGCATAACATCAATATCGTCCCTCTAAGCAATAGTAGGTCATCATCATCATCCGAGCGATGTTCTCGGTTGCATTCCTCTCGCTCTCCTACGCCTCCACTTTGCACGATCTTCAGCATCCTGGTTTGTAAGACCATTTGCACGCATATCACCCTTTACGACGTCAAACCAGCACTTCTTGGGTCTACCCAGTCTGCCACGACCTGGCGGAGGCGCCAATTTCTGCATCGTACCAGCGTAGTAGACATTCTTGCAATTTATCTGCAATGTCTCGGACATGAAGGCTGCCCCGGATGCGAGAGTTCCTGACGAGATCCTTTCGCGTCACTCCACACATCCAGTGCAACATCTTCATCTCCGTGACACGCAGCTCCTGCTTATGTCGCTCAAGTACCGGCGACGCCTCACTACCATACAAAAGGACAGGTCTAATGATGGTTTTATAGACCTGTAGTTTAACCGGCATTGTGGGGTCACAAATGACACCAGTGGCGTGACTTGACGTCGCAATCGATGTCGCCGGACGCGTGAAGCACAGATCCCAAGTACTTAAACTGGTTCGTCCGCTCGACCATATGACCGTCTACGCAGACGGGTATGGGATCTGTGGTATTGCAAGCCAAGTACTCTGTCTTCGCCACATTCAGTTGCAAACCACCGTTCTCAAGCGACTCCTTTGACGTGTGTACACGTTGCAATAGTAGATAGACGTACCTAATGACCAGTTGAAACAACACGACAGACTAAACTAACTGTCGCACTCAAATGAAAACATTTAACATTTACGAATGGAACTGTACGAACGGAACGAGACATACCCGTTGTTCCTGTTCTTTTATTTGTATTTAGGTTGCTGTTTGTCTCTTGGTGGGGACAGGCGAGAGGGCAGATTGGAATTACCCCTTTTCACAGCTTTTCGTTTCAAGTTTTTATAGGTCTTATTCACTATACCGTACTCAGTTGAACCACAGGTATTTTCACTTGCCCGTTGGTACTACCGGTAGAACCACGGGGAAAACATTGCTATTGTTCTATCAGTAGGACTATGCTCTTAAGATCGAATGGATTTATTTTGAATATAAAAAACGGTTTTCTTCCCAAATATAATGAAATAAGAGAGCAACTTAGTCCGGTTGATTCAAAGTCCAATTTACCGAGACACCTGATTCAAAAACTTTTGACAAACGAGTGTTAAGTAACAAAGTTCAAATTAAAGTGGTTATTTAAAGATAATATATTATCATGAGATCGAGGGAAGAGAGAGATTTACTGTTTGCGATCGTTTCAGATAAGTTTATTTAAATGTAATGTTTTATAAGTTTTGGGAGACGTGACACTAGTAGTAAGGTAATTAAAGCAACTTTGGAGATTGTTGATTTATGATACTATTGCTATAAATGTGCAGTTTGTATGTATGTTTGTTGTCTCTTCGTGCCAAAAAACTACTAAACCGATAACGATACAACTCGGTATTCGGCAAGTCAGTAACTCGGTTAGTTCATTGCTGATGGTCTGTACCAAGATGAGCAATATTGCAGCAATGTGGCAGTAAATGTCGTAGACTGTCGCACGATGTGTAGAAGCCGACGTGGCCTAGGGTGGCCAGCTACGCTCGCAGACCTGGCGAGGCTCGCAGCGCGTCGGTTGGCCGCGAGCCAGCACCGACCTACATCGATCGCCAGCTCTACAGGGTCAATGTTCTCGTACTCTATCACTACTGTACTCATACATTTAGAGTAAGACCTATTATGATTTTCGGGATACAATTTTTTTTACATTTTGTAAAAAAAATCTCTCCTAGTTTGTTAGAGAGTCAGTTAAAGCTTTCGATGCAGGTATTGACAATGATGGCTACACGGCCGGTTTTCGATCTAAAGTAGTACATTATTACTTTATCCAGACAAATTAATGTTACATTCAGCATGCCCGGCCTTAATCTTAAACACAGTATTTCGATCTAAATAGTTGACTCAGATTTTATATCTTGTACTGATTTGATAAAAGTTATCTAGCTGATACAATTTTTAAAATGCTTCTACAGCTTTTTCCAAAGTCGAGATTCTTTTAATGGGCTTTTCTTCTTTTATTTCTTGCAATCTTTTAATTATATTAAATGAAGCAAGGGATTCCGAGTAAATGTATATATTGTTATACGACTAGATTATCCGTGTGTCAAACGGAGGTTGCAGGTTCAATTTCTGACGGCAATCAATTTTTTAGAACGTATTCCATTTTTCATGACTCTTTCCTGTTTACAAATACGTAATGTTGTAAATATGTACATACGTACTATGTATGTACTAAGGTAAGTACATGTACATATGACGATGTAACAATCTTCTCTCTCTCTCTCTCTCTCTCTCGTCTCTCGTAACGAACACAGATCGTGTTCTTCAAACATATAGACAAAGAGCACGTACACGATAGAGAAGTAATGTCGTTTAGCAAAAAAAAAATCGCTTAATCAATATAACGATTTTATACTGGTTTTGAATTGATACCGTCTTTAAAATCGATCAGAAGAGTAGGCAGTTGCTTGTCAAAACCAAATGTAACGGATGTAAGGAAAGACATAGCTAATGTTACCTTTTTATAAGAAGGTACGCTTAACGCAGTTGCGCTCCTTGCTTTAACCCTCCAATAAACGGAATTAGGTCGATTAAATGTAAATAAATTAAATCTTACTGGTTGTTCTAACAAC
Source organism: Idaea straminata (assembly GCA_951213275.1). Taxonomy (NCBI): domain Eukaryota; kingdom Metazoa; phylum Arthropoda; class Insecta; order Lepidoptera; family Geometridae; genus Idaea; species Idaea straminata. Next base: position 11,109,126 of record OX577867.1, on the reverse strand, counting down.
TTCATGTAAAATACTTAGATTATATAAGTGAACCACTAGCATATCAGTTAGAAACCACTGAATATATTCTCACTTCAATGACCCACATTACATCTCTACTGAATCTTGTTCTCGATATATCTTTAAATACAACGTACCTCTATTACATAATATTATCCAAAACTATAATTTAGGTAATTGCTACGAACCCACGTCCTCGTAGTAACACTTCGCTACGGTGCTTGTACTACGAGAACGCTACGTGTTTTCGTAGCTCCGGTAACACGTTCGTTGCGTCTCGATCAAATAAGTTTTTTTGCGCAACTGAAACCGTGGGCGTATATGTAATGAATATTAAACAACCTCTCTTAATTATCTTTATATATATATATATATTTTTTACAAAATTCGTGATATTTAGTTTATTAAATAATATGAACACCTATTAACAGCTTGTGTACCTCAAATAGTATATTTTCACTTGGGATGAAACAAACGACCGTTAGTCTCTAAATTTATATAGGGACCCCAAATTGGGATCGGCGTGAAATGTTCAAAGATAATTTCCGAAGGGTTACCCTTTATTTTAAGGGTAAACCTTCCAGATATTGAGATCGAACTGTCACGATCAAAGGAGGTTACAATTTGTTTATCGGAAAACGTCGGAAAACGTTAGCCCTCTGCCCTCGCATCGGAGGTGTTTATTAAAAAAATAAAAGCAAAAATACATTTAACATTTTATTCGCATTTTTTGTGGAGGGATTTTATTTCAAAAATTTTGTTTCGTCAGGATTCAAACCTGCGGCTTTGAATCAGCTACTTCACTGGGATAGCCTTATATGATATTACAGCAGAAAGAACTATAAATTCTTGTTTTCCGCTTCGTAACAGAATATGTATCGAGGACTTCCCCTTTTGACTTTTTTCCTTCCGAGTACATTTTGTCTTTCCATTCCTATTATCATTTAAAAGATAAGATAATAATAAATTCTTCTTTATGTGAAAAATGTTCATTTAAAAGTTTTTTTATGTCCATGTATTTTATAAGGTTTCTATGTAGGTATATAGGTGTGAATAGGATCTATTTAAATGCAAGGTAGCCGGTTCGAATCCTTCGCCCTCCCTACAGATAAACGAGTCAGTGAATTGATTAAAACTTTAAATGAAAGAGTACAATCTTGTAGAACGCGAGCGCGATCCGACTGGTCAGACAATAAACAAAGTTATATAGCTTAGTTAGAGAGGTACCTGACTACTGAGGGAGAGAGATACGGCTTACTTTGCCTTTTAATGACTGCATAATATAATAAATAGTTTATTTCCAATAAGAAGTATACAGCGGATCTACTTTGGTTGATATCTCGACTATCATACCGTAGGTGAATGGTTCGAGTCCCGGACGGTGCACTAATTGATTTTTCTTACGGAAAATCTATGTGTATTAATTAAAATTGCTCTTACGTAAAAGAAAATATCGTGATGAACCTGCGGCTTACTTATCAACAGACGTTCTTTCCTCTGGACATGATCGGCTACTCCATCTAATACATGTCCCAGGTACTAAGTACAACCTACATACATTAGGACTACAGGTATTATTTCATCGCAATCGATTCAGTAATTTTGTCGTCATAATATATCCAGACTTTCAAGTTATTTTGGTTCGCGAATATTGTAATAGAGTTAAAAAGTAACCCTTTACGTCTGGTATAGGGTAGATAAGGGTAGCACACACCCCTCTAGTAGGGCTGGCGCGTGGGGGCTGGTGCGAGGCTCGAGTGCAGGGTGCAGCCACTCGACATGTCGTCCACTCGGACATTCATTAAATGCAGTTTGAACTGATCTTGATTGCATATCGCGGGGTTATTGCTTACATATAGCTGTCTGTCGTCTGTCTGGTGCTTCAACTAATCCACCCTACTTGTACTTCATCGAATTCCGAATCGGTAGATATTAAATATGTAATAAAAGTGCCATAGAGTGATGTTCTTAGAAATAAAACTATTTCGCTAATACTATGTGTAATATTAATCTACCAAGCCCGAAGCTAAGCAACTAAACTTTTGTTATATTGTTTGTAAGTAAATAAGAACAAATAATAATTAAATAAATAATAGTGTTTTTAAATACCAATAACTATTCATGCAATCTGAATGTAAATATTAATTTATGTATTCGCGAAACAAAATGGCTTTCGTGTCAATAAGTCGTGAAGAAACTATAGCTGAGGATCTAGTTCTACGAGGAAAATATTGTAGACTACGACGTAGCACCTCTACGAGGTTACGGAAGCTACGGCGTAGCAACCAAGTTTCATCGCAATTCGTTCAGTAATATCTGCGTGAAGGAGACACACAGACAATCAGTCGCACGTAGTAAACGTATTTAGCTAAATACATGTAACGGATAATCTTAAACTAAATTCTATGTTAATTCAATGCCAAAGTTGATATTATTTAATTAGTTTGCCAGTAAGTTGTTGTTTGTTGTTTGTTTAAGGTCTTAAACGTATTTATTGTACAAGTAAACCTTAGTCTGTAATCTATGTTCACAATTTGTCGGACAAGATAAACTATTCAAAGTAAAATATATACGGAAGGTAGGTATAAGTAGGTACTATAGAACTTTATCTACTTCGAAAGGAAATGTTAAATTGATCGTAATCCTGGACTAAAATGAAATATAATCCCATTATCCCGGTCGGTGTGTCCCGTCCCGTGCCGCGCCGTCCCGGATTATCCCGTCCCGTGTTACATTATTAATTTGAGATAAACTATTCACTGAATCTGACAAATTGGAGATTTATCGTATCATATAAAGTACAAGCTGTTCCCCGCGGGTTTACTCACCTTACTCGATCCACAATCGAGAGGAAAACTAAATCACGTAAAAAACAGAGAAATAAAAGGTCAGATAGACAGATGTACGAGTATTTTTCATTTAATGATGTAATAACACCTACAAATGGAAAACGGTAGGTATATTTAATGTGCAAAAAAAATATGCAAGTGTTTAAGGCATCATCCATTGCTGAGGGCGGTTGCGTGAAATTGTGCTTAAACACATTTAGCTTAATCAATTTGACGCTTTGACAGTTGGTATACATATTTAAGGTGGGAATTATTTTTTATTGTGCAATTATTGAATTAAAACTAAACGTAATATTTGAGTTAATGTAAGTATTCTTACAAAAGAAAAACAAAACACAAGATTGAGTGGTACCAGAGTATGAACCGTTTGCACCTGTTCATACTTCGCTCCCTCCATGGGGCGTTGTTGTCGGAATATTGTGGTCCTCGAGCATAAAGGCAGAGGTGGGTGACCGCCGAGCACGGTCATCGAATGTCACATCGGGCAACCTCTGTGTACATTGCAGAAATGAACATTGGCCACCTACAGGCGGTAGATGGACTTTTTCTCAGCCAACTGGAAGCCGCGTGGCACAGACCGGATCACATATCGGACGGACATAGTTCACATAACGAGGTACCTTATATACCTACTCTACTATACCTACCTACGTACGTACCTACATCCTCCACAGTCGACGCGACGCTACGTCGAGGTAATGTACGGTGAAATTGTTTGTTGTTTCGGTAAATTCAGTAGACATCCCCCTCCCCCCTCCCCCCTCGCTCCCATACCCTCCCCCCCGTCGCCGTACGGCCTTGGCGAGGCCGGAGGAGGTGTGATATCTACTTTTTGTGCAAAATTTACTTGAGTTACTATGACGCTACTATGTCCCACGGTTTTACCCGCGCAAGTCCCGAACCTGTGGGAATATTTATATAAAGTTGCCTTTGTATTAAACTAGGGCTCCAGCTATCGATATACAGAGTTTCATCGCAATCGGTTCAACATTATCAGGCGCAAACACAAACTTTTACATTCGTGTAGTACTTATGAAATTTAAAATCCTAACTGACTGACTGATACATCAACGCATACCTCAAACCTATGAACGGATCACGTTGAAATTTGTTATCAGATACCTATTATGACGTAGGCATCCGCTAAGAAAGGGTTTTAGAAAATTCAACGCGGACGAAGTCATTTGTAAAAGCAGTGTTAATACAAATAATATATCATTGAACTCCTTTAATACCTTCTAATAATTGTCAATTTTAATACGAAATGAATTACTTTGTATTCGATACCCTACATAATAACAACATAATAACCTAGGCTGGTCCGCTCGCGCTCCAATCACTTACTATATCATGTTCTTGACGACCTTCCAACTAAGATATTTAATTATTATACTAAAGAGGACATAGTCTTCTATACTTGTAATAAATAAAGAAAGGAGTGATAGTCTGTTCTTGGAAGGTAATAAATAAATCGAGTCTTGGGTCTTAGAACTTTGCTGTAGAACACGAATTAATAGTTTTCAAAATGTACGTCTGTCTGTTTTTTCTCTGTAACCTATTAATAAAAAATACCAAAGCTGTTGAAATCCTGTTTTTCCTATTAAATTGTACTATTTTATAGAAAACTATGGTATAATCTACATCTAAATTCCATAAGTAGATCCGGAATAATCAATGAAGCACTGAATTCATTTCTATGAATTTCCATTTAAAAGCTTTCAGTTACATTGATGAAACAACAGCTTGTGAATAGATGTCTTCTCTATTTCGCTACAGTTGATACTCTTTGCTATGTGCTAGATATTCTCGACCTTAAAACAAAGTGATACGGTTCAAATTGTAATAGTTCACTGATGGCCAGGAATGACTGCCTAGACATGTGAAGGTACTATTAGCTATTAGAGCGTCGTTCATTGACTTCATGTAGGTATCTAATAATGGATATGTTGTTCTACTTTTAGTTATTAACTTCAGTTTATAAGGGCTCTTATATGTCCAAAATTCCAACTTCGCTTAGTAAGCCCAAAATATTATTTTATATTTTCAGGATGCAATAGAGCTAATTAAACTATTATAAAATTACATATATTATATACCCTATTTAATAAACCCTTATAAAAAACTCATAAATATTAATATACATATACATTAATATGTAAAAATTCGTCGAAATGGTAAAAAGATTCCTAAAGCAATGGAATTAAAATTGTTTCGTAAAAAAAGGCAATGGAAATATTTCAAACGTCAACGTCTAAAGGTCTTCGATCTTCGTACGTAAATCTCTCGAGAGAAAGGAAACGGAATCAAACTTGAAACATATTCCTCCCCTCCCCTCCCCCCCCCCTCCACTCCCCTGCGCTCGAGCTGGACGGAACTTTACAATAATTTGAAACTTCGATTTATCCCCGGTGGGGTTTGAACCTACGACTTCTGCTTCAACGTAGCTTGCTCCCACCAACTGAGCTAAATGGAGCATATCTCGCCAACTAGAAATTAAGGCCAGACTTTTTATCTTAGGGCATACTTTGCATATAATATTTACATATATTGCAGGACAATGTATACAGCGCGATCTAGCCTTAAGCTTAGCAAGTAGGCTAGTGTTATGATTTCCAGAACAGAGAGAATATAGAAACAAATACATATCATAAAGAAACAAATATCTGTTCATAAGTACTTGTTCGAGGCGGGAATCAAACCCGCAACCTTCGACTTCTTACTTATTGGCACAAATCTCAAAGTTCTATAGATCTATGGAACGTTCGAGGTACACGACCGTCATAATAACAATTTAAATGAATTACTCAACAACAAAACGCATTCCCCCGCAAACTTAATCCGCGAATTCTTTGCGCGTTTTTAAAAAGATTCAAAAGGAACTTCGTGTAATAACGCGGACATTCCCGCGTTACTGCCATGAAATCCCTTCAGGAATGACATTATGATATATAATACCTTGCCACACTGAGAGGGGATGGAACGTTGAGTGAAGCACAACCACAGCCGCAGCCGCTCGCGCTGCCAACACTTGACATGCCAGAATATTTAATTATAGTACATTACGATATAAGTGTGGTAAATTGATCTTTGCATAGAGGCGGTTTATGACGCGCGAGCGGCAGCGAGCGTGTTAAAGACGCCAAGATGCAAATATCAATTCCACACGTATATCGTACGACGTTTTTTATCACAGTTGCGAATAAAAGAAAAGACTTGAAAAGAAAACAAAATAATAATTAACAAAATATTTGTGTTAACTCAATGTTTACATTTTTTTAAGGCAATATTTTTTTGTTAATTATGCTCCGGAAAGGCCAGGCTAAAGACTTTTAACCTATACATCCTCGTGTGACATACATTATTTTTTAGGGATTTTTCTATTTGTTTTTGCGTCGGGGGTTAAGAACAAAATACAATGGTACGGAAAAACAATATATTTAATAAAAGAAAAAACAAAAATAAACAACTTAATTTTTAATCGTTTTCTAAGTCATTATCACGTAAAATTTTCATTCGTAAACCGACTTTAGAGACAACCATTTTTGCTAGTTATAAACTCTTTGGTACCTACCTTTTCGGGATAACTTTACAGCACTAGTTAACAAATCTAAAACGCACGCGTGCATAATATGTTGGATTATGAGCCTAAAAGCCGTTGAATAAGATCCACTTTATGAGCAACTGTGATAAAAAGACATTATATTAAACACTTATTAAGCTTATTAAAGCTCAAGTGGAAATCCGGACATTTTTGATTTAATTTTTGACTTAAAATATGCTTAGAATCCAGTAAATGTTTTAAGGTTAAGTCGGCGTAATAGCGCTCAAAATTATTATTGTTATTGTTAAATAGTTGAAAAATTACCTATGTTCTAAAAGACCATTTCACAAAATGATGTTAGATTTTAATTCCTAACTGGGGTGATTCTAACGAAAAACAAAAAAGGATATTAGCTCGAAATTCTCTTAAACCAATACGATTATTATTGTTATTCTAGCACAAGTCCAAGAAATCAAAGATCAACTCAACAAAAGTTAACATTTTCAACTATAAAATAATAACGTTAAAATACATTCTCCAGTAACCAAGTTGAAACCTGAAGTCTATTGAAAACAAACCCTGTGAACACGTGGTCCGACTGCTCAGTCCGACCGATCGGACGACGTGAACGTTTTTTTATTTTTGGTCTGATTAATCTGACAAAGAGTAAACACAAATTTGCTTTGTCCAATCGTTTGGAAGGTGTTTCAATTGTTACTCAATTTACGACTCCATTTTTAACGATTTAAAGTAAAAATTACAGGTCTTGTTCAAAGGTGATCATAACATTTGTAGCACTTATTTAGTGCCCAACTTTTATTATTGTCTTGTTATTTAAACAATTTAAAATAATATTAGATAGAGAAAAGATTATTTTGTTTGTAACGAATAAGACTCCAAAACTACTAGATCGATTTTGATTAAACTTGATATGAAGACATAGAATTCTTGGTAGTATTTTAATCCCGATTTCCCCAAGGGATCGGAAGGTACACGAATTTGAGCAACATGTTAAAAGATATTCCCACTCCTCCTACCCGTTCCATCGGGGTATTGGGAATATGATAATTTTAGATGAACAAATCGGAAGGAAATACTAGAAGGCCTTCCATTGTCCAATACCTAGTAAAACGTACCGGTGTAATACCCCAAGACACCGTAAACACCTTGTATCACCTAAGATATTCCAAACCCGGCAATATATCACAACTCATGAGATTCCAAACCACTTACCAAACTTATCGCCTTCACCCTCCTACCCTATATACTATAAACTGACCGAACACTATGCTATACTAAACTATACCTTAATCCTTTGGCTTAGGGTTGATATTACAATAACATATTTAAATAGGATAGTAATAACTGACCGACATTCTGCCATACAAAATTAAACTTTAACGAACGACCTTAAAGTGGATATTACTATAGTAAATTTAAATACCAATTTATGGCACGATAGCGTACAATTTGTAGAGATAAAACACATATTATACTACCGATAGAGAGCTCATCAAAGGAGTTATAGCAATAGGGACAACGGTGACAATCTGAAATGCAAAAGTTGGATCTAATAGCTTATACATAATCATTTATAATGTATTTTTTTTGTTAATAAAAAAAAGTATTTCATCCGTTGTCTGACCACCATAACACAAGCCTAGTTGCTTAGTTCACGAATAGATCGCGCTGTGTGAAATGTATTTTTTTGACGTCTGTACACAACCTGCAGTATAAAAACAGGAAAAGATACCCAACCTTCATGAAATTGTAAGTCTTCAAAGCATAATCAATGACGACTGTTTTCGGGCGACAATTCAACACATTTGTTGAGTTTAAATGAAGATTTGCACATTTTAAAATATAAATCAATTGGCACTTAAGATGAATCTTATGTAAGTACTTACTCTTCATTCTAGTATTTTATTATATCTCTATGGTGACATCGCGTCCTTGAAGCAATGAAGGGAGGGTCACAAGTTAAAGCCTTGAGTTTTCTCTTTGTTATCATTTCTAGGGCATTTTCTTTGAGAACGTGGCTCAATCTTGTAGTTGTTGTCTTTTTGGCATTATAGGTTGTAATGTGGTGCGTGTGGCAACACCATCAGCGACAGCGGCCTCTTTGGTGAATAATCGTGTGTTATTTTGAAAACTCCTCGAACTCTAGGTTTTGGATTTTAATACCATTGCTTCAGGAACCAAACAAAAGAATTTACAAGTTATTTATTTTTCAATTTGTTCGGTTTAAGTCCGGATATACCTAATAATGATCACAAGTTTTCTTTTCACACTGTATGGTGCGAAGACAATTTGTAAATATATATTATATTTTTTAAATTAAGAAAAAAGTCATAAAATTCCGATCGTAGCACAAAGAATCGCGTTGATTATCCTTCGTCTGAACTTGAAATAACAAAGGTGAGGTTGGAGGTGGTTGGTGGTGGCTAATGAAGTGAACTTTATTCACGATCAAAGAGGTTCGTTCACTCACTCGTTCATTCGCGAGATCGTTACACGTGTATAGTCGATAGGTGGAGACAGACATAGTTATACATATTGTATTACAATAGAGAGTATGTACCTATAGTAAAGTTGACAACAAAAGCGAACTGCGACTTCGCCCGCTCAGTAGTTGAGTTTTCTAAAGTCGGATCACCACGTCATTATAGCTATCTAATAATAATAAATATTGCTGGACATTCAACACATCGCCATCTAGCCCCAAGCTAAGTAACTAGACTTGTGTTATGAGTGCTAGACAACGGATATACTACTTATATACTTTTCTTTTGTAAATATATACTTATAAAATATAGGAACAACCATCTGTGTATCTGTGTGCCTTTTAGCCTGATCCGTCCATTGGTTTAAACTCAATAATAACAATATTTACGATGTTTTCTTTTGTAGCTGACAGTACATTCAAAGTATATTCATTGGCTTTTGAACCCAATTTCATATCATCCATTCCATTACCATTTAGTGATTCCATTTCAGTTATTTGAAATAATGTCGCATTTGACTTGTAATTACAAGGCAAACGTAATTGTTTAAATGGCATAAATATCGGAAGCAATCAGATGAAGTAGGTATATTGACTGATTGTCTTTATAGGTTTTACTTAGGAAGGAAATAGAGGTACTATAGTTATAATACGGAGACAGCAATACTCACGTACGTATTATGTTTTGCTCAAAATGCATAACCAAGATCGTACTCGTAAGTCGTCAACTCAACGAACCGCGCTTACTCACAACTACCATGCAACTATTAACCGCTTTACAAAATAAATGCTTCGCTTTACACAACCTAACCTTAATGGTAATAGCTTTCTATGGAAGCGCTGCAGCGGCTTGCAACTTACGTTAAAGCTGGTTTTTGTGCTTGTTTGTTCATGCTTTTAGATTTTGTTGCAAACAGAGGTAATTTGTGGAGAGGCAGTATTTTAGGATAAACTGAGAAAACTGAGAGAAAGAAAGCAAATGTATTAAAAACTACGACAGTTGAAAAAAAAGATAGGAAACAATGAACAAGAGATTACTATGAGAAACTACGAATTCCTTTAGACATGGCGAACTACTGCCGCATACAGACTGAAAGTTGTCCGACTGTTATGTAGTCTGTTTCGTTTCATCTTTAAATAAATCCAACAGCAGAACCTGTTTATTTATATTTTTCATGCAACTTAATATTCATAACACAGAAACAGAGTTGAATATAAATCGAGCACGGACTACGTACTGTACGTACTAAGCGGACTACGGACTACGTTACACCTTTAGTAATTTGCGTTGATTTTTGTCTTGAAATATTACTTAACTCATCATGTTTTCTTGATTAACAACTTTGGGGGAAGGTACCATGACATTTCCCATTTTTCCCCTTTCGGATGTTTAAGTTATAAGATCAAATACCCCTAAAATGATTGAAAAACAGCGAAATAAAATCGCAAAAACAAAATTTGCTTTGACATACTGAAAATACGTTATTCATTGCAGCGCTGTCTCCATACAAATATTTTGGTAAGTACTTCCTGAATGATGCCTTTGCTTACAGAGTAATCATTCTTTTTTATAAAATCAAGGTTTTTAGAGGGTAATACTTCATCTAGGAATTAGTAAAAAAGGAAAATAGAGGGTTAAGAACATACAGCAAGCCTAAAAATTCTATGAAAAAATAAAATGTTTGCCCTAGGCATTATTTAAAGGAAGGAAATAGGTGAATACTTAAAGAAAGCAATAGCCACGTAAACAGAAAACAGAATTGGAATTGAAAATCTCAAATGTCCGTGCTTGGAGTGTAAAGTGACGTAATTGTAAACTCTGACAGTTGTTGAATCACCTGAGCTCGCTGTGTACCGAGCGCCTGGCGAGATGGCGGGCTGCCTCTTCACAGTTCATGCTGTAAACGACGACGTGACCAAACTCTTTTCCCCATACAGAATTACTTTTACATTCTCTAACAAATACCCACAGCTTCATTCTTGAAATACTAATAGAATTAATGCTATTTGGATTTAATAGAAATAAGGTTCTTTTCTTTAGAGTGTTTAGTTAGAGCAAACCTTTTTCTTTAATAAAGTCGGAAGAATATTCAAAAAAATTGATTAATTCAATGCAATTTCTTTTAAATTAGCTAACAAAAACTGTATTGCAAAAAAGTCTCTTTTTTGAACTGCCAAGCATCTCGGTTCTGGGCTTATCTTACAACAGCCAATCAGCGTGCACCCTGTTCTTAGTAACAAAAGACAACTGACCAATAAACGCGCGGCAACATCGAGACTATTGATTGCTATTGGTTAACCATCTCACGTCCTCGGCTAATTAGTTCCAGTCGTAATACCTATAGGTAGGTACCTACCGACCGTACCTACTCGACGTAATCAACTTGCTTGTCCATGTGGAATTGTATTTATTTGTTACAACTATTAAGTATTTCGTTTGGGATAGATTGCGAATTAATTTTTGACTGAATTGAGACTAAATCGGATTAACACTAATATTAGCGAAATTGATAATAAAGCAACTAAACATAATCGTCTTCGTTCACTTTGTTTTGAATGTAATGTACAATATTTGCATGGCGTACTATTTAACAGTGACTTTACCTTTCATGAAGAAATTTTAATAATGTAATTGCAAAAGACTACATTTCCGTTTAAAAGAACCGCAAAATCTGTTCAAAGTACTCAATATAAAATAGAGAGGTGGTTACAATGAATGGCTGTCAACATCGAACGAATGAACGAATGAACGAACGACCGCAAAGCCTTCTCATTAATCATACAAACTGAACATGGCGGAGAGATTTCCGTTCTAATAACATATTATTATATGAGGGATATTGCAAATTACATGATAACTCAGACAGGCAAATGTTACGTCTTTTATATTTATTGCAATTGGTATTTAAAAGGGTTTAAAACATTTTATATGAAGTCATGTTAATGTCTATTACGTATCCGTAGAGCGATTAACTATCGCAAAAAAGTGTCTTTACTATATGACTGAAGCTAAAATTGACAATTATTGCACGAAAATTGTTGTTTTTATTAAACAATTTGTTGGTGAGATATATACTAACACTAGCTATTGCCCGCGACTTCGTCCGCGTAGAAATAGTAGATTTTGCGACTATAATTTGAGATTTAAACTATCCTATCTCTCAAGTTGGATCGAACTGCACATGGTGTGCGAATTTTATTATAATCGGTTAAGTGGTTTAGGAGTCTATTGAGGACAAACATTGTGACACGAGATTTATATATATTAAGATTGTGGTATAATTTCTAAACGAAAATTCAATTAAATGTCGTTTTAAAGCATAATTTAAATTCTGATCAATCAGAATTTAATCGCCAAGTTTTTGTTATCTTAGTTTAGTCTATTTAATTTTTAATTAAATAAATTTAAATTAATCCAATACTTTATTGCTATAAAACATCAAAAAGCAATCGCATATTTGATCAGTATTAAGTTAGCACTTCATAGTATCATTACTTGATAAAAGCATTTCGTGAGGTTGAAATAGGGACTTTATTTGACCCGTTAGGGTAGCATTTGACCACTATAATATCATTTTATGATCAGTGACTCTGAAGTCATATGTCTAGGACTGGCCCAACATAGAGTCAGACTCAGGCAACTTCACTCGAACACCACCTAGTCGTAGGATCAGGAATCAAAGATCTTTAATCAGACAATCTTCATTCCTCCGCCTCTGTGGGTGGTAAATCTGGGTGTTGCGGAAAATTTATATAAATTTATCTCTTGTTTTTGTAGGATTACTTTAATTTAGGTTTAATTTTGTTGTTTGTTTTGTTTTCCACAAGTTTGATTGTTGTGTTGTTCTGGAATTGTTTATTAGCTTTTTAATGGTTTACGCATTTCTCTGTTTTATAAGTACTTATATTTATCTAACAAAATATATTTAGTTTTGAAGTAAAGTTATGTAAGTATAAGGTGAACTTATTCAGCTTACATACTCGTATGTAGTTATATCCTTATGTGATTTAAGTCATCGAAAATCGTATGGGATCATGAGAGAGTAAACCGAAATTCTAGCACCAGATGGCTCGGTCTCATGCCTCCACAGAAAATAATATTATATTTATTCGAAATTTAATTTATGTCTCTTGCCTCAAAAATACAAAATGTAATAGTAGGCAAAAAATCGTACAAACGTTAAAGAAATGCGTAATATAAAAAAATAATAATAACTAGGTAAGTATGGCACTAAAGTCCGGTAAAGTAATCTTTAAGTCATTTGAAAAAGACCTTATAAGATACAAAATATATGTCAATAGAGAATGTTGTGAGCCTAAACAAACGTTAGAAAACAGCGTTCAATAAGTTACCAACATACTATTACGTAATCTGTGCCATACATATTGTATAGGAAACGACTTGCTTGAGACGACATCGACAGCTGTATCGAGATTCGAGTCGCATCATTTCCCCCCATTTCCCGGTGTATACCGGTATATCCCGGGGAAAATCACGGAATTTACCGGAATATACTCCCGATAAGGAAGCTACGCCGTCGCACGGAGTAGATGGCGGTGCGTGAATGTTTTGTACAGATCTACACAAAATACACCTCTAATGTTGAGATGACTTTAATTTAATGGTCTACGTTGACGAATACAAATATTTAGAAGTCTGTTTGTTTGTTCCGGACAAAGATTGTTTTCTAAATTTATAATGAAGGAAAAAAGAACAAAAAAAGCTACAAAAATATGTAAATATATGTATGTATTTAACTAATCGTTTTAAAAATTAAGACTTACTAGTACTAAATTAAGTTTAGATTTACTACACTTATTATTTAACGAGATGAACACGCGGCTCCGCATTTCACTAAATGTGTAGGTAGATACTTATTTAGTCATCTGTTCTCAACTTACCTTTTTCAATTAAACTGTTTTGTATCGTTGACATTACCATGTTACCTATCATGTCAATAACGTGACCGTAATGTGGCACTTTTTTGTGAATGCGGTATAATATTCATCGATTTATAAAACGTCATCGCGTCAAAATCGCCTAGATGGCATTTTTTTAATTTATATAACTTTTTTTATATTATTTTTACTTCTTTTTCGTTCTTTTCCTTTTTCTTCTTTATTTTTCTACCTTATTTATCTATGTTATTAAAAATAACTGAACCTATTGAAGCCCAGCATTGAACAGTTCCCTTTTCCAGGAAAATGGAGGTATATATATATATTTTACATCAAAATCCATCTAGTAGAAACTGAATTTTCGACGAAAAACGCGAGTGAAACTATGGGGGGCAGCTAGTACATCACTACATAGTATTAAATAAAGTCGCTTGCCGCTGTCTGTCCCTATGTGTGCTTAGATCTTTAAAACTACGTAACGGATTTTGATGCGGTTTTCTTAATAGATAAATTAAACAAAACTACTACGCGTACGAAGTCGCGGGCGACAGTTAGTATTGTATAAAATGAACTTCTAAAAGTGCTGACAACTAAAACGATATCCTATTTTAAGTATGATAGTAAAACGTAACAAAGTTAAGTAAACTGTCGAGTCCACTTTGTATTTTACGAGTACGTATCGAAGGCTGGCTACACTTACGTCATCGTTGTGACGTCAGCGGATGTGAGGGGTGGGAGGGGGGGGGCCCGGTGTAACAACCCCCCGGGGAGTGATTATTGAGAAGAAAGCTTTTAGACAGGATCATGTTGAGTTGAAAGGATATACTTATGTAATATTTTTTAAATCAAACAATACATAATTCGTTCGCAGAGTAACACCCATATTCGAATATGTTTATAGAAAAATGTATGGTGGCAGGTTCGATTCGATTTGTTGTTTTCAGGATGTTTTTGTATATTTTTTTCAAAAGAAAAGAAATGTACATGAAGTATATTGTATCTAGCTACCTACGATGTCGCTTGCACTTGTCTTATGTCTTCCTTATGCTTATTAAACTATTCAAAATAAATAAAACCCACCATAATTGTGCAATAAATCACTTAATTAGTGTCACTTTGAGTACTTACTTATTATAGTGTTCACGATGGTGTATTCCCGTTGTCCCCATTGACTCTGTGTCCATTATGGGGGCAACGGAATGTCTTAAAAAATCCTGACCGTTGTCCCCAATCCAAAAACTCTGGAAATGTCTGTCTATTGTAACTTCGAGAGCAATTAGTAATTGTAACAACACCATATAGAAACAAACTCGTACCATCCGACATGCATACATACGTACACAATGACATGAAAACTTTGACCGGACGGTCGCGGTCTCGCGGTACACTCACGATGGTCGAGGTGGAGTGAAAGAGACAACACTACAACTGGCAACAGCAACTATAATTGGTTCCGCGCGCGTCCGCGACGCAATTTGTAACTAACTTCACGTCGCGTCGTGGGAGTCATTGTATGTTTTACATGAAGTTTTTGTACATTTTCATTATAATATTGTTGAGTGGACAAGTGGACAATTAGACATTTACATAGACGGACAACGACAGGAATTAAAATTAACAATCGAGTAGGCTGTATCAGGCACGCAGCCGCAGTGGAGTTGTGAAACGTAGCATCTTACATCAAGTAGGTACTTAATTAGCTAATCCAACCATTATGATAAAAGATTAAGCTCTGATAGCTTCCTTTTTGCTTACCTACCTTCTAACAAAGCGTTACACGTTGTGATGTATTATTTACGTTACATCCGATACATTTGGTTTTTGCAAGTGACTTCCTTTTCTGGCCGATTTTAAAGATGTTTCATGTCAAAAAGGTCAATTGCGAGTCGGACCAGTGCGCGCGGAATACGGGACACACGTATTTAAAAAATACCACCTACTTTATGTATATAGTATAGTAAATAAATGATAAAAAATAAAATAATAACTTTATTTTTCCATAAGTAAATAAATACACGTTAAATAAACTGCAGTACCTCTCTTTTGCGTCACGCAGTGGGATAATATATTCACAATTCGCAGTGAAACAGTGTCAACATAACAGTACTATGGTACTTCGCAACACCTACCTACCTACTCCACTCATCTATAAATACAAATACAAACACAAGCCCCACTGAACCCGCTACTTATTCAAAGTTCCACCGAGCTAGCAGAGCCCCCGCGAGCTCGATTCACGACGAAAAAACCCCCGACAAAAATGTTATTTTTTCCGACACGCGCCGCGCCGTGAATTTGAAATAAGATGGTAACACCAGACTATAGACTTTAGATTGACTACACGAGACCGAAATTCACAAGCACGAATTCTCTTAGCACGAAAATTTCTAATTTTCATCGATGGACTGGAGTGAAACAAAGAGAAGAAACCTATCTAAGTCTGAAATTAGTGCTTTTGTTGTTATTTTTGTTCTTTTTTCCATGAAAATGGTGTATTCATTGTAATTGTATTTCTGGTCATAATTCAATGAGTTTATTTTCGTCCGTGTGCAGCTATCGATACATGGAACTACAGTTGTCCAGAAATTCTTATTTAATTAAAGTTCACTTGGAGTTAATTTAAAGCCCCCCGTAAGGCTTGGATGGATAGTTATACCGAGCGTTATATTTATTTGTTTGTCTTGTGCAGTCCCATATTTATCGTCCGATCGTGAAGTGTGTAGTCTGTATCTCCCGAGAGAGAACTCTTTGATCTCTATCAGTACGTATTTGGGCATAAATTCTTATTATCAAGCAGATTTATCGGGAAATTTGACTTGTAAATTGGGTCAAAAGGGACAAGATTGCGAGTAAAAAGGTATTAAAAATGGCACGAAATAATCGAGGGCAGGACGGGAGGGGGGGGGGAAGAGGGGGTGTTGTTTGATGTCAGCGAATTTGTAGTTAAGCTGAAGACAGAGTTTTTTTAATATAGGGAAATTGAAAAGACTCCCTCCGTTATGATGTTTACGTAAATATAATTGAAGAATGATATTTTCTTTCGTCCTGATGAGATTCGAACCTGCGTCCTTCGCTATACCAATGCATGTAATGCATGTAATGCTTTAACCAACTGAGGTACAAGATATCATCTTGCTAAAGGCGAACGCACAAAGTGAATTCATCCCTATTCGTCACACACACTCAAATAACATGTTCCCATTTGTCACAAACCTAACATATTAAAAAAGTAAAAGTAAATCTAAAATAAACTAAGTAAGCCATAATGATAACCTTCTAATCGTACCAATTTAATTTCACGGTACATCGATCGGTACAAAATATTCACATGATCACGCGTGTAAACATTAAAGACGCGAGATATTCACCATGAAACGTGATCAATGAAACTTTTCAACCATGAAATACTTCCAAATTACAATGCCAAAGTGATTATAAAACTCGATTAATTATAAACAATTTCTTCTCAATAATGAAGCCAAATTAATTCTAACATGAATTTTGCAGTGAGTCTCCGTTTCATCTCAACTTTCTTCCCGTCCGTCCGACCGACCGGTTGGTCCGACCGACCGGTCGGTCGGTCGGTGGGCGCGCCGCGGTCCGAATTTTAATTGATCACCATCTTTATTGACTTCCACTAATGGCCTCCTAACAACTGAACACTTCTTTTTGTGAGCTGGTTAATTGGAAAAGTTAAAGGGATTACAGGTCACTGTTGGACTGCAAACTGAGAGAGATGCGAGATGGCGTACAATTAGCTATTCCTAAACAATTTAGCAATTGATGGACACTACCTACGCACATTAACTTCAAGTAACAGAACTATATTTCAGTAATTTAATATTTGATAAAAAATCTTTCAAAAAATCGGAATGATTGCAAGTATTTTAATACGGTTTAGAATCAAAATAATTAAAAATGTTTTGACCTTATACTACTGCTACTATTACTACTACTTATACCTTTATATCGCAGATAATAATAAATTGTCTTTTTTGTTTGTTTTACTGAAGAAAATTATATATTTTGAAGCGTTATAAAACTCTCGTTTAGGTGCTGTAGTCCCGTTAATTGGTAAAGTTAAAGACACTTTAATGACAGAGGCTTGATCTTTAATTGGAAAACAACAAATAGTTTAGTTTAGGCAACGGAGTTGCTTTTGAAGTAACGTTGTAATAACTAACGAGTGAGGCCTTAAATCAAGGAGGAGTGGCTCCCTTGAGGATACTCGCTTTAATTATTGTTGAGGTTTCTCTCTCTCTGGTGCCCTCATTTGTTCGTTTTGATTACAACTCGAGCTAACGACGGGACAGATCTGTCAAAATTCAAGGTTACCCAACTGTTCACTGAGCTACGGTTTCACAGGAGGTGACGAGGCCGGCAGCGTGGGGGTGTGCTCGTTCATGAACCGCATAAATTGTTGATAACTTTACTTCTTTTTAGTCATCGCTAGTGAAACACACTAACTCAGGCTGTTGGCTGTGAGTTTTATTTTTAAATGACCTGAGTCATTGTGGCTTAAAGTTTTAGAGTGTCATCTGCGGGGGGATACTGTCACCATCGGTTACATGACCAGATAGTTTAGCCAAAATGGTACTCTACTAAATATTTTTTATGAAATAAATGTATTGAATTGATTTGAAAAGTGATGCGATGAATGAACTAAAAATGATAAAGTTTTTAAGACTGTCATGTGAATGATTTTTAAGCAATCATATTTTTTTCGGGTTATTTTCATTTGAACAAACACTCGTCGCATCACTGTCTTTTAAAAAAACATTCTGGTTATGCTAAATGTAATATTTAACTCAAATCAGAACACAACTCTCGAAATCTCAGTGAACCTTCTCGCGTCGCGTCCCGACTATAACTCAAATGAATGCATTCAATATAAAAGATCTGTGTAAACTCAGACGAGATGAGTGAAATCTCTGAGTGGTACCACGGAGGCAATCAAGGCGATATTCCGCATGCCGGGGCTTTATAACTGCTCAACTTTGATCATTCTAGTTTCTAGCCGGAAGCGGCTAGACCGGAGATTACACGTTACTAAATAAACTGAACCGTACCGATCAACGGTATCGACCGATGTTTTCATAGATTAATATATAAATCATTTATTTATTTCACTCGACAACGCGTCCACTCCTGAATATAGGACTCTTAAGACTTCCAGAGTGGTCGGACGCATGCTCCCTGCATTTTAATTAGGTCGTCTTATGGCTAAAAACAATCTCTTCCAGACAACCTTTGAATGACCAAGAAATCCAATCAAAATAATATTAAAACCTTAATTAAAACCAAACTTGACGAATTCGAACGGAAACGTATTATTCGAAGCTATACAGATCTACTGTTAATATTCAGAGAAATCATTTGTTTTTTTAGAAGTTTCCGATTTTAATGAGATTAAGTAAGAAGATACTAATGTATCTTCTTACTTAATCTCCCTGTTTAATGTGTTTAATAACCCTGGGAGTAAGTAAGATATACAACTTTGATTCTAATATTTGTATGGAATCTGGATTTAAAAGGCATCGCATGGCGTTCATGGTTCAAGATATATAAAGGGACCAGTTATATTGTGGTAATAAGTAGTAAATGAGCTGCACTGTCAATGACGTCAGTAGATGATATTGTACGAGCACAGTAGGTGGTAGGTTAGGTACGAGTACGAGAGAACCATGCTCCAATGCTCGACTCGTACATGAATAAAGCGAAGGCTCCGTAATTCAGAGGTACCCTTGAATATTTGAGGTTCATATCGCTACGAATATAAAATTTTATTCGCTCTGCCTCCGAACATCGAGTCGAGGTTTCTAATGTTTATTTAATCATCCGTTTTAAATTATTAGGAGTCGAGGGGGTGAGAAGGGTAGAATGGGGTGCGAAAATGGGGGGTAATTTGCGTAGGTCGGCGGCATTTTGATGTCAGTGTATGAGGGTTTGTTAGGATGAGGTGTGAAATTAGGCAGCGGTAGCACTTTGGGATGTGCTTTGGGGATGAAGTATTCGTAAGGATTGATCGTCTTTCGGTTTTGAATAAATTTTTCTAAGAAACGAAGTATTTAGTGTGTTCACGCTCACATAGACTTGGGAGGTTAGGATTGGTCTGTACTGATTCACCTAACTGGTTGTGCAGATGAAGAAGGTTTGTTGTTGAAGGTTGTTTCCAATCAAACCAACTAACTGGTTGATAAGATATATCGTTTATCGCTAGTGTTATTACTAAGCAGTTCAGTACAAGTGGTCAAACGGGAATTGTTTTGCCTGTATGAGTAATATGAATGCATTGAATCACATTAGGATTTGTTTTCTTCAAGTACCTACCTTATCGATCTTTAAGTCGGCGCGGGCGTTGAGCTTTAATCTTCGCAGGGCTTATTAGTAAAATAAAGACGGTGGATTTTACTTTGGTGCCTTTTTAGAGGGAATATTCCTTCCGATGTAAACAATTTGAAGTATTAAGGACAGACGGATTTAAATTCACTTTGTTTTTATGGAAAGTGTTTACAAAAAAAGTGAATATTTTGCTCAACAGCGATAAACATTGTGCTTTGAATCGAATTTTTTTTATTATTTTTTTCCAATTCGAAATAATATTTCCATTACTCGATATAAAGCATAAAAACAATATTTCACATTATTTTAGCATCGAAAATATATGAAAGCGACTCGATTCGTTGTAAAAAAATCCGTCGAGTGCACAGTGGGCTCGGTTCGGTTTTACGCTAACGACTGTCAATCAATCTCTACTCCAATATTATTTAAATTGGACAGCGGGGTGTTTTATAGTCGACATGTCTAGCTTTTATCCGCGACTTTATTCACGTCATTGTCTGATTTTTAGATATCCAGACATCAGAGGCCAAGTCTCGTAAATAAAATTGTTTAAATTACATAGCAATATCATTCGCACTTCAATTACAAAAAAAATCTTTAGAATACCAAAAGCTCACTTTGAGGGTATTTTTTATAATCGAAATGCAATCGGAATGTAATTTGAGCTATGATATTTACAAAAAATGGCCTTCTCATTGAAAATTCTAACATACTTTTTACACGACTTCAAAAAAGATTCTCTCAATCTCAATTCGATTGTATATTTTTTTTTATCACAGTTGCTCATAAAGTGGATCTTATTCAACGGCTTTTAGGCTCATAATCCAACATATTATGCACGCGTGCGTTTTACATTGCCAACCTAGTGCTGTAAAGTTATCCCGATAGGTTAAATACGTATCTTACTGCTAATTACATACTGTTTTGATGTATAATAAAGGTAGGTACCAAAGAGTTTTTTAGCTAGCAAAAATGTGTCTTGGCTTCGTTAACACGCTCGCTACCGCTCTCGCGTCATAAACCGCCTCTAGGCAAAGATCAATTTACCACACTTATATCGTAATGTACTATTGTAAACTCATTTGGAGTTGTACATTTGTAAAGTAGTTTTGTTGTGTCGTTTATTCACCGATTTCATGGAATTTAAGGCATTTTTTGGAACGAAATTCCTCTTCGTGGGTTTTCTACGGAACCTATTTCATACAAAATCCAGTTATAATAAACTAATCTCCCACACATCTAAATATCTCCCATATAAAATGTCCTCACTGTCTGTCTGTCTGCCGAGAGGAACTTCGTTCCAAAAGCTTGTACGGCGACACATTTTTTTTTTTATTAAAATAACCCCCAAGAGAGCTAGAAGAATACCTACTTAGGTAATTATCACCAGCGAAAAATATATTGTTCAAATGTTTAAATATTTTTCATACTTAATAATTTTTTGAATTCGTTTCAAAGTAAACTCAAAGTTAATCAATTTATATGAAGAGTAGATACCTACTTGAAGGAAACCAATAAACCATGACAAGAGGCGGTACCTACGATAGAGTGAAGGCATCTGCCTTCATAATGATGTTATTTTATACGGATTTCCCTGAAGGGTAACATTTCACTCATTTCCTGGGGTACTTAAGAGCTCCTTTCACGACTTTTCAAATGTTTTGAAATCAAAATTGCTTTTAATCATCTTTATTCCCAAAGAAACCAAAGTATAGTTAAGTACTTACGCTATTTATCAAAAATAAGACTTTATTTTAAGAAATATATAATCATGTTGTGATAATTAGAGGGTTTACTCCAAACCTCTCCTGCTATTATCCCTTGCGAGGGGGATTTTAGGAATTCCGTGGACGCTCGAGAGGATTAATCTATCAAACAATAGGTAGAAAACTATTGCGACGTGTTGTATGGGAATTCATACATGTTTATAAATCTTATATCTATCTTCTACGCTGGCGAAGTCGCAGGCGAAAGCTAATTTAATACTCTTTTAAGTTGTATCCCTACCAAAGTAGTCATAGTGACATTGTTTTTACGACTAAATTGTTAGATATAGAGTATTTGGTTAAATCCATTGTTTTACGACTTTTACACATTTACCTATTTAGTATTTTTCCTGGCTGAAATTTGTTTATGTAAAACAATAAACACGTGGTGAGTGATGGCACGAAGAGGCACCTTAAACAAACATATTTTGATGATTTCATTAAATGAATGAATGTGCTCAAACATTTCCTCTCCGCGACATGATGCGTAATAAAATAAATTAAAACATTAAATACTTTCCCTCTGTGTCTGAGCGCCCTGGGCGGCAGATCGCGTGGGCGTGTGGGCGTGTGGGCGCCTGGGCGCGTGGTACCTTTATACGGGCTTATAACAACTGGTCGGTGGTGAAAGTTAGGAATTTGGTGTAAAATGTCATGTTTGTTGTAGACATTATGTAACTTGAATACCTCCCACTGGTTTACATAGCAATAGCAGTACTAAATATTCTTCCTTCTAATAAATTGATAAGATTTAAGTTGTGTTGACTTTACGTAAGATCAGACGTTTTACAATCTCCACTGCGGCTGCGTCCCCTTTCAGATATTCAGCTGTTTTATAAGAATGGCTTATAAGAGCGATCGAATATTGTTTATAGCATTTTATATTCCGTTTCGTAACAGAAGTGACGTAAACTAATAGCAGGTGTAATATCTCAGGCAAAGAGACCACGATACGTCACGTAGATTGACGTGACGTCACCGTAACCTTGACCCGCCGCGTGACGTACCCGGACAGATCGACCGTGACATTTTGAGTGGTGAAAGAAAGTTGGAGATTTTTCTTTCATAGCCATGTTTTTTTCTTATGATATTGTTTGAATTTATCTACTTTATTATAGAAACTATAATTTTGCGGCAAAGTTGTTTTTTTTTTAGTTTCTGATAGGTGAAATGAAATAAAATGAATGTATTTTCTGTGGAACTAGGTAAATAACAGATGTTAAAGGCACACAATATAAAAGTAACTCTAGTTCCCGCCTCTTGGGCTTACACACATCTACATATTTTTTACTTTAATGACTGATTAGTCACGAAGCATAAACCAACCGTGTGAGCGATATAAAAGATGTCTTAAAATAATAAAATGTCCTTTTCTTGTAATGTCCCTTTGCAAAAAAGCGATACCTTTCACGTCCGGCATTTGTCGTCGTACTTTGCTGCGGACGGATTGTTTTCATTGAAATCGAGTACTGAGCCAGTGGGTTACATCGTTGGAACTGTTATATGGGCGTAAACCTTAACATATCAAACACATTTCAGTGTAACTATTTCCCGTTTATTTCTTTTATGTTTGTCAGTGGGACGAAAGGAATAATAAACAAAATTGATGCCGTTCCATTCGTCACACGAAGGTAGCGAAAATCTAGAGAATAATTGGGAATATCGAGCACCTCCCGCTTCCCCATTATTTTGATCCCATTGCCCGTCAATGTTTGTAATAACAATCCACAAGAAATTCATGAAAAATGTAACTCAAACCATCAATTTTAGGCTGTAAAATGATGTAATAAGAGAGTGAACGTTTCATATTTCATGATTAAGTCCCAAGTGTTGTAGCGTCACTTTACGCGGGTAATTTGAAATTCGAACCCGAGTTTTATTTGACTTGCGCAATGATGGCGGTATTTTAGCCGGTTTTTCAACTTTGTATGATTTGAGCATTATAGCTAGTGGCAAGTGAATATTGTATTAAATATTTATAAATAATAACATATTTTATTATTTGCAGGTAAACACTTTGAAAAAATACAATATAAGCAGATAACTAAGGTAAATTAACTAATTACGAAGTGTTCCAATCACCATGTTCACAACGCAACGTCTTGATGCTGATTGGTTGATTTCGTGATCGCGTGGTTGTCCTTGTGTATAAAGTTTAGATAAATTGTTATCTATTTTTAGGATTCCGTACCCAAAAGGTAAAAACGGGTCCCATTACTAAGACTTAACTATCTGACACCAGGCTGTATCTCATGAACCGTGATCGCTAGACAGTTGACTTTTCACAGACGATGTATTTCTGTTGCCGCTATAACAACAAATACTAAAAACAGAAAAATTAATATTTTGAAGTGGGACTCCCATACAACATGGTACGGATCCCAACATAGTCGGAGATCCCTTTAGGGACGACCTTCATCGAGCTGTTTAATGGCCAATAAATATATTGGAAATGGGTTGCTTAAAAAATTTCAGTCCGGAATGATTAAAATGTTTTTATATTTTTTGTTTATGGACTTTACACTGGTTTGGTCAATAGACAAATTCCGTACCAATGAAATGCATAATCTTTATTATTACAGATCGATGAAGGTCTTCCTTAAATGGATCTCCGATTAACATGCGCGAATCCGACTTGTCCACGTCAGTTGGTACGGGATGTATTTCTAAATTCCCTATTGTGAGTTTAACACGTTTAAAACCACCTTACGATAACAATTTCCACCACAATATGTAGGCTTAACTAGGTAACCACAATATTACCTACCAGCCTCACCTTATACAATATATTTGCACACACCTATCTCAAAATTGAGTTCATAAGAATAAGCTGACATGATCGACCCACACACACACACACACACACACCTACCTACCTATACAATAAGGGTTACCCTTCACGAGATGTGAAAACAAAATGCTGAGTCAGCAGTAACGTTACCAAGGCAAGGTTAGGGGTACGTAAGTAGGTACCTACCTCACTGAATCGCTTGAATAACGCTTGAGCAACTACATTAGGCTACATCAACCACGGACTAAACTTGCTAACGGTGTTTAAACCATCTCGATGAGATGTAAAGGACGATAGTATTGATTATTATTTATTTATAGTATTGTACCAAAAAAATAATCCACCTGGCCCCACTGAAAATTCCAGTGGGACTAACAAGACAAAATATTGCAATTCCATTCACCCCATCAGCGCGGGTGGAGTCAAACTATTTTACCTATTTGTTCCAGTGGGAAATCCGTTGAAAGGACAATGGGCATAGTGTCCCACCTGTTGTATAGAGTCGAGTTATATGTCATTTGAAAGGTCATGACAGTAGCTTTATTTTATTGTATGACACCAACCCTGTAACTCGGATAGGGACGGATCTAGGACGTTTTCAGTTTCTGAAAAAAAAATTTTTTTTAGGTCGAGTTGTACGTCATTCGAAAGCTCTTGACAATAGCATTATTTTACTGTATTATGCTGGTCCTGAAATAAGAACAGGGACGAATCTAGAACGTTTTTAATATTTAAAAACATTAAAAAGTTGTGATCGATATGTATGTCATTTAAAAAATACTGTTAGTAGCTTAATTGTATTGAGACGCACTAACTCTGAAATCCAAACAGGAACGGATCTAGGATGTTTTTAATAAAATATATTGCTGTCTAGATGTATAATACAGTTTGAAAGGTCGTAACAGTACCTTTTTTTTATGACTCATATCTGGAAATATGAACAGGAAGAGCGGTGTTGGCTTAGTGGTACCTTGACTTTCATTCTGAAGGGCGTGGGTTCGAATCCCGGTCGGTCGTGCACCAATGTATTTTTCTTAAGAAAAACTATGTGCGCTAATTGACATTGCTCTTACGGTGAAGGAAAACATCGTGATGAAACCCGCGGCTTAGTTGGCTCCAGAAGTATTGACAAGTTCTCTCCTCTGGAAATGGTCGACCAAAACTGAGAGGGTAGTAAGTGCTGGGCAAGCCTACTCCATCCTCACGCAAAAAAGGGCCCAATTAAAAAGGGTCTAATTGCGGAAAAACAGTTCGTTCAAGTCAATTATGAACAGAAACGCATTAAGGACGTTTATAGTCAAAAAAACGTGTTAATGTTGCTATGTACGTTATTTGAAAGGTTGAGATGTATGTTATTTAACGCAGCAAGCCTCTCGGAGGGTAAACAATAATTTTTGATGCTTGGGTCCTTGCCGTGAGCATTAGGTCAAGACGCTAGAACAAGCTTTTTTTGACGTAATAAATCTTTCAAATCGGTCTGAACAGTAGGGGTTACTTGTAAAAATCAAATATAACGAACGTTGTGACGTCATAAATGTGTTATAGCGTACATAGAAAGAGGACGCAGCTAATCTAAACTTAAGAAAATATGGATGGACTGCTTGAGACAAGACATGATAAAGATAAATGTGAACTATGAGATGAGATAATGGAAGTGTAAATGGAAGAATAAGACATTGGGATAAGGGCTGGAAGATGATGATGACTAGTCTTGGGACCATAATTGGGTTGGGCTGATGTTGCGTGTCGATGAGAAACAGAACAAGTCATGAAAGGAACTGCTACAAAACGAAAGCGTCTACAAATATCAGAACTGTTACCTACTTGATCTGACCGATTATCGCTGGAGTTAAACTCGTATTAAAGATTTCTTATTGCCGATATGGTAGTGCCATCTTCGCGCTATTAAATCAATATTCGTTGTTGGAGGTTTTAGCAGACAATAAAATCTTTGTGCTGATAAAAATGAGTGCTATTACCAAAGTATTTGCTTTCATTAGGGAACTTGACTGGCAAAAAAGATAACCATTGGCATCAACACAGTTCAAAATGCTTATTTTGTCCTGGTAAATAGGAAAACTTCAATTTAGAACGTTCTATGTTTGCTGCCAGAATAGGGTTAGTAGCAGTTAGTAAATTGCCAAAGGATAGTAACCTTCATTTTTGAATCTATACTCCCAAGCATAAAACACTAAAGCTTTTTGCCGATGATATAAGTTTCACCTGGCAGGTGAAATCTTTTGAGTGCGTTGAAGAAGGATTTATCAAACACAGTGAACTAGCTAAATACGAATTCGACTAAGAACCAACTCTGAGCATTTAACCTTCGTAAAAAAACCAGCAACTCTAAAATATTAGAGCTTTGTGGTAGACAAAAATATATTTAATTTAAACAGCACTGTCAGAACACTAAAATAAAATGTGGGATTAGAAACAACGAACGGTATTCCGATTAGAGGATCAACCCACGCATGATGTATACCATAGGTTTGCTACTGTATGCTATTCCTGCCTGAAAAAATCCTTGCATAGCCATCAAGTCGATGTCACCCTAAATAATGCAGCTGTCGTCATCACAAGTTCAAACAAAACAACGTCTGAAGTCCAGAAAGTTCTTTTTAACTAACATCTCTCTTAACTGTTCTACAAGAGGATTTAAACTCACTCCAATAATGGAAAAAATGCTCTTTTAAGGAGGCTGATTTTGACAAACCTGCGAGTCCTGCGACCCTATAAAAAACTTTTTAAAGTCTCATCGTCTTTCCATGGATTACATTTCTTATACTTCAAATATAACTGGGTTTTATATTGCATTAATTCATTTAGTGATTTGCTTTGGCGTCATAGTTATACTAACGGTGAGAACCGAATGGTTAATCAATTAATAACTACAATTTCTTAAGATTTTTCACAATATAGTTGGTACCTATGAGAAATCATAGAAAATAGTTAAATCTTGTTTCAATCACTATACACTGAAATAGCTATAGATAGTTTTTTGACGTGATAACGTCTAATAAGTTGATGAACACCTGCATTCACAAGAAGAGTGACATCATGCTTCTTCTTCTTCTTTTTCGTTACACTCTTGACAGAGCAGTCGTGATCATCATGTAGTAGAGGGGGTAGATGTTGCGCGCTTCACGACTGCTCGCCATCTCTCCCTGCTGGAGGTCATCCTGCTACATTCGTTAAGAACCTCCCACTGCAGCCTTGACTTGGTCAACCCATCGCGTGGGTGACCTCCCGCGCGTTCTGGTGCCTTCTATTTTTCCCTGTACAACGAGGTGCTCAATGGACAGATTATCACGCCGGGAACGTGGCCGAAGAAAGTCAGGATGCGAGATTGTACTGCTGAAAATAGACGCCGCTTGATACCGAGTTCTTGAAGTATCGAGACGTTTGTGCGAAACTCGGTCCACGAAACCCCAAGCATTGTTCTCCAGTACCACATCTCCAGAGCGACTATTTTATGCCTTTCCACTTCTCGCAAAGTCCACGTCTCAGCAGCGTAAAGAAATATGGGAAAGATGAGTGTCCTCACGAGCCTGGTTTTCGTGGTTTTCGTTATGTTACGATTCGTTCATATTTTTTTCATCTTCTCCATTGCCGTTCTGGTAATAGCCATACGCCGTTTGACCTCGTCTATGCATCCGCCATTGTTTGAGATTAGAGCCCCAAGGTATACCTTGTTCGCCATCTCTCTTTACGTGGTTCAATCCTATATATATATAGGATTGAACCACGTCACAGTTCGCAATACGTGTCACCTCCGGCAAATAATTGCTGGCACGGTCGACAATCATTATCCTGGTTTTGCTGCGATTAATCTTTAAACCAAAATATACATGCATCATGGTAAAAATAAGACCATGACCCCGTTATGTTCCGGTAAACGTCAAGCGTCTCGTGTTTGTTTTATATTGTTTAATAATAATATCGCTCATCTGGCTTGTGATATGGTGACGAGTGACAAATAGAAGAAGTAAGTATAAAAAAAAGAAAAAAATAAATATCCTTAAAAGAAAAAAAATACAGCTAAGCAAAAACATCTCAATTTTTCATAGGTTTATTATGATTACTAAAAACGTTCAAGATCCTTCTCTGTTCATATGTCATAAATGGTGTCATTCAGGACAGCAATATTGTTTTAAACTAAAAACGTCCTTGTTCGAATTTCAAGGTTGCAGCTTAACAATAAAATAAAGCTACTATCAGTATTTTTCGAATGAGAACGTAGGTACATAAGTACATCTCGTTCTGATTTTTTTATTAATTTCATATATTAAAAACGTTCTAGATCCGTCCCTGTTCTTATTTCAGGATCAGTGTCTTACAATAAAATAATGCTACTGTCAAGAGCTTTCAAATGACGTACATCTCGACCTAAAAATAAAGTTTTATTTACAAAATTGAAAACGTCCTAGATCCGTCCCTATTCGAGTTACAGGGTTAGTGTCATACAATAAAATAAAGCTACTGTTATGACCTTTCGAATGACATATAACTCGACTCTATACAACAGGTGGGACACCGTCCATACAAAAATGCCCATTGTCCTTTAATTTTATAATTTCTTCTACAGAGGAACGACCTAGGTATATCTTGAAAATAGGTTTATAAGTGTTTTACATAATGTACAAATGATACATATCACACATTCCACACGGATACACATCTCGAACGAAGCCACCCACGCAGTAAGGTGCAAGTCATACATTAATTATTCCATGTTATTTACTTACCTATGTACTCTGTTTTTCCTTAAACAATATAATTTGCTAATGGTTTGTTCGGCGATACAAATTCTAAATGTTTATGCTAATGACGGATTTCGGTGGAAAAAAGATTTCGTTTAGTGTTTTAAGCTCGGTTTATATGAAGCTTCCAAGTTATAAGGATGGCTAAAATTGCGTCAAACCAAAACAAATACGTCTTGTTCCCCTCGGGGACAGTGCTAGAAGGGACAAATACGTCTTGTTCCCCTCGGGGACAGTGCTAGAAGGGACAAATACGTCTTGTTCCCCTCGGGGACAGTGCTAGAAGGGACAAATACGTCTTGTTCCCCTCGGGGACAGTGCTAGAAGAGACAAATACGTCTTGTTCCCCTCGGGGACAGTGCTAGAAGGGACAAATACGTCTTGTTCCCCTCGGGGACAGTGCTAGAAGGGACAAATTGGAACATACAAAATCTTATCCAAAATTTCGGATGGAACCTGATACAAGATATTCTACAGAGTATCATTCGAATTCAATAAATAATATTATTTATTTGCAAAAAAAGAGATTTCAAAGTTGTTAAAGCTTAATAAAACTAATAATTATTGCAAAACGTACCCTAACTCAACGAAATGCTAGTCTTTCAACTAGCGCTGGTCTTCCATTGAAGCCGTTCTGCTGTTTCCATGTTCTTTGCCTTCATGTTACCCGGTCCTTGAAGATTTTATTTACAGAGAGGTTAATCGTAAAATGCTAATGAGATAAATGTAAAATGTACAATTTTAGGGTGTTCACGGTAAGGTTCTAACAGTTCCGTTCCGTTTCTCAGTGGTCTATCAACTCGACGGACCTCTCCAACCAAATATACATATCTCTGAAGCGTCACAAAGTCCCCGACTGAACGATATCGAAGAAGTACTGATACTGAATAACTGATAATGTACAAAAGTGCTGATGTTGTATAACAGTAATAAATATACTGTACCAAAATACTGACGCTGAACAATGAAGTACAGATAATGTACGAACTTATTATAATATAAGGGTAATTTCTCGTCCCTTTATTTAGGCAATACGTTTCCACCTAGTTTGAAAAGTTATTTCAATTGATTGTGATAATAAGTTTAAAATTGAATTCAAACAAAGTAAGTTAAATATTGATTCGATAATATCAATTATAAAGTTGAATCAAAAACTCTGAGTTCAATTCTCTCTCTCAGGAAATACTTACCAAATACTTACCTAATCTAGTTATAACTTTGTATTATTTGGAAGTTGTTCACGCGATCTAACAATCAAGCAATGAGTTTACGTTTCGCTACATTTTCTAAAGGTTTCCGTCCACTATGCGACGTCAGTCACAATAAAAAGAAGGTAGCCTGTGTTATTGTTAAAATATTCAATTGTGCATAAAATACACAGCCAATTTTGTGTAAAAAAATCATTAAATTCTGTCTATTTTTATACCCTATTCATGTCTCTTTAATAATGAATTTCTCAGATTACAATAATAAGTTCAAAGTATAAATCAACCTTTGTCTAGTGTAGGTACCTACCTCTATAGTTGGCCTCCTTCGAACAAAGGACCCTCAGAGTGAAGGCATGACGTCACTAATACCCTAGCTACAGTGAATGAAGTCGTCATTCGGAATGAGTGAGTGAGTGAGTGAATGAACAATCAAGGTTTTATTATGAAATCCTCTTTCGGTTCTCAAAGTAATATAGTTTTATGACGATTGATACTTCATGTTAGGTTCGAAGTTATTTAGAATTAATAATTAATAAAATTAATATTTTTTTCTATCCTTTAGTTCTGAATTTTCCTTATCTATGAAAAAATTGCTCGACCCCTTTAAACTAAACTTTCCAAAGGAATGTTATGGATGTAGAATATAAATAAATAAGATCACATAGCGCCATCTAGTCCATATAAAACTAGAGTGGTCTATGGGAATTTTTGGAACTTTCGTCAAGAACTCCCCTGTGCTTTTCCTTGAGCGGTAGAAGGGGATTTCCTGACAAAAAATCCAAAAGTCCCCAACGCAGGGGATTATCGCAGGGGATTTCTAGAAGAAGCCGTTTAAATAACGTCGGAGGTAATTTTCTCCGGAAATGCTTTCATTATACTTTAAGCTTTTAATCCAATCACAAAGCTCAGTATGAATACTTGAATATCTACCGGGTATTATCTGTAAATTATACCTATTTTTGTTGTAAAATGTACGTCGTCGGGTCGAAGCCGTTCAATACAATTAATAATGTACATATTACCCGGTGAATGTTCGCGACACGTTTGAAATACGACCTGAAACTGAATTCAATCGACACTCGGTTAAATATACGATCTTTATTGGCATTTTTTTAACCCCTCATTGGTAAAAGAGGGGTTTCAAGTTTGACTTATAAATTCTCATGGGTGCTATTACAATTGTCACTGGAGCTAACAGGAATTAAAACAAACTATTGAATTATCATTCATCCTATCAACGGGGTCAAAAATATCGTACCTAATAGAGCTACAAAGTTGGATGGAACACAGCTGGTATAGTCGGGAACACACACAACTTACGTAGTTATATGTTTGACCGTCGAAAGCCTTAAGGAAAATAAATAAGTTAAGTAGTTAAGTACACTTGTACACTCAGCTAAGTTGTTATCTTGAAAGACACTGCGGAGTCCGTCTGTGCACGACTCCTATCGATCCTTCTAAAAATAACTTCGTTCATATTTGATTTAGGAGAGCGACGCCGCGGGCGCGCGCATGTCTATATATGTTATGCATGTATTCCCGTTCGTTACACTTTACATTTGAATGGAACCGACAATGGGGTCATATTTAAAATTAAATTATCGATTTCCGTTCGTCCCAACCCAACTTAACTTAAAAAAGGGTTGCTTTATGATTAGCATCCACGACCCGCAGCGATGCACTGCGCTATATGGGTAGTTCCCTTCCCGGTAGCTCGGTTTCTCCGTAGCTCAATAGTAAGAGAACAATAACTTCGAACAAAATGATGGAATGTGTTTCAATTCCTAATATAAAATCTCTAGATGTAAGTTTAAAACTTTAACAATACCATTTAGAATCGTGTTCTAATCCGAGATCGTAAAATATTAAAGTCGGCGTAAATCGAAAAACTAAAACCCTGAAAACATTACAACAAACAACAGCTGTCAAAAAATACACAATGTAATAAGTAATTCAGAAGAAGTATTATAGTTTTTGTCTTCGATAAGTCAGAAATGACAAAGTTTGTGTTCCCAATAAATGGTAGACGATGTTGCGGGACGTGTCTCGCCTACTTAGTGGGGAAGATGGGACCACATCCACGACCGGGAACTTTGGGAATTATGGGTATTGGAGTTTGGTGATTAGGTTACTTTTTTTAGTAGCTGGTGAATGAACTTTTATAATATCAGTTTATAGTAATACTACAAAAATATATATTTTGGGATGTTTGAGTTTGGAAACTTCTGTATCGATTTTGATAAAACTTCGTATGCGAATACATTGAATTCTTGGATGTCTTATGGGTAATTTTTAATTCAGATACTCTTACGGAATCGGGT
The DNA here is from genome assembly GCA_951213275.1 of Idaea straminata. Classification (NCBI taxonomy): domain Eukaryota; kingdom Metazoa; phylum Arthropoda; class Insecta; order Lepidoptera; family Geometridae; genus Idaea; species Idaea straminata. Next base: position 11,076,146 of record OX577867.1, on the reverse strand, counting down.
ATTTACTTTAAAAGTAGCTTGTCTTAGGTACTCTGTGAATATGATGGCTACCTTTTATCGACGACATCTATCTATCTATATATATAAAAATCAATTGCTGTTCGTTAGTCTCACTAAAACTCGAGAATGGCTGAACGGATTTATCTTATCTTAGTCTTGAAATGTTCGTGGAGGTCTAGGGAAGGTTTAAAAGGCGAGAAAAAATCGAATAATTTCCGGGAAAACCCTAAAAACAGCCCTTTTCTGTTTCCCATACAAACGTTTTCTAGAGTCAATTCCTACGGGATCGGGACTTACGCGGGTGAAACCGCGGGGCGCAGCTAGTATATATATAAAAGAAAGTCGTGTTAGTTACACCACTTATAACTCGGGAACGGCAGAACAGATTTGGGTGAAAATTGGTAGGGAGGTAGCTTAGAGCCAGGAGACGGACATAGGATATTTTTTTCGATATTCCCACGGGATCGGGACTTACGCGGGTGAAACCACGGGACGCAGCTAGTTATTTATAAAAAAGAACGAAACAATAAATTGATTACAGTGGGCGCAGACTTTAAAAGTAATATAAAAGCGAAGTGAAACAATCGTTAGGTAAAGTCGTAGTACTTTTCCTTTCACAGAACATAACCTCGACAAGAGTATCATATTATCAACATTAATTTGCTCACCAAAGTTCAAGTAACAATCAAACTTAATAGACACAGTTACTTCATATGAAATTCAACCTTATTCCGACCGCGTAAGATCTAAATTATGTAAACAGGCTTTCGAGTTTATGGTAATGTCTTATAAGAAAGCTGATGGCAAAAATGAGGCGATGTTATTCAAAAGGGGTGAGAGTGGAATATAATCTGATTTTTTTTGTTTTGCCTTCGCACGATTTGTGCATTTATCCAGTATTAAATAAAAAACGTTTTATACAGTAAACAAATATATATTTATTTAATTAGATTTAGTTTGAATCTGTGCTCACATTGTTGTAGACTTTTAATGGGTTAAATTATACAAAACGCTAATGCTATCCAACTTAACTATAGTTAATAAAAACAAAATACAAGTACGACTATTTCTTCACTTGGCGGGAAAAAACCTCCAGCGTTTAAGCTAGTGACGTCAAAAACTGTGAAGCTCTGAATACCTTTGTCGGGATGATAATTTGGGAGTTCGCATACAGCCTCATGTGGGCTTGTAGCGGATAGGTTTAGCATTTTATTGCTAACTCGTGCCGTGCCATGCCGTGCCGTGGGCGTGGGTGGAATACACGTTAAATACTGTTTCTACTTACTGTGTTTCCTTTTAAATGACTAGTTCCAGGTGCCACGATAGATGGCACCAGGTAAAACTAATTAAAAGAAGTCTACGACCAGAAAAAAAGACGTGGCTTTATAAATAAATAAATAATTAATAAATGTTGCAGGACCACACATCGCCATCTAGCCCCAAGCTAAGTAACTAGACTCATATGGACTCATTAAACACTAACCTAACCTTTGCCTATGCTTAGTCTTTGCCTTCCCTGACCATTTAAAAATAAAATAAAATAAAAAAATCTTGAGACACGGTGACTTTAAAACCCACCATGTATCGAGAAAATTTTATATTTTGTTGATCAAGAATAGGCTCTGAAACGAATGGACCGCTTTTGATAAAACTCATGAAATGCAATTAAATCCTTGGAATTAACTAACATAATGCTACTTTTATCCTAATTTTAAGACCGAATAAAACAACAGTTAGGTTAATTGGCAAATAAAAATATCTTGGTTTAAAAAGTAGTCACGCTTTTTTTTTAATTTTATTCATTTGCAAATACTTCACAGATTATTTTTTTACTTTTAGCATATTTTTCTGAATAAGCTAAAAAATACGCCACAATTTTGGCCTAAAATACTTAAGCCCTAGTAACAATTATGCAAACCGCCTTACGTAAATGTTTCTCTACATCTACAGATAACTCGATACTAAACCTTATTCCCTCGATAGCATAAGGTAAAATATTCCTTGTTGAATCAAGTATAAAATGTAGAATGTGGGTTAATGTTGAACATTAGTGGAATTAAAGTGCAAAATGCTTCGCTTTCGTGATATATAGTTTACTTGAATTAAATGGGAGCTTTTCAGCCTTAAAATGATGGACTGCATTGTGTTGAATAAATATTGCAGAACGTTGCACCACCTAGCTCAAAGCTAAGCCACTAACTAGGCTTGTGTTATGGCAACCAAAAAAATTCGAACCATATCCGAACTTTCTTCAAACGTGACACTTTAGGACATCATGTGACAAAATTTTAGTATATATATATTGCCTTCGCCTGTATCTCAATAAATATTAGTATTGATAAAACTCACTACGTGACCAAAGACTTATAAAAATCAGGCTGTATTAGAACGCAGCTGCAGTAGAGACGTGACAACGTCTAATTTAAACCAAAGAGATTGAATCAGTTAAATCCGTTACAAATTATGACATTTTATGATGTTGCATCCGTTTGGTTATTACAAATGACCTCCCACTCTTCTGACCGATTTCAAAAACTAACTATAACAACGTCCATAAATTTATAAACGATGTCCTTTATTTGATCGATTCAACTAGTTACCGGCGCGGGCGGCGCGCGTTGCAGCGTCCAGCGGCGTTAAACCAATTACTGTACACTTTTCCAACTTTCAAACACGCGATTTATTCAATCGAATCAGCGTTTTCAGCACACAAAATATTCTCCGTGTTTTTTGAAAAATATTGAACTTATTTCTTTATTATTAAATACTTTGGTTTGAAACCCTTTATAGATATCACCACGAATATTCCACTTTCAATCGATACTTTTGTAGATTGTTTGATTGACATAATAACTTGTTTGGCGAGCTGTAAGCCGACTAGTCTAGCACAAAACATGAAAACTAGGTAGGTAGGTCCTACTCAATTGAAAGCTCAAAGCAAAATGCATTCTGATGCAAACAGGGTTCTTACGTGGTTTGATGATAAGTCTAGTAGGTAAGGGCTTTGGGAGGGTGATGAGTACCGTGAGAGCGGGAGTGATTTCTATTTTAAAGATTTTATGGTAATAACAAAAACAAATTCTATTATCTAAACCAGCTCTATTGAAGCAAACATGGAGGACATTTCGAAATTAAACGTTTTGATCTTGTGTCGTTTTGATTATGTAGAGCATTTTGCTTTTAGGTCTTTCCGATACGTAAGGAAGCAAACATGAAGCTTGATTTGATATTTTGCACCGCACGCAAGTTTTATATTTCGTATTTGAAAATAACCTATTATTTTCAATTTGAAAAAATAGGTATTTGTACAATAACATAAGTCTTTTAGTGATTACAAAACATTTAGTACTTTCAACTAGCTGGATAAGTCTGCATTATGTATAAAGTACTGAGTACCAACATATTTTATCGTTCCGCTTATGAACCTAATATCTCCCTTAACGGGCAACCCACCGTCCTAGGTCCGACAGACGAGTCCCACTCAGCACGAGCGCGCCTCGTGACCCTTCAACCAAATAAAACTAATTTAATGTCGGAACGTTCTCGAAAATATTCCTTTGTTACATTCCCAGTGAAAAGCTTGCAGTGTTCGAGCTATATGTACATAGAGCTTTTCAGTCAGCCTCTTTCGTTGCACTTTGATGACGGTATTATTTGAGGATTTGTGTTGATTTTTTACATATGGTAGACATTCCACACAGCGCCATCTAGCCGCAAACTAAGCAACTACACAATATGTTAACGTTAACAACTAAGATGAACGATTGTTTAGGTTTTTTGTTTGTTAAATGTGACTTACTCCTGAGATATCGACCGACTATTTTGTCTGTTGCCTGCATTTGGCCTTTGAGGCAGTTGCTAGACTTTACCGTTTATGTTATCTAGAATTGCATTGTAAACCGTGAGGTGGTCACCGTCATTGACCGATTGATTGACCGTCACTCGTCAATGACAAACGACGATCGATAAAATACCGATCTGTCCCGGTCTTGTACGGTAGGCTGATACCTTTATCACCTAGCAACCAGCAAGTAATTTCACACATTGTCTTAATCAATTTAGAAAAGTTGACGTTAACTTTCACCGGAAACTGTGCAGACTTATTGAATTCAGTTTACTTCAACTTTCGGAGGAAATATCGAGTGGAGCTTACAAACTTGCCCAATTACCTTGTATTGGTAGAAATTCAGAGTTATATCGGGAGAAAATTTGTCTAGGTTTGGAATGGAAGACCAAATTGTAAACTACAAGAAATAGACATAAATATTCGATCAAAAATTGAAATGTGAAAGTTTGTGTGTTAGTATAATTATTACTCCTTCACGCAAAAAGTACTAAACCGATTGCGATGAAACTGGATATGTAGATAGTTGGAGATCTGGATTAACACATAGGCTACTTTTTATCCTTATATTTCAACGGGACTTGGACTAACACTGGTGAAATTGAAGCTAGTTAAATTAGAATTAGTTGAAATGTTCAACCTAATAGTAGGTACATAATAACATCATATATAATAAGCTATTGAATATAACTATTGTTATATTAAAAGCTTATTTAATAAAAACAAAGTTACCAAAATCGGTGTCTAAAATTACGCTAAACGCTTCTAACAAATACTAACATTAACCGGGCAATGTTGTAAATTAACCGGGCAATGTTCAACATTTTCTGGGTGGTATTCAAAATAAAGGTAAATGTTGGATTGGAAGCGTAAATGAAATTACAGTTTATAGACGTAGTTTCAAATAAGTAGGTACTTGAGGCAGTTGAGGTTAAGTTATTTTAGGAGTTAGGCGATACTTTCTGTTGTATGCTCTAGTGTTCGCTTTTTTATCGGATAACGGTCTGACAATGAGGTTTAACATTTAACAAAATATATGATAAAAATCTTAAAATTGTATATTTTTAGCAGTACTCCGTGTGACTCGCAAATTTAACCAAAATATTGATTCAAAATGTTTCGAAATCTTTTTTTTCTTCTCTTCATTGTAATCAGGTTATTACAGACATCGGAAATTAGTTCAAAAACTATTTAATAAAAGATTTTAGAAACTAAACGAAATAAGTACAGACTGACAGAACGAAACTGATCATATAAATTTGTAAAGTACACGGGGGGGAATCGAACCTGCAACCTCAGACAAAGGAACTCTCGTCTCACAAAGGTTGTCGTTATCCCGGAAGCATATTCCCGTGGGATCCTGCCGCAACAGGATGTAGGTAGGACTGGCTGAAGCTCGGGATTAATATACACAATTACACACAAAAATATGGTAAACAAGGTAAACCACGTTTTTTGCTAAATTGCTCAAATGTTTTTGTTGTAAAATATGGATGAAAAAAGGTAAAAATATTAAATACTTTATAAAATATATGTTATGTTTTCGTATTACGGAATGTTTTGCGTTGTAAGTTATAAGGACTCCGTCGACACTACCATGTAATAAACGTACCTGAATATTATTATTTACTCCTTAATAATCGATTTCATTTGAAGCTCCTATTATGAAATTACTTTGAGCTAGTTTGACTTTATGCAAGTTTGACCTTATAGCGTGTTCAACTTTATACAAGGTTGAAGTACTACATAATGATAATCCACGTGAATTCTTGTAGCTTAAATCTATGGCTACGAGTTTCCTAGTAGCTCTACGAAGATTTACGTCGTAGTAGTTCGTAGCATTTCATCATTTCGTTTGGTTGTGTCATTGACATCATATTACCCTTTGGTACCACTGGTAGTGCTAAGGTAATGTCAAGTGCCCCAAGGCACTACTGGTAGTATCACGCAGATGTTATAATAAATATTATGTAAAGTACAAAATGCCCCCTTCCCCCTTGCAGTGACAATAGTGACAATGTTGTAGTATTGTTACAGTTTGTGACAACAATGTACCTCCGTTGTTTCACTACTCTATGTAATATCAACTACGGTAGAGTCCGTTTGTCTATAGGTTGTGGGAACAGCTGTAGGTATCTACTTCTACGAGTGTATTCTATTGTGATAGTGGAACAGAACTATAGTTGTACAAGTAATTGTAGCTGTTGTTAGTTGTTACATACACAAACAATTAAATGAGTTTGTAAAGTACCTATAATCATAGGTTTCAACATTGTAAAGTACATATTATGTCTGTCATCAAATATCAGTGCAGTTACGGTGCTTCCGGTCATATATTACCTATTATAGAACATATTGTCTTCAAATCTTAGTTTGTAATTGGCATTGCTTTTGGTACAATAATGGAGATCATATTTATTATTTAGACTAAACTCATCTTACTAATACTTCTATTAACAAAATCATATTTAAACAATTTTACTTTTCTAAATAATATAATTAATGTCAAAAATCTTCATTCATTTGATACGTCTCAAAAACTGAGTGACTTGATAACTCTTTGATTGAAACAGAATTTAGTAGGTAGGTAGGTTTAAGGTGTAGCAATATCTTTAAAATAAAAAATACAGAAATTAGGATAATTTTCCCTAACTATGAATTCAAATTAATTACATAACATCAAACCGAAAATCTTAATAAAACAGCGCAATAAATCCAGCCCCCCTCATATTTGAACGATTGTAATATAAAATTGCTTATCTCCTAGACACGCCAGACACACATACCTACCTATCTACCTATGTATGTACCTATAGGCAAACATGGGGGAAAACTAGACGTAGGGGAAAACCCCAACATGTACAAACCAACTAAATATCAACCTTATTTAAACGATATAATGATCGTATTTCTATGACTCGTTTAGGGTTTACATATTTTGTACTCAAAATTAATCATCAGAAAAAGGACTGTATCCTAAAATATTAGGGTTGATATTTGTACAGTGTTAAGGACCCCTCACTTGTTTTGTTGTAGTTATAAGTCTAGAAAATTCGTTTAAAAACTTAATATCTTTACAAACATTCTATTGTCCTCAATCGTTGAGGCGAACAACTCCACGGTAGGGTTTCGTTATTGATATACCGATTAACAAGTCAGGTAGGTAATATAAATTTAAATTACAATCACAAAATTTAAATTAAATTAATTAAATAAGATAAATTAAATTAATAATTTAGTTTCAAACATAACTTAATCGTCACTAGCTAAACTAAAAGAAGAAAAAGAGTATATAAAAAATGCAAATGTAACTTGACACTGGCTGTGTCGAAAAATCAATTAAAAGACAAAAAATTAAAAGAAAAAAAGTGAAAATGATGCTCCCCACTCCTCCTATCCCCACGATATGTGCCTAAAGCCTGGGAAGGCTTATAGACTTGACATAATCTGTCCCCCTCTCACCGGCTGCTCTCAGCGGGTTGTCATTAGATTATGAGATGGTAATTGACTGAGTGCAAGATATCTAGCTAAATGAAGATTAGATTTCAGGTTGTTTGTGGATTTAAAGAAAAGCTTGCAAGTTGTCCCTTTAAAAAGACCAAAGAAAACAATTCTCACTATCCCCAATATTTTAGGGATTAAAATTCAACTCATTGATGCCACTGCAATTCTCACTATCTTCTGTTTAGGGGAAAGCATTCTGGTTAAGAAAACTTTAGAAACTGAGGATGATGCAACTTTCACCTCCCACTATACCCCAAACGATGCGACCTTCACTGTAGACTCCAAGGTTATTTTATCCCTATTGTAGGTATTTTTGATATTCCCATCGCAATTGCTTTTCAATCTGTTTTTAATTATGACTTGCTTATCTTGTGAAAAACTTTGAAAATCTGAATGTATAAATAATTTGAACCGGATACATTTCTGATATAATTTAAATTAACATACTTGAGGGAAATTTCAGGAAAACATTATTTTATTAAGCTATAATATATATATCGGATCTGATGCATTAGAGCAGCCATTTAACGAGCAAAAATGACTCTTTCACAAGAAATTACTTTTCTATATTCGCTAATTTTACCATGTAGTTAACAAAGAAGTAATCCACTAAATTGTGGAAAGATTTTTCACAAACGTATCGAAGCGAAGAGACAGTTCTATGTTGTCACACCGAATGTCGAGGTGATGTCTCCACTCAGCAACACTCGGCCGACTTCACGGCTCTGCCCAGACACGTCGGAGTGAAGTTAGCAGCACTTGACGCGTCTTCCGTTTCGATCAAATAAACCGGATACGACATATATATGTTGATATGACGTCGCAAACACCGCCATCTAGTCTCAAACTAAGCAAATACACTTGTAATATGGGTGTCATACAATTCAATAAAAATAATACTTAATTGTTTCGTTCTTGTATTAGTCCTTTTTAGTGTTGTCATGCCCTGTAGTACATGACAGTGTTCATATGTTTGTTTGTCTTTCTACTTTTCTAAAATATCTTGCGACGAGTGCTTGTCTAAAAATATGTTTTTTTTTTAGTAAAATCATACATTCAGGTTTAAGATTCTTTATTCCCATCTACGTTCAGAAAAGTATTCTGAAGGTAGAACATGGAAATATTTGTTTAACGACGGGAACCAAACCTGCAACTTTCTGCGTCATATTCTGGTATTTATCCACCGCGTAAATTAGCCAAAGGTAGTTTATCAGTAAACTACCACAATCTGAACCCTTATAACGACTGTTGTTCAATAACAACTCGGTGCTATAACGGTTCTATAACTGTTCTATAACGGTTGTATTAAAAACTTATATGACCACCTCGATTGGCGTAGCCTGATTAATAAGGGTTGGAAAATTCATTATCCGAAAGGGGTGGGTTTAGTTACCTAACGGTGAGGCCTCTCGCAGAATTGACGCTAAAAAGTCGGCCGATAGTTTACAGACCGTCAAAAACAAGTGAACAAACGTTTAGATGAAGTTTGAAAGGAATTAAGATGAAAATTATGACATGGTCGGTGTTATATTAATGTTTATTCACGTTTTGGTTGAGTTTTGTACAATTTAAGCCAGTGAAGATGCACGAATGTAGATTGCGGAGTGTTCTTGTCGATTGCGGGTGTGTAGAACCCCTTATACTTAAATAAAGTGTGTTTGTAAAATTGAATTTTGGGAAGTTAATCGGGGGTTGATATTTTTGCTAAACATTATGTTATGCTGACATTATACCCAATTAAAATATGCTTTCAAAGGCTTTTATATGATTTAACCACTATATGTTATAAATTTTTATTATTTTGAGCTTAATAGGAGGATGTTTTAAGTTTAACTTATTGTCTATTTGTGTTTGGAACGAATTAACCTGTTTAAATTCAGTTTTTAATAGTATAAAAGTATGACAATTATCTGACGCTCTCTAATATTCGAAATTGATAACCTATAATCGTATCTGTCGGGGTTAGAACATTTTTGTGTCATCTTAAAAAAAAATAAGTTAAACCCTTGGTAACTAATAAATGGTTATTGATTTATAAGACGCTATATGGCAGTACAATATCACCGAGTTAAGGTACTATAGCACTCTAGATGATCCCACAAGGCACTATAAGAGATTTAAAGCGCTATAAGAGACACCACGTTGGACGACCCAGTTGGTTACCACGCCGGACTGCCTAACACAGGGTTGCGAGTTCGATTCCCGCTTCAGACAAGTATTTATGCTTAGATATTTGTCTGTGGTCTGGTTGTTTCTATGTATTATAAGTATATATTTACAAAAGAAAAGTATATAAGTAGTATATCCGTTGTCTAGCACCCATAACACAAGTGTAGTTACTTACCTTGGGGCTAGATGGCGATGTGTGGAATGTCCTGCAATATTTATTTTATTTATTTATTACTTTGCTGTAAAAAGAAGAAAAATCCGAAGAATTAAGAACTACTCCTTTTCGGTTATAAAGTACAAGAGATAAACAAAGAATTCACGTAAAGTAACCCACATTAGGCGGTATATAGGTACGTTTTCGTTGCGATATAATTTGTCAGCCTCAACCGAGTGAGACTGGACTCCTCGGGGACAGACTCAGGCAACCTGACGCGAATAACAAAAACATCGTGACTGAATTCCAACCAAGGGAGGAACGATCATAAACATGCCCTCACAATTGTGTTGGCTTAACCGACTACAAAAAAAAGAAGTAATTCTTAATAGGGCCGTATATTTTTACGTACGTTTGGGAATAGTTTTGTTTGTTTCTGAACCGATTGCGATGATTATTTTTTTATTGGAAAGAGGATAAGGATCATCGGCATTAATTTTTTTTTTAATTGAGCTCTATTCAATGAAGTCGATTGTTTAGTTTGAAGGGAAACAAAACAAATGTCTGCCTTTAGATTGAATTTCCGGCGAGGTATCTAAAACTCTGTTGGCTGAGTTCCTTCTTAATAAAACTAAATTGAAAGTTTCTTAATTTCAATTTAAACTAAATTTAAAATTCGACCTCGGGAATTTTTGTATAGAATTTTAAATTCTAAATTCCCTAAGTACCGGTCAAGTGTGAGTCGGAAGCAAAAAGTCTGCACCCTTTTTTGTTTTTAGTTTGGGTTAGGAACTAAAAGGGATCAGGTTTTTTTTTATTGTCGACCTAACCCTATTGGGTCACGTTATAGGGTCAGGTAAGAAATCATTCTTTAGGAGGACGTTTTACCCCTATGTCGTGTCAGTGTCAATTTTTCCTGTAGCAAATAAAAAATAATGTACTTAATATTTTCCTGAATCAAAAGACAGACAAATCTGACACTTTACGAGATGTTATTACATGACATTTTGTTGATTGTATTATTGTTCTCTATACATTGCCATTGGTTTGTAACGTGACCACGACAAAAAAAAAAAAAAGTATTAAGGCGACTACTGTGCCAGTTTATGCCAGACTCATATATAACTATACCCCTTAACTGTTAATTTTGAATAATTTGTAATATAATATATGTGTATGCAAAAATAAAACGTTATTTCTATATATCTATCAAGACTTCCAATCCACACAACTAAACCGACATACTAGTTGTGCCGAATGGAAATAATAAAGGATTTTTTTTCCAAACTGGCCAACTGGTTGATCAGATAAAAACAAAAGACGATCGAAACGGAAAAATAAGATAATACAAAGAGGAACACCAGTGGAACCCACGTCGCACAGCTAGTCGATACGAAGGCCACCATTGTATGGGTGGATGGTGCTCGGATGGACCTTCTGTCAGTATATCCCGTTACAATCCTCTTTACTCCAAAATTGGGAGAACCTCGTTGAATATTTGATTCGTTTCCCGGAATATGAAGCCGTCTGTGTCCGCGTCGTCGCTCGCCTGGCAAGTGTCGGGCAAGTACAGGGCAAGTGTCGGGCAAGCACAAGGCTAGTGACGGGTCAATACAAGGGTTTGAATAATTGAAGGCATAGATATCCTAGTTAGACATAGTATTTACGTATCTTGTAGCTAATCAAAACGCCGCAGTTAGAGTTAATTATAGCAAAATCTAACCTTAAATTGATTCAAATGAAAGGATATCAGAGGAAGCCTGAAAGTAGCACCTGTTACTGAAAAAATAAAAGGGAACCGTTTGAGTTGTTATGGACATGTGATGAGAAGAGAAGAGACGCATGTAACTAGAAGAGTGATGAATATGAATGTAGAAGGATGGAGAGGAAGAGGACGACCTAAGAAAAGATGGATGGACTGCGTGAGTGAGACAAGACATGAGAGAGATGAATGTTAACGATGAGATGACGACTAATAGGAGTGAATGGAAGAAGAAGACTTACTGCGCCAACCACAAACAAATTGGGATAAGGGCAGGAAGATGATGATGTTTTAAAATATCAAACCATTCATTTTCGTACTTGGTCCAGCTGGCCTGACGTCTACTAAATAAGGATTTAAAGTCTGGAATGGAGAAACGCCGCGAGTTGTTGAAACTAGGGACTCCGCTGGCCGCTCCCGCTTTCTCGCGCACAGCAAGCAGCGTGCGACTTGAGATTTACAACGCGCGGCTTGAGAGCCACGCGTTGTGTGTGTGTGTGTGTGAGTCGCGTGTCGTCGCGTATGTAGTTTGAGAGGCAACCGTTTTATTCTTTAACATATTTTAATACTAGAATAAAATGTTTACTTATTTGTTTCCATTTATTAGTAATTTCAATTAAGTTTTTGGCCATTCTAAGATTTAATTCCTTTCAATCTTTGTATAAAAATGTATTGATGCGCGTTAAGATTACTAATAAAATAATCTGTTTCAGGCGCGGGTGTACTTCAGCATAATATCGAAATGTCCGAATCGAAATATGAAAACAAGAACGCATCGGAAAATGTATTTTCTGAAAATGCCGACTTTGTCTTATTTAAACCAAAAAACGAAATGTCAATGAGTGAAGATAAGACTTGTTGCAGCAGTTCTCATAATCAAACACAAGAATTATATATGCAGGATGCACAAACATGGTCTGACTTCGACGACGATGATGTGCAACATGAAACCTCTAAAATGCAAAAACAATATACAAATACATATGTCCAAACAGACTCTTTTGAAATTGATGAAAACACCAGACTAAACAATCTCATGTTTTGTAAATTTATTTCACACGAACTGGATAGATGTATAGGTAACGAACGATATGAAAAGATGCAAAAAATTTTGGAGGTTTTCAAGAAGTAATACATAGATTATTATAACAAATATTTCATTTTATAACGACGAAAGATAACAAATATATTTAAACATATTAAGGCGAAGGGATAGTACAGTCGGCGTTTTTTTTTTTTCGCAAATATGACCAAGTCTCTAATCGAAATATAACGATGTATTGGAATTCGCGGCTGTAGAATATTGTTTTCCAACTCCTGAAACCTTAATTACGGTTTGACACCATCCCAATTTTAAATGCAACTGCCAATTATGAAATAACCGTCAATTTTTAGTTGGTGCAGGTTAATTTGAATTTAGGACGATTTCAAATCCTAAATAATTATGATTTAAACAGTTAGAAAACTATGTCCTACAGTAATTACAAAATATTGCTACATTTGGGTTTAAACTTGGTCATTTTTTGCAAAAAAAAAACTGGTAAAAATAACATTTCGCTAACAGTACTCCCCCTTCACCTTAAATACATTCAATTAAAACTCGTGTTTTTTTTATACTGGTCTCTCTCTCTCTCTCTCTGTGTGTGTGTCTACACATACACACGTATGTGGCTGTGGCATCGTAGCTCCCCGGTGGACCGATCTTAATTTTTTTAAAGATTTGTATAAAAGGTGACTTAATCAAGAGTTTTCTTAGCTATGTTTGATGAAAATCGGTTCAGCCGTTTAAAAGTTATAGGGGGTAGAAAATGGGGATGACCAACCGAAAGTAAGCAAATATGGTGGAGTGGGGTATGAAATGAAAGTGCTTGATTTTACAATTTTATTTATTTACAAGATTTTACAATATTACAAAACTGAAAGTTTTACTGAAATGGGTTAAGCCGTTCAAAGTTATAGGGGGTGAAACTGGGGATGAACATCTGAATGTAAGCAAATATACCCGAGTGGGGTGTCAAATAATAGGGCATAACCCGTACACTACATGATTAAACTTATCCGAAATTATGATTTTAAAAGGAATAATAAAAAAAAATTAAAAACCGACAAAAAAAAACTAAAAGGCACAAAATCTTCTAAAAAGTAAACAATAAAATAGAATTTCCTAATTTAAGTCAATATTAACATTTTGAATCAAATGTTGTCCTGTCGGGGGACCGCTCCTTACCTAACTATTTAGAAGCTAAAATTAGTAATCCTTCATCTGTGCTTAAATAAATAAATCACCGAACTAATGGAGGATTAAAGGAACTACATAGAGAGCAGCGGTCCCCCCGGCGGCGGGACAGCATTTGATTAAAAATATTCATATTGACTTATATTAAGAAATAGATATTTTTTTTACTTTTTAGAAGTTTGTGTGCTTTTTAGTTTTTTTGTCGTAGTTTTTTTTTTTAATTTTCATGTCAATCCATTTCAATCGTCAAACAGATCTTCATTACACTTTATGAGAATAATACTTTTAATCGTCCGATCTAACAGACGATTTCTGGAAGGTGTCAAAATAAATTTCAATGTTGAAAATAGTCGCTCTACGGTCACCTGCGTTGCAGGTGCAGCAAGCACTACCAGCGCTACTTCAGCTAATTTATTTGGTAATTTTTGTCCCCAGTACATTATTACGTCTTCCGTAATGGCAAGTCTTGGAGCTGTAGCATATTCGGCCAAGTAATAATCAAAATTCAATCTTATGGACTCGTCTGTCCTCACTCTCACTCTTTGCGTTTCACTTAGGATTGTCTCCAAAGATTGTAGATCAGCGTGAAAATTATCACTGGGTGGTGTATTCTGTACGCATATGGAACCAAGAGAAGAACTCTCTTGGAGTTCTTGGCTAATTTCTTCTCGCTCCTGACTTATTACACACATTTGTTGATAGACATTCCTAATCCAGTTTTTTGCAGTCTCTGCTTCTTGTGCCGATAAAACTACTTTCCATCTGGGATCAATGAAAATGGCCGCCAGAAATGCTTCGTTTTGTAGTAAATGTTTTTCCCTGTTTGTCATACTAGTCACAATATCCTTAGCCAGTGGGAAATCTAGCTTTTCTATTTTGTTTTTACAAATAATCCATATAGAATAAAAGTCACCCAATGTTAGTTGCTCTGCTTGAAGGCGTATGGTAGCTTCTGCCGCTGGTTGTAAACAATCTAATATACTATTTATTTCTAACCAGAAGTTCTCGCCAACTATTTGAGATATTTCCTCAGAATTATCACAAATTGGTTTTAAATCCTTTAGTCTTCTCAACATGTTGTACGTAGATGCCCATCGAGTGCTACAGTCTATGATTGGTTTTCTTAATTTTTGTGATCGTATTTTAATTTTCATTAGAGGTCGACGTAAAATACCAACGACACGGCGACTACTTTCGATCACGGACTCGGTTTCCGGATTCTTTTTAATAGCATCTTTTACACAAAGCTGCAAAGTATGTGCCGCGCATCTTAAAGACGTAATTTGAAATGAATGGGCTTCTATGTTTTCATCGGTGCCATTTAAAACCGAGGCATCAAATGAATCTACGCCTGAATTGAAATCATAGTTATGTTCATTGTCTGTTTCATCTTCACTGTCGGTATTTTCTTCAATTGAATTTATGTTCCTCAATTCTTCATTAAAAAGACTTGTAACCTTTAAGTAATTCGACCCGTTATCTGTCGTGACAGAGTAAAGATTACATAAGTTAATATTTAAATCTCCAAGAATGTCTAAGATTATACATTTTAAATTTTCTGCTGTCTGTTTATCAAAAATCTCCTGGATAGCTAATGTACGTGTTACAATTTTAGATTTCTTTATATACTGTACATTAACACCAATAAATTGCCTGTCCATACACGTAGCAGAATCAAGCTTGACAGAAATCATCTTTTGTTTCAATTCTCTGGCGATTTTTTCTTTTATGTCATAAAATTTATCTAAAATCATGTCCTTAATTTTTTTACTATTGCCTTCTTTTTTAAAATCCGGCGATATTAAAGCCTTTATGTTACAAAAAGCTTCGTCATCAAGTAGTTCTAATGGCCTTCCATGAACAGCAATCAATTTTATGCAGCAGTCTAATAATCTTTTTCTTTTTTTATCATTTTCATTTTCGTATGATTTCTTTTTTTCTGTAACTTTTACACATTCTTTATTTACTTCAACTACTTGTTTATATTCCTCTTCGTGTTTTAAACGCAAGTGATTCATAAGGTTTGTAGCGTGGTTACCCTGAAAACAAAATCGTAATGATATTAGTATAGGGTATGATAATCTTAGACATTCTTGGAGATTTAAATATTAACATAAGTAATCTTTACTCTGTCACGACAGATAACGGGTCGAATTCCTTAAAGGTAACAAGTCTTTTTAATGAAGAAATGAGGAACATAAATTCAATTGAAGAAAATACCGACAGTGAAGATGAAACAGACAATGAACATAACTATGATTTCAATTCAGGCGTAGATTCATTTTATGCCTCGGTTTTAAATGGCACCGATGAAAACATAGAAGCCCATTCATTTCAAATTACGTCTTTAAGATGCGCGGCACATACTTTGCAGCTTTGTGTAAGAGATGCTACAGCTCTAACTATATTTTATGATAATATAGGCATAAAACAAAGTCGGGTTAATAATATTACCTATGTAAGTATTATAATTACATGTTTCAACATGGGGTATTTAATACTTAAGGCAGTTGTTCTACACGTCTAGATGAACAACTTTTGTTCTACGACTTTTGAAAATTCGGACTTTTTTGTTGAAATTTTTGTGGTTACGAAAAACAGCCGTTTTCAAAATAAATACCGTGAATGTATAAAATGGTAGAAAGTCTAAATTCAGCAAACAAGTAGGTATAAAGAACAAAAATCGTTCACCTAGACGTGTAAAGCCCCCTTAAGTATTAAATATTCCAAGCTAAAATACATTGCATAAATAAGGAGTAGACAATAATATAATAATAATAGTAACTTCAAAGAAAGGTCTTTATTGCCTGCATGCATACATATACATAAGTACTATACCTATACTCTTTGTTATGTACCTACCTACCTGCATATATAAATTTTAAGGTACATAGTAGGTTGAACCCGTTTGACTTAGATTACTAAGTTTATCTACTAGATTCTATGCAGTGTGCTCTCGCACTATAAACAGAGTTTTGTATAGGAATAGTAACATATGTATGCGGTATTATTTATTATACAGGGTGTCCCAAGAAGTAATGCCAAGCGGAAGTCTAGTGATAGAGCAGAGTCTAGTGATAGGGGAATGAATTTGAGAAAGAGGGGGAAATGAGGGGGAGGGGGAGAGTGAGTGGGGGTTAGGGGGAGGGGGAGGTGAGGGGGAGAGGGAGTGAGGGGGAGAGGGAGTGAGGGGGAAAGGGAGTGAGGGGGAAAGGGGTGAGAAGGGGGGGTGAGTGAGGGGTGAGTGAACAAACTCACAAACATCCCCAGTCTTGCATAAAAAAGATCACTCAGAGTAGGTAGTACGTACGATAGGATAGCTAAATGATTCAACGTCATTTCAGTATTCTCTATTTCCACAAATCGACTTCTACGCAGACGAAGTCGCGGGTAGAAGCTAGTATGACAATAAGTACTTGTTTTGTACTTTTTAGAGTGATTTTTTGCCGTAGCCGGATTTTAGTTTTTAAACTTTTTGTTTTTATTTCACCTCACCGTCTTTGATGGCCGTTTTTAGGCAAAATCCCCATTGAGGTACATTTTTTTTTATGAAAATGAAAGAGGAGAGTCTGTAAAAGTTTTTAAACTGACATAGAAACCATGGAATCAACTGCTTAATTTTTTTGTTCAAAGTCGAAAATTGAAGTCATCATTTATCGAACGTCAGTTTTTAACTAAACACTTACATTTTCATGATTTTTTATCAAAGTAACGAAAGTAATAATTCAAAGCATAAAAGTACAATTCATAAGGAATCAGTTGTGAAAAACAAATCTGCAAAATGTCTTCTACTTTGTTTTTTAGAAAGTTTTAAAGTTTTCACTTTTCAAGTCGAACATTTTCAAAAATTCCGAAAAATCCTCATAACTTTTAAATTATGAAAAATCGCTGAACGAACATACATGGGGGTAATTCGGGTACTCCAAGGGGTGCTCTATCACTAGACTTCCGCTTGACACTACTTCTTGGGACACCCTGTATATAAATATTGTACAACATTTTACACAGCGCTACCTATTCCAAACTAAGCCACTATGATTGTAATATGGTGACTAGTTAGACTACGGATAAAATACACAGACCTACATATTATACAATCAGAAACACCCCCAGATCAGAAACAAATATCTGTAGATCATACAAATATTTGCTCCACGCGACGGGAATCGAATCCGCAACCATTTACCTAACCTAACCATTCATAAGTTGATCCCGGCCGACGCTAGTGTGCTTTATACTTGTCTCAAACAAGTTAGGCAGCGTAGGTACCTGCCTAAGTAAGTACCATACCTACCTAACTTACGGATTTATGGCAAAAACCACAGGGATATCATATTGGCCATATTCCTGACTACATTAGGTATCTAATTGAACACATTAGAAAAAATTTCTAATTCTAATTAGATAGGTACCTACCTATCTACCTAAATAGGTAAATCACATATAAAAAACTTACCTTTAATTTATTTCCACATATTTTGCACGAGCTGTATAAATCTTCACCCCACTCAAAATATCTGTGGACGGCATTTGTTGTTTTACGCGGCATAATTATACCTTCCAATTCAATTATTATAGCCAATGTACCGGTTATCCTTATAAATGGGTTTTCCGATCACTGAATGTACCTATGAAATTAGTAATCAATGCGTGCGATGCTTTACGCGTAGGTAAGTAAATGGCAAAGTAAAGTAAACAATAAACGAAATAGAAAGATGCCTGACGGCGCTTAGTCTGACGATCAAATGAGCGACGCCGACGCAAGCCGCGCAGCGCGGCGCGGGGCGTTGCCACGCCGCGCCGCGGCCACGCGGCCGCCGCGCTCCGCAGCTCCGCTCCGTTCGTGCGCGAGCGTGTGTCGCGCGACGTTATTGCACTGCACGGAATGGCAACATGTAATAACCTGTATTATTTGGTAAGGGTTAACCGCATGTAAAACGGTAACATATTTTTCCTGTTAACAGATTTCATTCTGTTAACAATGTTTGTATTAACCGTTTGATAAAGGTAACTGAAATTATTCTGTGTATACTGTAACTGTTAACACTTATTTTATTGGGTTATTAACAGATACATTTCTGTTATTAACCTAACCCTTTCGAACACTGCGTGAGACAAGACATGAGAGAGATGAATGTTAACGATGAGATGACGACTAATAGGAGTGAATGGAAGAAGAAGACTTACTGCGCCAACCACAAACAAATTGGGATAAGGGCAGGAAGATGATGATGGGTACTCTGCAAAAGAAAAAAAGACTTGACATTTAAGTTTAGAGAAGTTTGTTTTGCATACATTTAAAACTCAATAAAGTTACGATTGCATTTAATTAAATTAACACATTTTAGTTTATGAGAATACCAAAAGCAGACGTTTAGTGTATTTTTTGTAATCGAAATGCAATCGGAATGGTATTGCAATGTAATTTTACAATCAACGGAGAATTGGCCTTTAGAAAGACTATTTTTGACATGTTTATTAACAAAAGTCGATTGTTGTATATGACTAGTATTAGTTCCAAGTACCTTCACCACCCTTCACTACTGCTCAGTGACAAAATGTCCAAAATCAAGAAAGCGTTTTATTGATGATAGTCGCCTCAGAAATCAGGTATAACCAAACAAACTGAGATTTAAAAAACTGTAGACAGCTGCAAAGTTAACAAAATGTAATAAACTGAAAACGAAGGCAAACTCAAACAAATTGAATTAATCAAAACAGTACAAATTAATGAACAGAAACATCCAAAAATGAGTGAATTTATATTCTAAAATTCCGGGCGACTGTTTCAAATTAAGGGTGTGAGCAGACTGCCGACTTTCATCGGTCGATTATAATCTATTTTAATTCTAGATCATTGACCTAAGGTATTATTTACACTGACTTACTGACTGAATTAAACATGTTGTTATCTTTTTCTTGATACGCTAAGTATGAGGGTGTATTCCCGTTGGCCCCATTGACTCTGTCCCCATTATGAGGACAACAGAACGTCATAAAAAATCCTGCCCGTCGATCAAAGTAGATTATTTTTCCGTCAGTAGCTCTTGAAATTATTACAAACAGTGTCAAGTTATTTTCTAACCATTAAAAGTAACATCATCAACAAAAATGTTTTTAAAACTTTATTTTAATTGTTTAAATACAGATTTGTTAGTTGTGAATCAGCCGATAGATGAATCTCTCGCGTGGGCCGCCCCTCGACCGAGCGCCTTGGGACGACATTTCACGGGATGTCAGCCACACAAAGAATGGTAATTAGCAAGCCAGCCAAGCCGAGCCAGGCCAGGGGAGACTAGCTCCTCTCCTCTAGCTGGGGGGACTCCTACGTGATAGTGGTTAGGTTAGGTTAGCTCGTTGCTTGTGGTCCTTTGCCGTCCCACTGCTGGGATAAATACTCCCTCACGGTAAAACTGCCAAACTGACTGCATTGAAACTTTGTATGTAGTTGTTTAAACTGTTATTCTAATATAGGCTACTTTATATCGCGATATTCCCACGGGATGCATCTAGTAATATTATGAAGAGAAAATATTTACTGTATTTTATTTGGGTCTTTGTTTCTAATCAAAAGGCTTAGGAACTATTGGACTGATTTAGATTAAACATAGTTTATGGATAGACAGCATGAGATATGTTACCAGTAAATGTTTTTACCGAAATCGGTCGAGTCATTTTTAAATGAATTAGCTATAAAGACAAATGAACTTCCCATATTATTAGTAGAAATACACTCCACAATGTAAAATAATATTTTCAAAATACTTGATAAACAAGTGAACCAACGAGGCGAGGTTGTATGCAAAACTAAACGTAGACAAATGAACAATCCATTATTGCTACCAAATTGAATATTCTATGCAAGCCATTAACCAGTGTTCGGTATCGATTGCTGGCCGCATTTCAATCGTCTCGATATAATAGTTTGAGTTTAACCGTCGATGTACAGCGTGCAAGCTGTTAGGATCTATTGTTGGATGACAGCGTACAATAATGAGTACAAACAGGCCATTAAGGTTCGTGGCAGAATGGTTGCATAATTTGATATCTCCTTCATATTCGTCTCATAAGAGTTGATGGTATTTCAATGGACTGGTATTGTATGAATCGTAAGCACATATTCAGTAAGACGCTAGCAAAAATATTGCATATAGTAGATAAATACCATTAAGGTGAACGCGATTGTAAGCAGTTACTACAAATCCCCAATTTGGAGGATTCCGTTTGGGGGATAGTTGGGAATACCCCTCGTGTTCGCGGAGATATTATCAAAATGTCTGATAATTTAAATACCGAAATACCGAAAATTATAAACAGGTGTACGTAAATATGGGCCATACTCAGTTACGTTCACTCTAATATTTTACCTATTTACTCAATGAACGCTAGTAATTGGTTCTCGAGACGTTGATCGCGTCCCACAAACTTTAAACTATATGATATTAATTTTCTAACCTAATCAGAGATAGTAATCCTCTTTTCCGAACGTAAAACTCAAAAACTAAAACTTCTTCCTCAATTAGTTTTAATTCTGAAACGAATTCTTTTATAAGAGTAAAATTTCATTGTAGGTTTCAGATAGAAATGTCTGACGTCATCTGGCGGCCATTGTTATAGGTTTAATTCGTCCATTCTATTGTGGTATCAATGTCTGTGGTCTTTTATGTCGCGCTGCAATCTTTGTTAGTAGATAACTTTGCTTTGAACCTCACAATGGAACGTCGAATTTTCACCAAAGAAGACGTGACTACTTCAATACGTCCCCACTTTGAATTAGCATTTCGATTTACGCGAACGTAACTTAAACGAGTGAAACCGTGGGCCACAGCTAGTTAAGTACCTAAATATTCTACCCAATCACATTTTAAGCGTAAAGTATTTCGGCCAAACTGACACTTGATCAAATATCCCTGGAAACTTCCATCAAACAATGTGAATCTTGTATTCAATAAACAAGGCACGCACATACAGACCGCTCGTACTTCACCAACTTGTTGTAGAATGTTCTCGAACTCGGAGAGACAATTCCGCGGGAAACTTCAGATCATTGTAATAAGTTTATACTTACAATTACGTTGTGTAAAGCTCTCTAAAGTAATTTAGATATTGTAGGCCTTTGGAATAATCTAATGGTAGATTTACTCAACTGAAGCGAACAAATTTATGCAACTCTGTTATAAATGAACACGACTAATTATGGCCTTTTTAGGGTTCCGTACCCAAAGGGTAAAAACGGAACCCTATTACTAAAACTTCACTGTCCGTCCATACGTCCAACTGTCTGTCACCAGGCTGTATCTCATGAACCCTGATAGCCAAACAGTTGACATTTTTACAGATAATGTATTTCCATTGTCGCTATAACAACAAATACTGAAACTTGGTCGGTTTTTTAAATTAGCTTTTGTTCAACTCGTTCTGAATGGATCGTTATCTAAATAAAAAAAAATTAAAACCAAGAACCGCCCAAAGTTCTTTGCGGTCTTTGTGTGCTGAAGATTTTACTAAGACTCGGATTCGATCTCGTTTGAAAATAAATTATTATCTGGTTGTCTCACTTTCATTTCAAAACCCACGAAACCTTATTCCATCATCATAAAACCTCTCTAGATACTAACAAGCCTTGTGTTATGGTAGCCAGACAACAGATAATACCTTCCTATTGTCAATAAATACTTATTACACATACAGAAACATCCAGATCACAACAAATATTTGTTAACACAAACGAATACCTGCGTATACCAATATTGGTTCGGCGGCGGGTATCGAACCCACCACCTCCGCATCGCAAGCGGGAGTTCTTCCACCGCGCCACAGAGGTAAAGGTATTATCCCAAACAACAACCAGCGAAATCCCCATCTTTCGTAACATCAATTTTCTGACCGTTATATAACTCATATATATTTAACGAGTAAACCATTATGATAACATATTCAGGACGTGACTCGGATTACATTCAATTCTTAACTACTTACACAATTCTAACCGAATATATTATGCTTTATTTCACCCATTATATACCTCTACTAACCTCGCATCGTCAAACCGTATCAAGCCTCAAGCATAGAGGTCAGGACTTACAAGCTTGACAATTAAAGTGAAAGTCTCAGAATTGATAAAATTAACCAGATACATGATAACTACAAACACATAAATTACTAGCTAATTTTACAAAAAATAATAAAATTATCAATTAACAAACCTTCCACAATCTTCGCAAATCTTTCTTTCAAAAAAGATTTTAAAATGAATGAAGGATTGCACAAGTGTTTCGAATCGAGTGAAATTAGGTGCATCTATTGAACAATCACTTGCATTCTGTAAATCCATTTGAATCTTTACAAAGAATTTCAATTAGTTGTACAGTTGCGGACAGAAGTGAAGTAACAATTTCTTAAAGATTCATAAACTTTGTGGTTCTTTTAAGACGGACAGGCGTGGATGATATCATTAATTTAATAATTAATTATTTTAATAAAGATGAGCAGAGCTATGCAGACATGGCTATACATACAGGTATGTAGAATGTAGAAATTGTAGAATCATACAGACATGTAGAATCTTAGATGTGCCACTAGATTCCATGGTTAAAGGTCATTTAAGGAATCAGATAAAGTTTTAAAATTGTTATTATTAAAATGTTTTGAACTAAAGTAGGACTTAAGATCATGCTTTAGTTTATGGTAAAAGTAGATATTCAAATCAAACCAGACTTTTAAGCCTTGCTATAGTTGAAAACATTCTTATAATAGCAATTTCAAACCCTTTGTTGGGTCTGCAATTATGTTGCCGACTGGTACATGAGATATAGAGCTTAAAACTACGGAAGTGTGAATTTTGTAAATACCGTTTTCTGCAGGAATAATATTTATACAACGGTTATGCGGTTTAATGGCTTAACATAACAACTTGCTATAGTAAACCATATTTCGAAGATTATACGGTTTATTTTGAACAGATATATGTATCTGAGGTAGGTAAAAGGGTAGTAACATAATATAAGTATAGATACTGGAGTAGTAGTCGCTTTAATCTTTATTTTTTTTTTGCTTGGCCACCTTTCAAACTTATGGCAATGCAAAGAAGACAAATATAAAACAACTGCCATGTAATATAATCTCATAAAGTATGAGGTTTGCCTGTAATTTGATGTTATAAAGTTATATTTTTAATTTGCCACATAACAGGAAAACCTGACACTTAAAGAGATTTTATTACATATTATGACATTTGTTGTTTGTATAAGAGTTCTCTATACATTACAATAGGTTTAAGGAAAGTTTTATGTATCTTCCTGTTTTGTCAGAGATGAGTTTGTCTGATATTGAAAAGACATACTGGTAATTTCAAAGCATGGACTATGTGAATTTACCCATAGTCACAATGCTCACCTGTACAGTAGTGAAACCGTATCGACTGATTGATCGTGTCCGAGCTGTTTTATAAAGTTAAAACTGAATAAATGCCGTACTTATAATAGAAGCTGTTAAACCTTTGTAAGAGAAATTAAACAGACAATTGTCTATCCGAGTCCCTCTCCAAACAATCGCTACACAATTATATTACATTTACATGAGAATTTACATAACAAAACGTATGCCGTCTTATTATGTTAGTTTTAAGGTTGTTATGTGTTAATACCATAGACATATCAACTCAATAAATACTTTAAATTTATCCTAAAAAGTTTTTTCAGTTAAGCGCGAATGTCGTATAAAACTCGTTTATATCACGTTAACGTTGCGGCCGAAAATCTTGTCAAAAAATTTTGCTTCGTAATAATGTGAAATGTAACAGTATTTTAATAAAAATGCGATAAAAAGTAGGATATTTGTTATTCCAGGTGTTTGGCTATCTACATATCTCTTTCATCGCAATCGGTTCGGTATTTTTGAGTGAAAAGGTAACATTTACTATACACAAAGGATGAAAATGTCTATATTTTACTTAACTCTCTTTTATAGCATAAGTATTTTAACTCTGTGTATAATATACATACTGAATCAAAATAATCACAAGACGTGTCTCATATAATACAAAAGGCTCTACAAACGCGGTTTTAGTATATTTACTTACCATTCTTGGTTGCTAATTAATTCTTACTAACGCTCTAATAAATTGCTTTTATTACACTAAACACTTCCGCCCACTATACTAAATGATACTATGAATTTATTCAGATTGGAATTATACTTAGTCGTACTTTTCTTGCACTCACTAAACAACTAGGGTTGTAGTATAGTGATTGGACAACTGGTAGAATATTCATAATATAAGATGATTTATAATAATGGGTTGACATCCCACTGTATAATCTGTAAACCTTGTTACAAAGGAAGAAAAGACAAAAAAACTATGTTTTTAACCTACTTGTAAGCAAATTAAAACCCCTTCGGCTGCATATGAAACCGGAGGTTCGTAATCAGTTACCAAAGAAGATAAAATCCTCTTCGAACTACCACTATCGTAAAATCGTGAGGCGTAGCTAGCAATAAATACGGAGGAAGAAAAAAGTTCAAGCCATGAAACCGAACGTTACCTTCTATGACGCAACTATAATATCATCTAGATAAACGAGCGAAACTGTCGTTCTCCCCCACTCAGTTGTCAGAGTTAACACAATCACAGCCGGTAGGTATCGTGAAACCTATCCGATGTAACAATACCAGTGGCCTAGTTAACTGAATCGATGTTGTCTAACTTTTGTCTTGGTACAGGGTGGGAGTGATGGGGATTTGATAGAAACCGCGGATGAGAGCGACTGTTGGGAAGTTCAACTGTTACGATATTATTCGATTATTACATATAACTTTTATTGTTGGTCTGAGTCGGCTATCTTTTGTATGTAACTGATTTCTGTAAGTCATACGACGACCCTGAACAAACCAGAACAATTACTGTCTTACAAAACAAAGACAAGTAGTGCGTTTGCTCGATTTAAAAGTGCTTGCTTACCTATTTAGTATTAAACCGTAGTTTAATTAAGAATTAAATTCTTTCATATTTATAAGTCCCTCGATGTCTATAACAATTTTACAACAGCGTCATGGAAAATAGATTGCTACATACAATTGATATTTCATATTTTATCTGTTAATTCAATTTCACATAA
Source organism: Idaea straminata (assembly GCA_951213275.1). Taxonomy (NCBI): domain Eukaryota; kingdom Metazoa; phylum Arthropoda; class Insecta; order Lepidoptera; family Geometridae; genus Idaea; species Idaea straminata. The sequence continues at coordinate 11,050,361 of OX577867.1, read as the reverse complement.
ATCGTTGCTGTAGTAAATTTAAGAGAGCTGTTTAGTTTTATCTACAAGTAAGGCTACTGTAAGGCTTTATTTTCCAATTTCATTCACGTCTCAACATCGTGAAGGAATGTGAACAATTTATTTTGTTTGCTCTGAATAAAAAAAGGGTTCGAATTGAAGTTTACTTGAAAGGCTTCTTTGTGCGAGATTCCTTGTATTCAGGTTTCAAACTTGCTTTGTTGGTAAATGCTTAATTTTAAGAATGTTTGCCGCTTTGTAACGTTGCGTCGCGCAGGGTCTTAAACATTCTTTAGCTTAAATATTTTTATTTTTTAAAGTATTAAACATTCCAATGTCTAGGTTTTGTGATAAATTGTAGGTATTCAGCTACGATAGGGAAACCCTATGCCAAAATTTTGTAGACCCAGCGGTTTGGACTATATTTATGTACCTAATTTTATTTGGTAGTTTAATGATAGAAACGTTGGTATTCGTCAGATAAAAGGTCACCATATCCGATTACGATGTAAATGAATTACAATAGAATAATATAAACAATAATAACGCCTTTGTCTACACATTTAAAGAGACACAAACGAGAAACATTCAACATAATTATCCACAAAGCAAATACAAACTTAACAGTTAATAAACAGTCTCTCTCTACAGATCTAACTTATTTAACATTAGCATAAACTTGAGACCTTCACGAAACTTTCAAACACAACCAGTGTTTCATTATTTTCATTAACCAAGAATGCTTTAACAAAAACCACTCCAAAATTATTATCATTCTCTCAAACGTCAAGATCTTAAAATATAATATTAAGGGTTATATTTTAGAGCAAACAACTAACTTTTCTGTCGGTCGATTGCTATAATATCTGGTTGAAAGTTCACATTGCATTGTTTGCCGATCGCTTCACACCGATTTTTGTATAATCTACAGAGAAAAGTACATGCATAAGTATTCTATCTATTGTCTAGCACCCATATTGTAAGCGTAGTTGCTTAGTCTGGCGCTGTGTGCGGTGTCGTACTATATTATCGGCCGATAGGAAGTATGTAGTCTGCTAGTAGTATAAGTTCTTTATATCTTTGTATCTCGGTGTGATCTTTTTGTGTGGATCCGTGTTATTTAACACAAAACTTTGAAGCATCATTTGGGGAGCTTAAAGAAAGGGTTTCTCTTTCTTCTGTCGCTTTTTGTTCGTCATTTATTTATTTGTGGAAACTTTTGTGGGATTTGTTTTAGGAGGGTACGGCTGGGGGTCTGAAGTTTATTTGTTTTGCCTATCTTAAAAGCCAGGTTTTTTAGAACTAAGAGTATTTCCGATCTTGAAAGTGACGTCTTTTTTTAGTTTGTTTCCTTCAAGAGAAACTAGGTAGGTACATAGTTGGTGATAAAAACTAAACTATTACACTTGGGTTTTCGCCCGAAGCCCTATTATCTTTTATTTTTGTTGTTTTTTGTGTCTTCGAGAGAACTCGAACTTCAAATTTTTCGATCAGCCGATAACTGGCCAGCCTTCCAATTTAAATTAAAAAAAATCTGATGAACATCTGTTTGGAAAAAACTAAATTAGTCAATAAAATCTCTGTCCCTTTACCACAGGGATTTCTATTTTTTCGAAATGGTTTCGAAACGTTTGTGAATACGTCTATCATTTCGGTCAGTACTTACTTTCCAAAACTCTACTGCGGCTGCATCTATAATAGGAACAGTCTACGCGATTTTTAATGGCAAATAAATCTCTCAATTTTAATAAACTTATCAAGAATCTCAAGAGGGTAGGACTAACAAAAGATGATATAACAATGCCTTTATCCTGAACATTGCTGCGGTGCGGCTAGGGTGTAAAAACGGCACTTGTCGCTCACACAGACGAGAGATTTATCAATCGGCAAATAGCTCGTTTATCTGACAGCAGGCGTTCACTTTTTTTCAATTCAATTTCATTTATTTTCTTTAAAGTTGATTTCATGGAATTATATTGATTATTGTAGATACAAATTATATTCTTAGTTACTTTTTTAAACTAATTAGTTATTTTGTTCTTTGAACAAGGTTCGAGCTATCGGCTGATCAAGACGTCTCAAGTCTGCGTTAATTCTTATCGCCCTCCGGAAGTGACGTATAATTTGAACCTGTAAAGCCTTCCGTAGCCGTAGCACGTCGTAGAACGTCGTAACCGTAGCCCCGTAGATAACGCTACGTAAATCAACGCTCGTAGCTCGTTGTAATGTGTGAGATAGTGGGAGCGTGAGAGCCGGATATTGGGAGACGATATTTCTACGCAAACTTTTCAACTGAAGGAAAAGGGCGGAAATGGGTTTAGTTTTTTTGAAACTAGATTTCTTTATGCGGAAAAAATATGGGGTTAAAATGATAATATTGGCCTTTATATCTAATTCAGATGATTGATACAACGCCGGCAAATGTTATCCGTGCTATTTAGGTGGCCCTGTATTACCTGGGGTATACATTATGGGGCCAATCGCAGTACATAAATTAATATTCCCATTTACCCCAAAGACCCCGGTCACAATAATGTGGGAAGTCAGAACTTTCAAATATTTAATACAGCGCTATCTATAGCTTCAAACAGTAAGCTTTTATTAAGGAGAACATTTTCTATATTTTTCTTTTAATGGAAGACAAGTGTTATCAAAATAAAATAAAACCAAATGTGAAACATCAATACCAAGGAATGCTTACGAAGTTTTTCAAATATAACATACAACATATAATTTTTTACTGAGATCAAACGGGGCTATTACATAACGGAAAAATATTTAAGAGGCTTCAACCAAATAAAGCCTATTCTAAAAAAACATGATATTTGATAGCTATATTACAAAGTTCTAGTTCTTATAGTATTTACTCCTTAGAAACCTTAAAGTATCCGCGCACATTAATCTTGTCCTATTGTAGGTACATAAAGGGGTCACTAGTGGTGCAGAAAAATATTTCCCATTCGTTCTATTCTAAATTACATTAGGAACCACCGGAAAAAAAAACAATTGCATTCCTATTAACTCCATCAATGGGGCTAAAATAATGGGGCAAGAGGGAAGATTCCTTTTCCATTTATTATCGAAATTTTTCGTACAAGATACCTAGGTAGGTACATACTACGAAAAAGCTGGTTAAAAGTTGGTACTTTATTAATATTTATTAACCGACTATTTCGATGCTAAAGGGATTCTCTTTTTCATAAACGTGACGTTGACGTTTGTCATAAACTGCACGTTCTGAGCTTTTCCGATCCGTACGGAGAAGATCATATGTGCGGGGACCGTTATTTTCCCCATACAAGTATCCAATGAGGAAATATTCCTCCCACATCGCATATAAAACTGAACAGTATCCGTTACATCAGTAGGTATCGACTTATGAAATATTTTGCACTTCACTCTTACAAATAATCAGTCGTAAAACATACTTCGATCATATAAAAATAAAGCACAAAATCCTTTACACGAGCGCGAACGTAGTTGGTATTCTGAAAGCGAAACAATGCAGACGAAATTCAACTTTATTTTTTTGTATCAGAATAGAATGTTGATTGCTAGTGTATTATTGGATTCGATGCAAAATCGTTTTTTTTTCTTTAGCGAATATTTCTCTTTCATGTTGTGAGTTGTTTTGTTTGTTTGAAAGGATGTTGTGCAATGTTCTATGTAAGGCGGGTGTCGGGAGGTGGGCCATTTATCTATGTTTACTTGTTCTCGAACATTTTGTTGCAGAAAGCAAGGGAAAATGAAAGTTATACGATGGAGAAGAAAAAATTGGCTGTGAAAGAAAGAAACTTGCTTTCATAATAAAATTGATATATTTAGTTTTGCCATGTATAAAAGGTTAGAATTTGAACTTTTCCAACTTCTCTCAGTTTACAAAACCACTGAAATAGTTTGAGGTGAAATTAATGAAGTTCTAATCAAGAATCTTGAAACATGTTCTTCTTGTTATGAATTTAATTAATTTTAAACTAATTAGCTACAAATACTTACTTGTTTTTACCCACGGTTTCATTATAATTTCCTAAACTTGTTGTCTTCTACTCCTAACTAATATTATTAATAAAAATCTTTGTTTGTTGTCTACAGTCAAATGGCTCGATCGATTTGTATAAAACTTTTCAGGATCGCGACCTGCTCGGGTGGAACCTCAGGCCCAATCAGCAGCTCTATATAATAATATTTTAAAATGGATTACTATATTGGTCTATAAATTATATTATTATATAAATCGCGACGGCCAAAATAATTTCAATTTGCGTTGTAAATCAAAGCCTTCATTCCAAACTTGTTGTGTAATTAAACTGTGCCCTAAGTCCTGTCGGTATCGGACCAAATCAAAGAGATTTATATTCTTACTAAGATTTAGTAATAACATCTGAGCCATTTTAATCAGGCTATATGGTAAGAACCAAGGTTAGTTGCATTAGCATCATGGTATTAATTAACCCTTATCCGAAAAAAATATGTGATCATCAAGAGTATTTATTTCTCAGTAAATTCGTCACGCGATGTTTTGAGCTCTATTGATGATATATAGAAGAAAGTCGTGTTAGTTACACCATTTATAACTCGAGAACGGCTGAACCGATTTGGCTGAAAATTGGTGGGAAGGTAGCTTACAACCAGAAGACGGACATATGATACTTTTTTTCGATATTCCCACGGGATCGGGACTTACGCGGGTGAAACCGCGGGGCACAGCTATTTCTTAGATATTTAAAGTTCATTTAGGTATTGTTAGGTATATCTTGAAGTTTGGTTTCAGTTTTATTTAATTTTATATACGTAACTAGGTACGTTTTTTTAAATTTAATTTTAACTTTATTTCTCTCATATTTTGTTTTTGTATTTATTAAATCCCTATAATATGTATTTAAAATTCTCGTTTCACGGTGATAGTTGCCAATCTCCACCTAAACGGCTGAACCGATTTATATGATTTTTTTTCTGAGAATCGAACAACATCTATATTTAGTTCCCTTTTTTTGTGAAAACAACGTTAACCGGGACAGTTAGTAAACAATAAGATATTTATAGGATACGAGTTTAAACATATTTAGCTAAATACTAGCATAATGTATTTAACGGGTAATTCAAAATAAATTATATTTTAATAACCGCAAGGTTGATATTTCTTAATTCGTTTTTCATTTCGTTAATTAAGTTTAAGATATTTAGTGGTCTTAAACTTATTTATTTTTGCAGTGCAAGTGAACCTTATATGCGTTGCTAAAATTCGTTTAAATGTTTTCTCTATGCCATCTTAATTCAAATATCTTTAGACCGAAGTAATTAATCTTACTGCAGTCGCTTAACATGAAATTAAACGCCAGCAAGCAAGGTCTCTCCTCGCTTCAGGCTGGCAAGGTAGGACAGATCTTGCAGAGTGGTCCTAGATTTAGTTTGTGCAATTTAGTTAGATTTATACTCGGTGATTATGAGAGGTTCACCATTTATTTTATTTAACATAAAAATATATGTACTAGAAAAGTATTACGATGTACTTAAATACTTATTAGTAAAAAAATTTGCTTTGATTCTTTCAAAATCCTAAAATAACCACACAAATAAGTTTTATTTTAATTATCATAGTTATAATGTTTTATATATATGTCTTTTTCTAGTTGTATATAGTAGTTAAGTACTTACCTATTATATTATCATAGTCTAATGTTTATTCAATGTAGAAATTATTATACGTTTACATATGAGCCAATTTTGCGCATTGTTCTTATTATTCGATTTTTTTTTCAATAATGGCTTCATACAATTTGTCGATAATTATGGTCGGACTAAAATATTAATACCCTTAAAATTATAAAACTTACATTTACTTACGACCTCAGAGGGTATTGCCAGTTAAAACCTCTTTTAAACTGTCCAACTTCATAATTGCCCTCCTTAAAACAAAAGTTTTCCTAGCTGTCGTAACTTGAACTCTAAGTTAAGTGAGTAAGGTTGGTTTTTGTGAGATAGAGAAGTAGGTCGAAGCCTTCATAGGATGAGGTATGAAGCGTTTATACTAAGTGCAGTAGTTTTGGCACGTTGCCAACACTTGTCAAGCAAATATGGACCATATCTGTAGTGATATAAATTATAGTTAAATATTAAATAACTTTGGTACGTGGTTTTACCCGCTCCTGAAGTCTTTGGGAACATCGGAATAAAAAGAAATAAGCCCGATTCTTTAGCAGTATTGAGCTAAAGGAAGCTTACACGTTATCCCAGGGATACAGCTATGTATGTGGATAAATATAAATCCGTCCAGTTTTTACTCACACACACACACCCCTACAACCTCCGAATCCTTAAAAATCCATCAAACAAACAATATGGAACAAAGGAACAACAGCTACCAAATAACTTTATTCAAAAACCGTGCGAAACCAAACCTTCAAAAAAGAAATATTATATGATTTGACATGCAATTCAATTTAAGTAGAGGCTTTGTTATGTAACATTGAAATGAATAAAACCCCTCCATCCAAATTTCAATACTGAAATTGTTTCCACATAAAAACGAGAACTAAAAAATGGAACAAATAGAACTAAGTGATGTCTCGCATCTCACAGCGAGCTGCGAGCAAAGAGCTACGCCAATTCAAATCATATTGTAATAGTATCAGGGTGCAAATGCAAATAGCACCCCTTGATTCAATATCGGGGCAGATTGAATTGTGTGTTCTGCGGTTTCCTAAAGGGGAACCCAGACCACAAACTTTTCTATCTGCAGATAGTTTTGAATGTAAAATATAAATGCATATGAACAGCCGATAGTATAGAAACAGCTAACCCTGTTTCTATACTATCGATCAGCCGATTCAAAGTTTGCAGTCTGCATCGCCCTAGGGTTCCGTGAACGTGGAATTACAGACGGAAAACGGAAAGGTACTTTTTTGTAAAGGAATTTGAAATGTAAGTTCGATTTAATATTGAGCTTGTTGAAATTTTAACTTATCTCTACTGTTGGTTGAAATGTTCTATTTTAAAAGCTTTTATTTTTAAGCTCTATCTATTGGGTATGTCTACTTTTGGGCATTCTCCTTTTCCGTTTTTACTAACTGTTTAATATATGTCGAAATAGTGCACTTTAATTTTAGCGGGAGGAGTCAACAATATGTCGTGCTGCTGTTGTATGTATTTTCATAAAACTTAGCAGAATAATTATTGTGTACTAGCACTGCTATGTTGCGGTTCGAAGAGTATATGTGCCGGACACATGAGACATTCAATTGTCATGTGTCAGAGGTATCAGCCTACATGTTAGTTTCCCAAAAGTACCAGGCGAGTATAAATTAGCAGGAAGTTAGGAACACAAATTGCCAGCTGCAAATTGTTCCATTTCCGCGTATCGTATGGAATCGTCGACGATACAATGCGTTATTAGTAGGATTTGGTCGGGTGATGTACGACCGCGGCCCGCAATGTACGCAGTGCGCTGCTATTGGACCATTCGATTCGATAACTTAGTGGTACCTTATAGTACATTTATAGCAAATATTGGATTGTTAGATGTGTTATGATTTCGTTTTATATACAAAAATCGTATATCCTTACGAACTTCAATAAAAAAAGAGGTTATCATTTCGATTATTTTTAAATTAAAACTGCATCATTTCCAAACGCAAATTGTATTTTTTTTTAAAGTTATGATATAGCACGACTTATACGTATATACGTATATCAGTATATCTTTAACACGTTCAAGTAAACATATCAATATCGTAGCTCTAGGCGACATTGAACATATTTTTTTCATACATACGGGAGTGGCGCCTAGTGACGTTGTGCAAATAGGTGGTGAAGTCAGTGGTAGTAAATATTGCACTCACGTCCTAATACGTCGACGTTCATATACGTTATGGTACAACTTATATATAGAACTCCTTGTAATAGCGAACAACGTATTATAACGTCGACGTTTGTAGACGCCTGTGCCGTAAAGCATAGACCAAAATATATTCAACAGTTAACAACGCCTAACAACGTCGACGTATATTAACGTTGTGCTATAAACTGTTGATAAAAATCCAAACACTACCTAGCATTGTATAATAACGTTGCCGTATTTGGACGTCTGTGTTACAAAGCATGATAAACATTTTTTTTGTCAACTAACAACGTCTAATGACGTTAACGCTACATGAAGTTTTATGGGTAAGAAAGAAAATGTATGTACTTACTAGACAATAACGTCAACGTTTTACAAAGAAAATGATAAAATCCTTATTATATGAAATTATTTATTTTCAAACTATTTACTTAGTCTCATGAATTACACCAGTGTTTTCGGTTTAATCAGTCTCATTTATCACTTATTATTGAGATCAAATCTAATGCTACAAATAAAAAAACAAAAACGATTTGGTATTCCTATCAAACAAAAATGTTTAAACTTAATATTTATACGTAACCAAAATGTGGAAATGTCCTGAGTACTTGTTTTAGAATTACAGAAACAAATAATCACAAAACAAATTCAACAAATAAATCTCTCCGAATTTTAAGTCAACAATCTTATAATAAAGTAAACAATCTTATAATAAATTTACTCGTATGTATTTTGCAACAGCATATAAAATTGGAATCAGCCTTGATTATGCCATTCTTCAAAACAAATAGCACAAAGTGCTGGTTTCTCTGGACAACCTTTGCACCTAAGGCCCGTCTCTCGTCTAACCTTCTTTTTGGCACACATTTTACATTTCATGTAATTTGTGGTTTTCTTTGATCCTTCTTTAACGGGAATTTTTTCAGGCCAGTGTCCATACCCAGTTGTATTTTCATCATTGTTTGATGGCAGTGTAACAGATCTTTCAACGAGTCTGTTGTCGTGTTTGTTACGCTGTGCCAATAACATATTTGGCTTGATATTTGGCGATAACTGAATAAGAGATCTTATCAAACTATCTCTGAAAGTGAGAAAGTTATATCGTTTGTCATTGTTTTTGCAGTACCTTTTGTAAATATAGAAAGAATTCCACACGATCAGGTCAATTAAATGGAAAAATACCTTCTTATACCATCGCAGTGATTTCCTGGGAGAAGAATAATATGATACCATCTGGTCGGATCTATCAATTCCAGACATGAATTTGTTGTAGATTACTACTTCCTCAGGTTTTTCACGGATCTGTCCATGTCTATTAGATGCTAGTATAAGTTTTGGGTGTTTTAAAGTGGTAATCATCAGAACAGGTCTTTTGTCAGTCCATTTTGACACATAAACTTTGTTTTTACGAACCCATACATGTTCACCTCTTCGCAGTTTTTTGTTTATAATCTCTTTGGGATTGCCTTTTCTATTGCTTCGGAGGGTTCCAGTGGTATGAGTCCTTAGTTCTACAAGTTTTTGAGATAACTGGACGGAATTGTAGTAATTGTCCATAAAAAGCCAATAGCCTTTGAATAAGTAAGGTCTCATAAGACTCATTACGATCTTCTCTGTCTGTTTTCCTCTAGCTCTTTCATGATCTTGGTCTTTTCCAGCGTACATAATGACGTTAAGGACAAACCCATCAGACGTTGTCAGTTCATAAAATTTAATTCCGTATTTGGATTTTTTGTTTTTGATATATTGTCTAAAAGACAAGCGACCTCTAAATAGAAGCATCGATTCGTCTAAGGATAGTTCTTTTTGAGGTTTATAGCATTCTCTGAAGTTTTTGGTAACGATATCAATGAATTTTACTATTTTTTCTTTTCCTTTGGAATTGAGTTCAGATACATATAAACATCTTAGTATTTGTTCAAATCTCCGGGCTGACATAATATATTGAAAAATAGGATGATAATACAAAGGATCACTGTAGGTAAATAGCTTGCGTTTCTCAGGAACATTTACTTGTCCCATAAGTAAACAGAGTCCCAAGAATTTCTTCATTTCATCATTATCTATGTCTCTATATTTAATTTGACGTGTATTTCGCGTGGCTCGTCTTGTGGTGTACAATGCTCTTCCATATTCATTGGTTTTTGCAACAATGTATTCCAGGGTATGAGCTGGAAGTAATTTGTCGTACACATCTGAAGGTGCCATATCTGGTGTGATCTCAAACTGAACACCAGTTGAGGTTTCATCAAAATCAAATGTAGGTATGTCTGAAGTTGAATTCTCCCATTGATGAATTGGCTCGGGACTAAGGTTTCTTGGACGTCTTTGAGTACTTTCTATATTATCGTTCTCATTTTCAGAATTTAGATTACTGGATGAAGCCGGCGATTGAGCGCGAGATGTAGGTTCCAGGCATGGCAAATGCAAGTGTGCGATTGATGTAGGAATCAGAGACGGCAAAGGCTGTTGTGTGTTTGGCCTCGAACTATCTTCTGCACGCTCAGGGTCCAATGGAGACGACCGCGCATGAGTTGTCGGGTTGCCTTCTGCGCTTTCAGAGTCTGGCAAAGTCAATGGCTGCTGACCAGCAGGTGCTTGGTCCTCAATAGAAGGGTTTGGTAAGGGTGACTGTGTCTGATCTTCTATATCTACAAGATCGTTTAGCAGAAACGGGCCCTCCAAAAGACCACCGACATTTCGCCGCAAAACTTCAGAGTCTATTGACATATTGGCAGTGCTATTTAGGTCACAATCTGTATTATTGTTTGGTTGCTTACGACTGCGCTTGGATTTTTTAATTTTAGTTTGCTTGCTTGTACTAAGGTTTCGTTTACGGATGTCAAAAATGCTACCAGCACTAGAACTGTCCGAATCATCAATGATACAATCAGAATTCTCTGATGAGGAATGCGATGTAGTTACATTGTCAAAATCAGATCGGAAATTAGAAGAAATCTTTTTGACACGCAATAATGAGTTTCTGCGTTTTTTGCCCAGCTGAAACTGCGAATGACTCACATTATTACAGGAGCTATCGTCTTCGTTTTCATCATTCGGGTCGTAATCAACATCCGATCCAAATTCCCCGTCGTCAACAAAAGGGTCTGGAGTAGTTTCCCGCGATGACAAAGTTTCTGAAATTGCCATAAACGATTTTCTCTGTTTTTCCTTCGTTTTTTCCATCTAAAATAAAACAAACATACAAAATAATGTAATTTGAACTCATTTAGAGTTATTCCAAATAACTAAATACATTTAGATGCTATATTTTGTATAATTATAATATGAAATACTTACGATTTCGCGTAAATAATTGTTGCAAACACGTATGAACAGGATCAGCGCACGCGCTTCCTCCGCGGCGGGCACAGGTCGACTGACGTAATGACATTTGTTAAGCGGCGCGACGTATAGTACCGTTGTGCGCAAAAAAGTAGGTATATGCTATATAGTCGGAAACATGTCAAAGATGGCAAAAAAAACCATGCGGTGTTGCACTAGAATTTTTAGATTTCGATGTGTCGTAGCACAGTAACCAAACTCTTAGATACTAGTATGGCCAGACGACGTACTGCAACGTTGTTCTTAATAAATCGAGTTTTAGCTGAACGTGGTAATACGTTGTGCTACAGTACATCTACGAATATCTGACGTACCTATACGTTGTTTGCATCAACGTGTTAAAAATAGCATAACTAAGTTACACGGAATTTAAGCTGAAATGGTTTCAGTGAGTGTTTCTTTGTCAATTGATTAACTTAATATGTGACTTATAATACCTGAAACATGACTTGTTACATTGAGGCATCATGATATCTCACACTAATTTATTTTATCTTCACTTAACCGGAATATTAACACTGGAAAATTGCATTAGTTTGGCCAACCGGACTAATGGGACAAAAAGTTCCAACAATTCGGTCAACCAAACTACAAGGACAAAGCCACCGCAATTAATTCAATTTAATACTATTTATAGACAAGACAAAAACAACACGCCATGATTTTTCCAGATCCCACTAAAAACTCAACTTATTTAAAAAGCTATCAGCGCTCCGCGGTTTCACCTGCGTAACCGCCCATCACGTGGGAATATCCCTATATATAGTTACCTATGTCCACCTAAACGACTGAACCGATTTGTATGAAATTTATTGTGTATATTCGTTAGGTCTAAGAATCGAACAACATCAATTTTTTTCTTTTATTTTTGTAAATGCCAAAACTTCGTTTACCGGGACAGCTACTTGAAATTATAGCCTTCCTCGACAAATGGACTATCCACACAAAAATATTTTTCAAAAACGAACCAGTGTTTCCTGAGATTAACAAAACGTTCAAACGCGTGCAAACTGCGTTCAAACAAACAAACAAAATCTTCAGCTATAAAATATTATAGTATAGTTAAAAAATATGTAATATGTGAAGTGCATTTAAAATTGAAAATAAATTTTATACGGAAATCCAATGTTTTAGTATATTTAAGTACTTTACTACATATTTTTGGTATAATGTTTTCTTTTATAAAAGCTCGCTTTCTGATTCCTTTGTTGAAATTCTCTTTATAATGAAATTGTTTGAGATAGTGGAATTTTAAGCACGTAGGTTTTTTATTTTGTTTGAAAAATTGTTGCTCGGACAGTGTTGTACCTTGTTGAAACTTAACCGCTCATAAGGGTCTTACTTTATAGGATAACTACCTGCTCTTCGAAATTTCGCCCACGTTACTCCCGATCCCTATCGGAATATTGGGATAAAAAGTAGCCTTTCTCGATAAACGAACTATCCAACACAAAAATATGTTTTCAATTCGAAGCAGTCGTTCCTGAGACTAGCGCGTTCAAACAAAGAAACAAACAAACTTCAGCTTTATAATACTCGTATTAGTATAGATATAGATTAATATCTAGAAGTAACTAGGCTTGAGTTATAGTTTAAAAAAATGAAGCTAGTGGTTTAATAAAATGGCGTGAAACCCATTACGTTCCACGTTCCAATTTATTTAAATTGTATATTTCATACCGTCGTAATAATTGAAACTTTTCTAATTTCCAGGTAATATTCTTCAACAATCAACAAGCAGTTTCAATAAAGCCGTAAGTTTGTCAGACTACAAACTAAATAGTCAGCCGATTGATCGTAAACCATCACTTTGAAAGCAAATTATCAAAATGTTTTTTTATTTAAATGTTACATATCTCGGTAACTGTACCCAATTTAAAAAAAAATGACGTTGATTATTTTCTAAAATAAAGGTCTCATCCTTTTTTTCTCGTAAGTCCAGTGGTTCTAGGACCTGCCTTAGCTGACCGTCTAATACTACCTTGTGTAAAATAAAAGTAGGTAGATATCTATACTAACTCATCCATCAACATGTAATCAACATAAACCGCATCAACAACAAATGATCGAAGTGTACGTTACGAACAACACGATACAACATAACACACGAGTGACTTCTGAAAACAACAAATAACAACCTCGAAGGATAAACTGCGCTTTGAGATTTACGTTCACAATTTAATGTTCGTGAAGCGTTGCACTTACTAACGGTTCTCGATCGAATTTAACGTTTACTCAATTAACCGAGTGCAAAAAGGATGTTACTACATATTATAAAACAAACTCCTGTGTTAAGATCCGGTCGTTTTGCTACTATGTTTATGGCATGTATTTGTATGTATGTTTATAATTATTCTTTTAGTCACCTAAAATATAATAAACTTTTCAGTCTACATGTAAGACAATTCAAACTGAGAAATAAAATTCCACTTATACTAATGTTAAAGTCAAAATTTATATATGTTTGTTACATCCCCACGCAAACACAATTAAACCGATTGGGATGAAACTTTGTATAAAGATAGCTGAAATCCCAGAATAACACAAAGCGATCAACACACTATAATTTACACCAAACTAACAAGAGCCCTTATTTAACAAACAATAGAAACTTAAGCAGCTCATTGTAAAGTGAAGTTGGCGGTATCTCGAGATAACAACTTCTCACATACTTCTCGCCCTATTCAAACTGATTCCGGTTACGAATCGAGTTACAAAGGTAGGGTAGGTGTTCGATACCAATATTTAAAGTAGTTTAACTTGTGTATGTGGTTGTACCCGCGGGCACCGGGAACAGGCCGGGTACAGTCAGTGATAGAACGGTTTACTATTGATATACAACGAATATTATAAACGAGGAACTTTATACGTCTGTGTGTGAGTGATTTGTGGTGCTTTGTTCCACTCTAATCCACTGAACAAATTCTCTCAGTTCACATTCAGCGAACATTTTGTTTTTTTTTAAGTTATTTTTTGTTCCACTCTTATCCATAATTAAGAATCCATCAATCGTAACTATAACAAAAGACGATCGAAATAGAGATAAAAGATGATCAATTCTACACGCAAAAACTAGTGAAGTCATTGCATGAAACTTAGGTCAGGCCACATAGTTTATGTTCTTCTTTTATATGTTGTCCAGCTGAGTTGGCTCTCTGCTGACTAGGTAGATCTAGAGGAACGATTTAAATATATAAGAGTTTTGTCCCCCTTAAGGCTACGAGGCAGGGTGATCCATTTCATGCCCTCTAGGGGGAAAGATGAAACATGCGTTCTAGGGAGATAGAGCAGGGGTACAAATGGTCATATTCCATTGGTAATTTAGCGAAATGGTAATAATAATGGAGACCACAAAGTACATTTAGCTGTTAGCTTCTATTAGCGTCTTAATTCCATTTTAATAGCAGCAATTAATATACGTTTTATGGTAGAAATAGAATTTAATACACCAATTATTGTTTTTCTATGTGTCGTAAGCCAATTCTATATACAAAATAATTTATTAGAATAGGTATCTACTAGCCTAGAAGTGTATGTTCTTTTCTACACTATGGAACATCCTTTTACCCATTGCATTACCAGAGCTATTTCACCGTGAATGTACCAACAAAATATAGATTTTTTTTTAAATATAGGCATTATGTCGTAAATCCCGGTCCCGTGGGAATATCGGGAAAAAAATAGGTAGCTTATGTTACTTCCAATGAATCAATGCATCTTCTTTGCCAAGTTTAATCAAAATCGGTCCAGTAGTTTCAGAGTCTATTCGTTCCAATCTAAGGAAAAATATGTATTTTATTTTTTTGTAATATTAGTGTGGATTAGTAGGATATGATGAGATTTTTACACCAGATGGCGCTGTGTTAAGTACTTATTTAACATTTAAATAAAAAAGCCGCTCGACACACTCACTCAAACTAGAAAGAGAATTACCAAACAAAAGCAGACCTTTTCTACCTTTAAATATAGCAAAAGCCGTAAAAAACCAATAGGTACCTACTCGTATCTTAAAACCCCAATTTGGGTCGTATCCGATCCAGTAAATCAGGGAACCGAATTACGGTCACACCACACGTCATATTATACGATCGACCGATTGCATCGAAACTAAAAAAGGAACTTCGAAATCTTTCTGCTTACGTAAATAAGAAGGCGATCTCAAAACCGGTGAGAAATTAGGTGATTGGCCTTCATATATGCCCAGGACTATTTTTGTCTCTGATTTGCATGATTTCTGAATGTGCTTAATGTTTAAAAAGAGAAAAGCATTTAAGTAGCTATAAAAAACCTACACGAAAATAAAATGATAGGCATCATTCTCTATTTTTAGACATCTATCCCTAGATCTTAAAGAAATAAGTGTATTTTTAGATGGATCTTTAAGCCGCAGAGGCACAAAGTTATGTTGAAAAAATATTGTAAATCGCAGACTTAACTATGGGTTCAATTTTAGAACCAGCTTTCCAATAAAGTTTTAATCGAACATATTCAGTGGTTTTCGAGAAATTCGCAACCGTACATACATATTCAGATGAAAAACAGAAGCGATCAAAGTCAATATCTGCCTACAAACCAATCAGTCAACGAGCTATCGCCCGATCTAAAAGTCCCTCAGTCTGGTGTCCCCCTCAACGAAAGTACTCCAATTATGTGCGATAAGTGCCGACAAAGGGACAGATAGCTGCCTCTGACACAATTATGCTCCCACAGAGAGGCACGGTATACCTATTGTTGGCCCGTGGTGGCGCGAGGTCCGGAGTGCCTCCCGAGCCGCCGGACCTGGCCTTAATGCTGATACGACCCGATTGTGAATTGTGCCTCGGTCACTCTGTTCACCTAATTTGTGGAAAATTGTGCTGAATTCGGATCACAGTTATTTAGGTAGTAGAATAGAAGAGTTTAATTTAACATTAGATGAGCTACGCCACTACGCTACATTAAGTGTAAACACTTTAAAAAACAAAAGTAACCTCTTAGACCTTCTGGATGTTATTATTAAGATTCAATTTATACTAGGTCATATCACTCGTCGTCCATTATTTTATCTATTATGTAGGTAATATCATTATTATTTTTTAACTCTTTCTAATCGGTAAAAAAATAACCAAATGTGGTTTTCGCAAGTGACCTCTAGATAATTATAACAGTATAGCTATTTATGACGTCATAATTTGTAACGGATATAAACAATGTAGTAAGGGGGTAAGCTTCTTACATACCTTCATAAAAAAGAGGTAAATAAATCATTTGGAAAAAAAATCAATCGTTTACCGCAATTCTTCACAATTGGATACTTTATAGTTATTATTCACCCCGCAGTTTCACCCGCGTAAGTCCCGATCCCGTGGGAATATCGGGATAAAAAGTAGCCTATATGTTAATCTAGACCACTAGCAATCTACATACCGAATTTCATCGCAATCAGTCCAGTAGTTTTAGCGTGAAGAAGTAACAAACATACACACACACACACACAAACTTTCACATTTATAATATTAGTAGAATTAGGATAGCGTGGTTTAACCTCGCCGCTGCAGACGCGGGCGGCTGCTAGGGCTCGCTGTACGGCCAGTGATTGATGACTGAAGCGCGAACTGACGAGTTTGGAGGTCCCTTCCGGTTCGATGGACAGCTTGTAGTTTGACAGTTTCAAGTTGTTGACGTTAATGACTTACGATACATTGTTAAATAATAAATATTGCTGGACAATGTACGAATCTAAGCCCTAAGCTAAGTAACTTGTCTTGTGTTATGGTGGCCAGATAACGGACTTTTGCTTACTTTTGTAATTTTCTTTTGTAAATACTTTGAGGCAGGAATTGCTTCATAGGCGGGTGTTCCCCCGCCGATTTGATGTACAGATATATTTTATAAGAAATAGCACATAATATTTTGAAATGCATTAAATGACAATAACTATGTAAACTCCCAAAACTCCAGCATATCGATCCGGCGACCCGCGACATCTGGCTCCCAGCCAACTAGTCCCGACTCTCGACGCCCTACCTATATTTATTGCAACTACCCACTTTATATGAACTCTGTGGGACGCCGAGGTTTTTGATTCACTACCTCACTCACTATGCGTGACATAAATACACTAAAATATTATACTGAATCTTAATATTTCGATAATATATTTCGTTTTTGCGTTATATATTAATCTAGCACCTCATAACACAATCCTGGTCGCTAGCTCCAGGCTAGAGCATGCCCTGAAACATGTGAGTGAAGAGAACAAATATCTTTCATAAGATAATTCCAAGTATTTCCTGCCCAAAGTTTGGCACAAAGTGTGTCGTGCATAGTTTGTCGTAGCATCATCGTAGAGCATAGTTCGTAGACATCGTTGCCGTAGCAGAGCTCGTAGGGAATTCGTAGCGCTCTGTGACATAGTGCAGCATGTCAGGTACTCTAGGTATTTTACTAATTAAACGAAATTGAACATCTCCCGCTTCATAAAAAAAAAACATAGTTCTTCATAAAAATGTCCTATTTAAAAAGGTATTTGCGACTCTAGAAAATAATTCTTTGTCTACAAAAATATTTTTAAACTTGATGAAATTAAAGCAAGTACCCAAGTATCCTAAGTTAAAAACAAGAATTATATATTTCGTGTCACTAGCTGCAAAGCCTTATTAACTTTTTCGTCGAAAGAAAATTGTATACTTTAATTGTGTCGCGGACTATATAATACTAGCAGCGGTCCGCGGTTTCACCCGCGTAACTCCCGATCCCGTAGGAATAACAAAATGAAAAGTAGTCTATAGCCTTCCTCGATGAATGGACTATCCAACACAAAAATATTTTTTCAAATCGAACCAGTAGTTCCTGAGATTAGCGCGTTCAAACAAACTAACAAACTCTTCAGCTTTATAATATTAGTATAGTATACATTTAATATGAGTAATTTGTGTGAAAAACATTTTTATTTTCGAAATTGTTTGACATTCGTCTGCTACGAAAGCGAACGAATGATTTCCTTCGAAACCTTACTAAAGAGTAAACAGTTGGCCGACAGTACACGCTCACTGTTTTTAGGGTTCCGTACATCAAAATTAAAATTTAAAAAAGGACGAACTAAAAAAGGAAAACTTTTAAGAATAATTGAAAATAATCTTTGAATTGAAGAACTGCGTACGTACATGACTAGTGAAGTTTAGAATTAACCGTCCCCCTAACGATCCCCCTACAGATAACTGTCCCCCGTCTTACGAACTTAAAATAATATAATTTATCCTTTGATTGTTATATATATACTATCAAGTATCGGCCGATTCTAAGATAACGCGTCGTGTTCCTTGATCTTATTCTTTCAATGATTCTGTCACGTTTACATACAAACTGTATCTTTTATAAGTCAAAATAAATACAATGTTCTCTGGGGTATCTCTGTATAGTTACAAAACATTTTATCTCCGCATCATTGAGAATGGAAGATTACTGAAATATCTAAACAATAACGAATTGTTTCCAACGTGAGAACTTAAAATTCCGTTTACGAGTGAAAGAATAAATTCACAGACAAGCTGCCACTTGCAAACCGGCCGTGTTTGTTTCACTTAAACGACTAGCAGCGCCCTGCTGTCTCACCCTCGTAAAAATTGTCTGTCTTCGTCACACTATGGCAAATCTAACCTTGCTCTTTATATCCAGTAAAGAGGTTGAATTAGCTGTTAAAATAGTGTCGACTTGGTAATATGTCTCTTATGCCTGTTATTTAATCGTCACTAACATCTTCCAAACTGGAACATAAGCAGTACAAGTGCGCTACTGCTTACCAGCCATTTGATGATAGTATACCACCCTACTGACTACAAACTGTGTAAGTAGTAGAACACTACTAACACAAAGAGCAAGGTTAGATTTGCTAAAATCTCATTTGTAACGCTTTTTATTAACGTTATATTGTAGTACCTTTTTTCCATACTGAGGACAATTCAATTGCAGTTTTGAATAAAATTGATTCAAAAAGAATAAACTCCAAAAATGAAAGTGAGACGATCCTTCATAAATCAATACAAACTTTTGTATTTCACTCCGGCTGAAGCTCGAGACAGTAATGTCGTTACACTTTCAGATACCGAAGGCTTTTACAATACATACCCATCTATCTATCTATCTATCTATAGGTACCTACTTACCGCCTGTCAAATTGTATTAGACGTATCTTTCTAAAGTAATGGAAATTGAGAGTGAACGGAGATTGAAACATTACGAACGAATAAACGAAATATAATTATTATTGATTATAGACAATAGCAGCTCCCTGTGGGTTCACTCGCGTAAATCTCTATTTTCTACAAATAACAAGATGAAAAATAGTCCAGAGCCTTAATATAATATCCTTAGGTCAAGGTCAAATCAATCCAGGTATATTATAGCCTTTTCATCTATATATATAAAAATGAATTGCTGTTCGTTAGTCTCACTAAAACTAGAGAACGGGTGAACGGATTTATCTTATCTTAGTCTTGAAATGTTCGTGGAGGTCTAGGGAAGGTTTAAAAGGCGAGAAAAAATCGAATAATTTCCGGGAAATCCCTAAAAACAGCCCTTTTCTATTTCCCATACAAACGCTTTCTAGAGTCAATTCCTACGGGACCGGAACTTACGCGGGTGAAACCGCGGGGCGCAGCTAGTTATAAATAAAAAATAACAAATATTGTTGTAGTAGCTGCGCCCCGCGGTTTCACCCGTGTAAGTCCCGATCCCGTGGGAATATCAAAATAAAAAGTTGTCTATAGCTTTCCTTGATATCCCTAGAATTCTATATGTCTTCGGAATAAGAAGAAAACACAAGAAACTCACAAACCTTGTATATAATTAGAAACCTTCAATAAAACACAATATTATAATCGAAGTTGTCAGTGAAGTAATATAACCCTAAACACGACACTTTATTTCTAAAGTTTCTTTAATTAAATTCAGACCCCGAGGGTAACCTTTCTTAACAAAGTTAAAATTCCTTAAAAACCCTTCCGAACTCGACTTAACTTGAACTTAACTTAAGTTAAACTTAAGTTCAAGTTGAACAACTTTAGTCCACTACTGTCCGTCTCAATTCTCTAAGTTAACATTAACTTGGGATATTAAAGTGTTAAGGGTATTTAGTACCTGATGTCCACCAAATTCCAAAACTTAGGTATGATGTAGGTATCAGGGTTGGGTTTGGGGTATTTTGTTAAAGTGCACGTTTTGCCAAAAGAACCTCGTACTGTCATGGGATTTTAGTCAAACTACACGTTTGTTCAAACTAACCTCTTTGTTGGATGATAAAGGCAAGAAAAAAAGCGTATCAGATCACATTATACGCAGGTTATATTACCTCTACATCCTTTTTCGTTACCCTTCATGACGCATTTTGTATTTGGTTTTTGATATGACCTACTCTTCTGACCAAATATTTATAATATTTATTTATAGTCGTTTCACGTTAAAAAAAACACTTTTAGAAATCCAATTGAATCTTTTTTTGTAGTCCGCCGATCTAGAGCATAATTTTCCTACTAAAAGCATTAATTAGGATTTGTGAATATCCTTAATGTAGTATGTCGTTAATAAATTAACTGTCGATTATAGTATACTGCATTTTTTAATGTTGGATTGGTTCAAAGAGAGCATTTTGATTTCTTGGATCATTTTATAACAAAAACTTTAGGAATTGAATTTCGCGCGCAACCGGGTAGCATTCACGTAAACTTGGGCAATTAGAGTGTTAAGTAAGTAAAGAGCTTAATTATGCCTTGTAAAGTTGAGTCCTACTTGTGCAGGGATCGGGGACCGGAACGGACCCATGGGCCCGGAATATATTGGAAGATAATATAAACTTTGTTAAGATGTCTTGTTGATTGACAACTTGACAGGCGGAATAATAATGTAGTCAAAAGGTGTTTTTGCCTTTTTAATGTTTTTCGGACTTTTTCCCTATCGATCTTCATTATTTGCTGTTGTTGTTTTATTTTTATAATAATATTCTACGGACGTATTTTTAAAAATGGTTTATAGAATAATTGTAATTCTATAAACCATTTTTAAGAGAACGAAATATAAATAATAAATCCAGGCTGAATATACTTTTAGGAGCCAGGTGGAGCATGGGAAGAAAATATTGCCCCTTGCACACCCAGATAAACTCAATATGAAATAATAATATGTTTGTTTTTACCTTATTACCTTATCGCCACACAAACGTCTCCACAAAGGTGTAGAGAAGAACATAGAGGTCACCTTTAAGGCGAGTAAAGACGCGGGGCGGAGCTAGTACAATAAACTATTCGATATCAGGTCTACAACCTACCCTCACAAATCTCGTCTACAAGTTTTCGCATCATTCCCAACCACTTAACGAAATCTCAGCTCGAATTCAATGTGTCACAACCCTTAGGGGTTAGGGTACTACCCGAAAGGGATTAAACATTGATTTACGCGGGAAAATCGTGTAATAGCCTTTATATACGGGCAGCTCGTCATTATGAGACTTACGTCAATGTAATATAATTTTATGCTAAGATAGTTGCTATGACTAATGGTTCATAAAGCAGGTAACAATATTATTTAGTTTGGTTTTGCATTGAGTTTAGCTGCTTTGGCGTATATCCTGCTTGGAACTCTTATATTCGGTAAACTTTTCGTGCTCATTTTTTTTACAGTGACGTAGATTTGCAGTCATATGCTCACGGTCCTATTACGTAAATGTGTTCGAAAATACTATATTTTACAGGGCTGAAGCGGGGCTGAAACGGGTAGAAGTATGAAACTTTTCTCGTAGCCTTCGAAGGGCCTGAACTTTACTCGGTTGACATCGGATTCCGTACGATTGATGGTATAATTAGTAGCAGGATTTGTTGAATTTATTTACTTTTCATTTGATGACTGATTCACGGAGAATCCTATGTTCTTATAAAAAATAAAATATAGCAGGTATATTGTTTTGACGGTTTGAGATAGTAGATTTCTAATACAGGTGTTTAGATTAAGAAATCAATAACTATTCCGGAAATGGATACAAATATCCGGCAAATAGTCAAATACTTCGGCATTACTTATTATAGTTTCCTCTTCAAAAGGGAACTTCATGACTACTTGATCCTCAAAGCATAATATTACACGCTTCAGCAATTTTTGAATAACCCCGAGTATAGTGATGGATAGTATTGGTCATAAACAGATGGGTATACTGTGCTCTTTGAAAGTATGAAAATAGATTGACGTTTTGGCTATATTCTATTGTAATGACTCTTAATTATATGAATATATGCATGTCAATATCCACTTGACTTAGTTGTGATACCTACTTATTTACCTATTGATAACACCTCTGTAACCAAATAAAAGCAAATAAATACATTGAATTAAATTAAAACATTGTAAAGCCATTACTATGTAGTAAATGAAAAAATAAAAGCTTGTAAAAAAAATCTAGTCCCATTGATTAAGATGGTCCTTTTACGGCGTAAGACTAAGTCGTAAGTATAAGACGTCAGCACTTTACACTCTGAATCTGAGCGAGCACCTACCAGCTATAGCTCTACAGTGAGACACAATCTGAGGGTGACATCTCGCTGAGATAAACCTGATTTATATTGCTGACCCAGTTGTACGGTTTGCTGGACTTTTTCATGGTCATGTGGTTATGAATGCTCTTCCTTCGTTCAAACTCTGTTATATATACGTACTTACTTATAGAGGTACAGTTAGTTTTAACAGATCTGTGAGCATTTCAGCCAAGCAACCTTTTTTGCACTTTATTACTACTATTCGTCTTATGATCTATATAATATAAAAGAGAAAAAGATTCATCAAGAAACCACTGAAACTATTCGTAATTTCAGTGGTTTCTTGATGAATATTTTCCTTTTTCTTCTAGCAAGGCAGCTAGGCAAGCAGTTTGAAAAGATTTTTTGGAAATTTGGTCTCTAAATAGATAAAACGGACTGATAAAGTTTGCGGTTCGTGTAACTATCATGTTTTCTTTTTGTAGGAAAACAATATCACTTTTAAAGAGACACTAATACGCGTAAAACCACGGGGCATAACTAGTTTTATGGCTTCCGTTCTCAAAGGGTGAAACGGGACCCTTTTAATTAGACTTCACTGTCCGTCCATCTGTCTCATGAACCATCATAACTAGACAGCTAAAATTTTCACAGTTTATGTATTTCTGTTACCAGTATAACAGCAAATACTAAAAACAGAATATACGGAATAATGGTACGGAACCCTTCGTGCGCGAGTCCGATTCGCACTTGGCTGAGTTTTTTTTATATTTACACCACCACAGTATAGTCGGAGTTTACTATCGAAGCTTTAATACAAATATCATTTATATACTATGAGTGCTAAAGGAGTTGCCCTTAAAGTAGTAGGAGTAGCGAGAAAATGTTGGTTTGGATGTAGGTACCTTCATGAAGTTTATTTATGTACATCTTTGTTACTTCTTCACTAAATTGATTGCGATGAAACTCGGCATGTAGATAGCTAGAATCTTGGAATAACAGGTACCTAGGTTACTCTTTATCTCGATATTCTTACGGGATAGGGAACCACGCGAGTAAAACCATTCGCTCTGTTAGTATTAAGTGTTAAATTGAAAACTAAAAATCTATCCGAAGACAGCGTTGATTAAACCGTTTGCTCGTCCATCCTTCATCGCAATCTCCGTTCAATTTGAGAGTGTATTGTAAACGAGTTAGGACAATCCAATCCTAGGGGGTTACAACAGGGGGTAATAGAGGGGGCTTATGGGGGCTGGGGGCCTGGGGGTCCAATCACTGGACACCGACCAACTATGATTACAGAGAGGGCGTTGTTTAGATTATAGTAGCTGGAGTAGTTTTACATTTTCTGAGCTAAATATATGTTGTATGTTTAGTTTTTCTTTGTACTGGAAATAAGTTAGATGTAGGAGCTAGGTAACTTTTGATAAACAAACTTTTATTAGTAGTTTAGTTTAGTTTTACGGGACTGTTGCCGCACTTAGCCTCTTCATGTGGATCATTGTACTTTTATTAGTAAGTGCGGATTATTCTCACATCATGCAGTTGTACCATGGAACTATAACTTAAGTTTTTTTTTTCCAAGTCCTACCTCTGTAGTTTTGTCCGAAAGACAAGAAACTAAGTCGACCAATATATAATTTGCAATAACATTTGATGGTAAACAATAAACAAACGATCAACAACTATGCTGTTCATAAATTACCTATCGTCAAAAATCGACCAATTTATCTGTGGTCAGCGATCGCGGGCGCATTTTTAAAAAGATTTTTATAATTTATATACCTACCCACGTATGGGTGTCGTTTATTTTATAGGAATAATGGTTAATTATTGTTACATTGTCATTTCAATTTAGAATAGTTGTATAGTCTATTGAAGGATGTTAGAATGTGTGCCTTCTAACTATTAAGTGTGAATGGATGATAATTGAAAATTGGACGAACTTACCTAAGTGAAGTCCAATTATAATTTTATGAATGTTTGATCAGAAATATAATTGATTTACACTGTAGTAGTTCCGTCTACTATCCGTTGCATCGCATATGATTTAGAGCTAAAAAAAAATTTTTTTGTAGAATTTTGTAATTATTTGCTAGCAACCCTGAATGTCACTATTTTAGAGCTGATACACTAATCACTAAACTCGTTATGCATGGGCTCCATGGGTTTGGGTGGGTGATTATATTTCTGATCAAACATTCATAAAATTATAATTGGACTTCACTTAGGTAAGTTCGTCCAATTTTCAATTTTATTTCATTTTGATCAGAAATATAATTGATTTACACTGTAGTTGTTTAGAGTTAATTTATTGCATAACGAGTTTTAATAAACGTTAATTATTATATGAAAAGGAAAAAATTAAAGACTTTGGTTTATAAGAAAATAGGAAATTTTTAATTAAATCAGTTTTTCTCCAATTAAGTATAGGTAACATTGTCTCTGACATTCGTCAGTTATGTTAAAAACAGCGTAGTTTATGGCTAGCTTTTTACTCAATTTTAAAAACCCCGTAATTATTTGGTTCCTTTTACTAAAGCTAATTAATACTATTCTTAATTCAATGTATCAAATTTAATTGCCTTATTACTTAGTTTAAGTATTTATTTTTTGTCTCAGTTGTATGCTTAACTTACTAATCAATGTACATAAAATAAGTTTCTTAGTACTAGGATTACTGCACATAATAATTTTATGTGAGTTCTATGGACCTACAACTAGTCTAGGCTAAAAACAGACTGCACAAAAGCGTTAATGCTGTGAGTATCCCTCTGTACAGGAACGTTGTAGAATTTAGCAAAGGTCAATGAGTTGTCTGACCAGCCAGCGGTTTTCCTGATAACATCTAAGGAAACACCTGCTTTACATGCCGATGAGGTACCTAGCAGAGTGGCGTGTGCTGTGCGAAGTGTATTTACTGACGTCGATACCACTGGCGGCCAGAATGTTCTTAATCCATCTGCTTATTGTTTGTTTAGAGGCTCGGTGATAAGGTTTTTTAAACGTTATAATAAGATATTTTTCTGAGCCTCTAAGCATAGCTGTATGTTTTATGTACTCCAGAAGCGCTCTAGCTGGGCATATGCATTCTTGAGAGTAGAAAGGGATTTCTAAAACCGTTTGTTTCTTGGTACTAACGGATGTTTTTGTTAAATCGCTAATGGTTATTACAATTTTTGTGTTTTGTACAGATATCTCACTTAGTTTTATTAGTGAGAGGGTTTGTACCCTTTGAGCAGTCGCCAGTGCTAATAGTGTCACTGTCTTTTTTGTAAGTATTTCTAAACTAAGGGCCTGGTTAGTTGGTAGTTGACCTAAGTAGTTCAATACCATGGATGGGTTCCATGTATCTTTATATTTAGGACAAGCTGGTTTAAGTCGAAACACGCCCCTTAAGAATCTCTTTATGCGGTCGTCAGTCCCCACTTTCTCGCCCATTAGAAGGGACAAGGCTGATTTGTGAGAGTTGAGGGTACTGAAACTGTCGCCTTTTTCGAACTTTTGTGTAAGAAATTTTATAATAAAGGGAACCGACGCTAAGAGAGATTCTTGGTCGTGTGAGTGACAGAACTCCCACCAGCTTTTGTAAGTGGAATTATATTGTTTCATGGTTCCTGGTGATATGGAAGCCAACATAATAGTTAGTGAACTTTCTGGCAAACCTCGGCGTCGGAATGCTGACCGCAGAATATGCTCGCCGCCAGGGTAAGGTGACTGCTCAATGGGTGTTCTGTCCTAAAAGGAGACGTTAGTAGGTTAGGGTTAGGTTGAAAACTATTGGCTCTGTTACTGAAAGTTTCATTGCGAGAGGGTACCAAGGTTGATATGGCCAGACTGGATATACTAGGATACCTTTTGCTTTGTCATTTTTAATCTTTTGAAAACATTTTAATATAAGAGAAAAAGGTGGGAAGGCATAAAAAAATATGGTTTCCAGTTAATTGTGAATGCATCTATGTTGAATGCATGTGGGTCTCTTTTCCATGAGACATAGGCGGTGCATTTTTTATTGATTCTGGACGCGAATAAGTCTAATTCTGGGGTACCGAAGCGATTTTTTATGAGTGAGAAAGTAGCATCGTTCAATTCCCACTCGGTATCTATGTTTGTGTTGCGAGACTCTTCATCTGCAAACACGTTTTCTTTAGATTTTATGTAAGAGGCATAAATTTGAATGTCTCTATACTCGCACCAATCCCAGATGGCTCTGGCGATTTTATTTAGGTGTGGGAATTGGACGCTGCCCATTTTATTGATACATGCAATGGCGGTAGTGTTGTCGATTCTTAGAAGTATATTGCAATGGTTTGATGATTTGGCAAAGCATTTCAGCCCAAAGAAGGCTGCGGTTAGTTCAAGTTGGTTGATGTGAAGGACTTGTTCTTCCATGGACCAGAATCCGCCAGCACTTTCGCCATTGCAATGTATTCCCCAGCCGGTCAGTGAGGAATCTGAAAAGATTTCTAGCGAAAATTGCTTAGGACAGATACCCTTTGGGGTGTCTAGATTTTTCAACCACCATTCTATGTCTGGTAAAATTATCCTGGGTATGATCATGGTGGCTTCGTAGTTGTCGTGGTTATGTAACAGAGCCAGGTATTTTTCTCTTTCCATGATTTTCATGTGTGCTGGACCATATGATATGGCTGGGCAAATTGATACTAAAGTGCCCAGTATCTTTGCAAAATCTCTTATTTTACAATATTCTAGGGTGTGGAATTTTTTAAGTAATGATGATATATGTGTGATTTTTTCTTGTGGTAATTCAAGGGTCATATTGTGAGTATTTATGATAAAACCTAGAAACTTGCAAGATGTGGTGGGTACAAGAGAGCTTTTTTCAAAGTTGACTATGAGTCCGAGGCATTGAAATATGTCAAGTGTTGCATTACGATTGACAATGCACTCTTCGTAGGTTCTTCCGATGCAAAGATAATCGTCAAGGTACATTGTTGAGAGATGGCCTTGACTACGAAGGTAGCCCACCACGGGCTTCAATAATTTAGTGAAAACACTAGGGGCTGAGCACAGACCGTATGGAAGTGCTGTGAACTCATACAAATCACCTTTAAATTCGAATCTAAGATATTTTCTATGATCTGGAGCTATTGGTATTAAAAAGTATGATTCCTTTAGGTCTATAATGCACATATAAAAATCCTTATCAATGATTTTGATGGCTGTTCTTATGTCTTCCATCTTATTACTATAATTTACCGTTAGGTTTTTTTCTAATGAATATGTTGGAAATATATTGATCACGGCTATGGTTACAGGTTTGTACAGCTCCTAGTTTCACTAAATTATTTATGGCCTCCTGCATGTTGCTTATGTTGTAAGTGGGTGTGCTATTACTAGGTATGTAATTTTGTGTTGGTAATGATGTAAAAGGTATGTGGTAACCTCTAATCCATTGTAATAAGATAGGGTCACTAGTGACCTTCTTCCAACAAGGGACAAAATTAGCAGTATTGCCGGCGTGTACCTGGTCTAGCGCCTGGTGTGGGCACCTCGTGTTGGAGCTCTCACGGAGCGCGCCTGATGTGGGTTCTGGCGGCTTGATGGGAGATGAGCATAAGTCCCTCGGGCCTTGGGTCCACCCCGTGATGCTGCTGGTCTGGTTGGCAGCCGGGACTGGGTCTGGGGTGGACCGTAGCGGTTTCCCGTCGGTTTTGTATTGGTAGGTTTTGTTGTCAGGGGTCTGGTAATTGCTTTTTTAATTTGAGTTGATGATTTTATAATCTCTTGGTTCGCCCTTATTTTAGAGGAAAGGTCATTACCATATAAAAACTCGTCTCTTTTGATTTTATCAACAAGATTATTGAAGTTTCTATCTAGCAGTGGGGATATTAATAGTTTCCTTGTTTTAGTTTTGTTGTGGTTGATGTCATTTAGAAGTTTAGTAGCATCGCTCAGTTTTCTCAGGTTTGATGAGTCAACGACATCTTGCACCATGAGGTTGGTCATGACTTCTCCGGTGATGGCCGTGGCCAATCCCAGTTGATTTTGTATGGTCTCTAGGGCTCTGTCCCGAGTTTTTGCAGAGTCGGTGAGAATATTCTTGACCTCGTCGTTGAGTGCAGGGGCTTCAAGCAGGGTGCAGTTTTTGGGTATTTTATATGTTCCTAAAATATTCTCTTTCTCTTCTTTTTTGAGGCCATTTAGTAGGATGTGTTTCCAGCCTGAACTGATTTTTGTATGTAAGTTTCCTTCAAACTTATCGGCTTCTTCATAGTTCATGTTGAGGGCTTCTAAAAAGTGAGTATCAGGTTCCGGATCTGCTGGAATAGATACACTATTGTTTAATTATTCTTAAAGGAAGAAAGGAGAAAGCCCGCTAAGATGTATTCGGTGTTTTATGAAGGTCTGGGATGTATATGGAGTTACTCTGTACCCTACCAAACCTAAGGTATCTCGTACCATGTCAGACTTAAGGTGTCTCATGCCCCTCAAGGCAATGGTATCTCGTACCAAATCGAACTTGAGATAGCTTGTATCACATCAAGGACTACGGTATCTCGTACCGCATCAAAGTTGGGGTATCTCGTACCGCGTCGACACTAAGGTATCTCGTACCCTGTCGAGATTCAAAACTAAAGTATCTCGTATCGGTTTTGATCTTAGTGCGGAGGTATCTCGTACCTACAGGCACAAATTCGCTTGAGGAATCATAAGACGGCATGTGTTTTTTGAGGTTATGACCTTATTGCATCGGAAATATCACGGATTTTCTTTTACCTTGATTATTCGGGGACGGAGATTGCGAATGTTCTGGTGAACGCGAATGTTCAGGTGAGCACGAGCGTTCCGAGTTTTGTGCAACCACTGACGCTGCTACGCTCACTACGCTGACGCTATCTTCAGAATCCCGGTTCTTAGAGCTGTGACGTTGCCCGTCGCGTTTTTTGATCTTCGCCAGTTTCTTCTTGTATTTTTCTATTTTCTTCATGATTTTCTTTTCTGTTTTCATGTTATTTTTGCACTAAAAAAGGATTTTTTCACGGAACGAACACGATGCGCGGGAATCGCAAACGAAAAGTGACATTCAGGGTTGCTAGCAAATAATTACAAAATTCTACAAATTTTTTTTTTTTTTTTAGCTCTAAATCATATGCGATGCAACGGATAGTAGACGGAACTACTACAGTGTAAATCAATTATATTTCTGATCAAAATGAAATAAAATAACATAAAGTGTATTATGGTTGCGCGCGATTTTTTATCGTATTCAGCGGCTCACTCAATCTATCGTTGAATAGGAAACTGTCCCGCTGGAGAAAGCGAATAAAACAAATACCAGAACAAAATAAGGAAAAGAAACTCACCTTACTGTTTCCAAAAGAGCACGTCGCAGGACGCTGAAATCTGCTTCTTTTGGGTTTCCGAGTTCCGAATTACCTTACCGGCTGGCGGTAACGACACACACAATTAACTGAGCACTGAAACGTTTTTGTTAACGCGAGATAAACACTGTTTTTCAATAAAGTTGTTCACTTTAAAAAGGAGCGGTAGCCATCTTCGTTGGCCATTCGTTGGCGGACGAAAAAATTCTGTTTTTGCGGTTTGTCGGTGAGGCACGTGACGCCACTGTTGCCAACCAATCATGCCTTTTCTCTTGCTCGACGCGTAGCGGGGCGTGAGTGGGAAAAGGATGGGTATAGGATATGATAGATTGAACTGCGTAGTGAATCAAAGCGCGGGGAATTCAAAATCCATGGTTTTGATTTATTTAAATATTAGTACGAATTAAATCGTCACTATACGTTAAATAACAAAAGATGAACAAAAGTAATTGCGGCGTAAATAAAGTATTAAATAAATAGATCACGTTTATTTTATGAACGACTCAAAAAATGCATTTCACGCGGATCTAGGTAGCTTTCAATTATAAATAAACAACATGCAAAATACAATGTAAAACTAAACTAACGTCTCTTTATCACGACATACCAAATATCAAAGCAAATAAAGTCCACAGTTTACACTGAAACCCGGCGGCGGCGTTTGTACTGAAACTAACAGAAACACGAAAACAGCTACATTTAGAGAAATACAAATGATAATTGGGTATAGAGAAGGTACCTACTTCAATATTACAATTAAACCTTACCATGATTCAATATTATTAAATAAGTATCATCTATAATTTTTCTGTAAAATATTAAGAAGCTATTATCTTGGTTTTAGTAGGTAAAATGTTTCACACATAAATATACTGTGTTTTGACGTCCAGGTTAACAACTTTTGTTCTAAACTTTATAAAATTTGTTATAGTTTAGTTAGTTTGTTTTCGTAAATAATAGTTTGTTTTATCCCATTTTACGGGCAAACGCTTATCGGATGATAATTTCTACAGGGATGGTCCATAGTATGGAAAAGGATATGACGTATAGGATACTTTACGCCCAGAGATTTTTACGGGATCGGGATTTCCCATGTGTAATAATTATTAGGTTTGTATGTAAGTTAAAAAGGTTAAATTGTATAGAGTTTAATTTTTTAAGATGATTTTTGATAGGTTTTTAATATAGAAAATGGGATAACTTTTAGGGCTGAATTTGGACTAAATCGTGTGAGCCGATAATACAGTTTCTCAAGCTTTTCTACTCGATACATATAGGATGGCCAAACCAAGGTGACTTTGTTGGTCCATTAGGGGCCAATAAAATGGCCCATAGCCCTCCCAACAGACTCAATCCCACGCGGTAAGAAACGCAAAGCAATATTATTTAAACATAAAGTTTACGTTCCGTGAAACGTAACGCATAGTTTAACGTTTTTATAGTGAGTGAAGCGTTCCGTTGTACGCGCTTTACGATCTCCTCGAATGTTTAAGTGTTTGCGTTACGTAAAGGACTTTTTTTTATTATTCATAGAATATGTATGAACTTACAATTTACAAATCTGATGTTATTTTTTGAACAGAAAAATCTATTACTTTACATTGAATTGTTGGAACGAAGTTCCTTATCGCGCGTTGCGAAAGGGGCTAGACGGAAAAAATTAAGACCAAAAGTTGTAACGACACTTTTTGATTTTATAACAATTCCTTCACTAATTAATCGAAAGGAACTTCGTTCCATCCGGGTGTCCCTTGACACCTCTAAAGTTTTTTTACTTGATTTTTCTCCCTGGGCTGGGGTTAGAGTTAAATTCAAGACTTTTACCAATTAAGATACGAGAAACCTTTCCCTTCTCCAAAATGTTGGCAAGTATTTTAATATCTACTGATAGCATTTTTGTAGGTAAGAGTCTAAACCTATTAGCACCCTTTTTATATACTAGCGATCCGCCCGGCTTCGCACGGGTATCAGTTTATTTTTATGACATTTCTGTTGAATATTAAATCCTAATAAAACATATCTTAATCATGAATCACTTCGTCCATTGGTGTTTATCTCATGAATCAATCCGTTTTTGAGTTTATAGCGTTCAGACATACATACAGATAGACACTTTGTTTTATAGTATTATGTGGTATAGATAGATACTAAAATATGTCTTACGCTTTACTAATTTTAAATCCCATATAAGCGATTCCTAAATCCACAAAATATGTAACCACAGAATGTAAGCAAACAGAGTAAAATGAACATTAACTTTACAGCAATATTTTTACCCGTAAGCTTACTCCATATCGCCTATTCTGGATTAAACCGGTTCAAAGCGGCGAGCGCCGAAAATAACCGGTATTTACTAAATAAAATAACCTCAAAATACATGATCATTTATACCATGTTTGCTGGTAATAAAGTCCAAAATCGAAAAGCAAGTTCTCATGTATTTATAGAATAATGAAATTTTTTATATGGTGCAGTGATATTTTGCGGTTAACAGCAAATGGGATAGTATGATAAATCGTTTTTTTTTTCGTGTTTACGTAAATAATGTTTTACGTTAAGTATTGACACAATGTAAAATACATATATTAACCTGAAGCAAATTGTGCTTCAGGTTAATATAAAAATATTAATTACCATAACATGAAAAGTATTGATGAACTTATCGCTTCAGCAGAATCCCCAAACGAAAAAAGACGATCGAAACAGAAACAAAAGACAGTAGGAAAATTTCACATTTTTGAGAAAAATCTAGACATATTGTTTTAGCAAAGGTGATATTTGGAACTGATATATTGAGAGTTTTTTCAACAAGGAACTTTGGCTAGCCTTTGACCAACGCCATCTATGAAACTATTCTAAAAGGATAGGAATCTTTCTGGTCTATTATTCTGTGGTGTACTCATCTACAAAAGAGGAAAGTTTATTTTGTTTGTTTTATGTTTGTAACGAATAGACTCCGAAACTACTGGACCGATTTTGATGAAACTTGGTATGAGGATATATAATTAATTGGAAATTACATTGGCTACTTTTTTCTCGATATTCCCACGGGATCCGTGGAGCGCTGCTAGTAAAATATAACATAAATGTAATATATTAGGTCAATGCATAAATGACCATATCCACAGTAGTCTTCCTCTATAGGCACTAATTCTTCAACTGGACCACGTCAGTCGTCACTGAGGGTGACGTTTGACAAAATACCTAACATTAACGTCATCAAGCTACTCGTAAATAATGATGTTCCCGTGACGTCACGGATGTATGTTTGGGGCTTGTGACGTAGGTAAGTTAAGCCAAGATAAAGTAGGGGAGAGACGAATAACTAAGGTTTAGAAACGCGATATAAAGTACTTTGGAAACTTAGGTTGAATTAGGTATTTGTTTTAAATGGGACGAATTGAAATAATTGGATGAATTTATAGGGTTGATTTAGGACAAAATTAAATAGTTACTGCAGGACAATGCACGTACACAGCGCCATCTAGTCCCAAGGAACAAGGCTTGTAATATGGTGACCAGACAAGTGTTAAAATACCTACCTTTAGTTTAATAAAGTAGATAAACAACCAGACCAGAAACAAATATCTGTAGACTGTGGAATTGTAAAACAAATG
This sequence comes from Idaea straminata, assembly GCA_951213275.1. Taxonomy (NCBI): domain Eukaryota; kingdom Metazoa; phylum Arthropoda; class Insecta; order Lepidoptera; family Geometridae; genus Idaea; species Idaea straminata. Next base: position 11,016,721 of record OX577867.1, on the reverse strand, counting down.
ATAAATCCAAAATCTGTAATCAAACCCGCAATCTCTTTCATAGAAGGCAAATATTCGGCTCCTACGTCATTGATGTCTTATAATAATGAAATAATCTACTAATGTTTCAAATGCGTTTTTGTTTTTGTTACTTTTTCACGCAAAAACCGATTGCGATGGCTTTAAAGCCCTAAAATATGCCTTGGACTTTTTGTACAAAAGGCGTCGCTCGCAATCTCTTGTCATTCCTAAAGTGCTAAAGCAATTTGATAAAATTTTGGTATTCAAAAGAGCGGTGTTGACTTAGTGGTAGATACCTCGACTTTCATTCTAATGGTCGTGGGTTCGTATCCCGGCCGGGAAAAATATATGTGCGCTAATTAACATTGCTCTTACGGTGAAGGAAAACATCGTAATGAAACCCGCGGCTTACTAGACTCCAGAAGTATTGACAAGTTCTCTCCTCTGGGAATGGTCGACTAAGCTAAGTAGGTGCTGGGCAAGCCTACTCCTCACGCAAAAAAGACCCGATTAAAAAGGGTCCGTTCAAGTATAAGTACAAGTAGTTTAGACGATGGACATAGGCTACTTTATATCCGGGGTGAGACCGCGAGCCGAAGCTAATTATAACAATAAATTATTAGGTAATGGCCTAGATACCTTGATATCTAACTAATTTGCCTCTATAATTGGATTACTTAATGAATGTTAATTAAACATAGATTCTACTACCGAGTACCTACCTACCTACCTACCTACTAACCCCTCGGAGGTTAATTATTGAATAGATCGCGATCGCTAGCTAGATATTACTAGATAGGTAAGTATAAAGTAGGTATTAGATTACTACGAAGGGTGCAATGTTGGGGGTAGGTATTGCTCTCTGCATACAAATGTTCTTTTACTTTATATGAAACTGGTTTTTACCCGCTACTTTGTCCACATAAGGGTTGAATTTTCCAAAATCCTTTGTTACCGGATGCCTACGTTATTATAGTTATCTATATACCAAATTTAATCCCGATCTGTCCATTGGTTTGGAATTGGCGTTGATGCATCAGTCAGTCAATACTTTAAGGTGAAAGGGTACCGGCGCTCTCTCCATACAAACGTAGTCGACTGTTTCCTCCCTGGATAATGACACTAGCCCTAATATTTTTGTGCCATAAACGACCCAGTTGGCACAATGGTCACCATGCCGGACTGCCAAACACAGGGTTGCGGGTTCGATTCCCGCCTCAGACAAGTATTTATGCTTAAATATTTGTCTGTGGTCTGGTTGTTTCTATGTATTATAAGTATATATTTACAAAAGAAAAGTATATAAGTAGTATATCCGTTGTCTAGCACCCATAACACAAGTCTAGTTACTTAGCTTGGGGCTAGATGGCGATGTGTGGAATGTCCTGCAATATTTATATATTAATATTATTTTATATATTTATATATAAAACCTCTAATTGCCATGACTATGCCCCTATGTTTTGTTTTTTTTTTATTTTCTAATTATCATAGAAATTAAGATTTTAAAAACAAAAAAATGACAACATACGGGCAAGGTTATGGCAGTTATAAGTTTTATGCAACAAAAATATTTGCTCTAGTGTCAGTATTAAGGGAGGAAACAGTCGACGTCTGTATGGAGAGAGCCCCCAGTACCCTTTCCTCCTAAATTCTATATTTGAACTATATATGATTCCGAGAATTGTTAAACCATTTACTACTTGAACATTTTACTAGTTATTAATTATCCTTGAAAAAATGAAAAGGGGAAAAATTCAATTTTTACTTTTCTCCCTCCCCTATTATATTCAGAATACCAGAATACAAGATAACACAGAAGTTTTCATTCTCAGAAAGTGTTTTTGTTAAGAACATTTTATCGCTGTGAAAAACGCGCAGTATCAATCGTAATGAATTGTGACCGCGTCACACCCATCCCTCGTTGTGGGAAGGGGAAGGACGAGATTACTCGTACAATACAATCCAGGGAGATTTCAGTAAAAGAAAACACTGATAAAGTTGCATAGCTATTTTTATGCAATAAATGTGGACATCGGACGTCTCCTATTGTATAGGTAATTCTAAACAACGTACGACGTGTTTCAAATCAGTCGGAAGAGTAAGTAGTCACTTGCAAAATCCAAATGTAACGTCATATTATGGAACGGCTGTAAGAAAAGGGGACGTTGCTGGTCAAGATTAGAAGCCCTTTTAACGAAGAGGTTGGGTGTCGAGTAATTCCTGCCTGTCCCCGAATGCTGTCTGTTCCCGAATTTGAATTCGGGGACAATTCAGTGACAGCCACGACATAATTGCATCAACTTGACGTAAGATGAGACGTTTAATGAACTCACTGAAACCTCCCCTTTTTCAATTCCCATTTTTCAACCTAACCACTAAACTATCCCACTGTTGGGCCGTAAAGAACTCATTATCCAGCTCATTTAAAATGATGTATAGAATGAAGAATTTATCTATCCATCTATATATCTCGGTCGCACGCACACAAATCTATATTATAATCAAACCTTTATCCGTAATACTATTATATATATTCTGTGCGTCTACAAAAAGGGGTTCTACCTAAACCTACAAAGAATTAATCTGCTTTGTTTTTCCAGAAGTCTTGTAAAGAAAACGTATCTTTTCAGGTAAAATTGTACCTTTTTCTTGAAAAGAAAATGTCTCGTTTTATTGAAAGGCCGCGCCCGCGCCCGCGCCGCACCGTGGCAACTGGCAACACTGATTGGAGAGTAATGGTAGTTATTGTTCCGTGTGATCTATGAGAGAAATACGAATAATATTTCCTTTTCTCCTCCGTTTTGGGTCACCAGACTGACGACTTGCAATCGGACGATAGATCAAAGTTAGTTTAACCAGCTATAAATACGCAGCTAACCAACTAACCACACGCTTGAGAAACAGAAGGTTGCGGACTTCATTCTCTCTGTGGAACATTTATTTTAAAATGAATACGATATTTGTTTCCTTCAAAATCTCTCGTCTGCGTCGGTCCTTATGAAAATGTTAGAAATGAATATTCCTATATTTTCCCCATGTTTTCCTCGATATTGGTTTTTCCTTTCGTTGGAAATGTTTTTTCTTTTAGTTTTTTTAGTTAAGGGGATAGAATGTGTTTAGTTTTTTTGTGATATGTACCTATTATGTATGTTATTACAGTGACATGTGGTTTAATCTCTCTGTTTTTGTGAAATAGGCTCGCTAATAACTTTGCTAAATGCATTTACAAAAATTGGACCAATGAGATTTAAACTCACAGCCACTTGGTAGGTAGGACACTAAATAAATAATTAATTAGTATAATATGTGTATCTATACTTAGCGGGAACAGTTTATTTGAACTAATTGTCATAGTTTAGGCAATAGTTAATGGATACAAGTCGTTTAAACAAGAGAGGACCCGGCAGTTTTAAACTTTTTGAATCTGATAATAATTAGGTATATTGGCCTTTACATCTAATCTACCAAGTTTAATCCCTGCTATTCAGGGCGCTGCTGGTAGTGCCTGGGACATATATTAAATGGAGTAGAATTGCCTAAAGTTCCAATACTAACTAAGTATTTTCTAAGGCTTTTCCCGACATAAACTCATAATTAAACTAATTTAATTAAATTAAGCTAATCTAATTAAACTGATTTTATTGCGTTTTTTTTTTCGTTTTTTACTAACCATACTAACTTCTCAGCTTAGTCGACCGTCTCCAGAGGAAATAACTCATTAATATGCGCTATTTATTTATATGTGCACTTAGCATTGTTCATACTGTGAGAAAAAATCGAGATTAAACCCGCTGCGGCTTAATTAGCTTCAGACGTATTGAAAATCTAGATTCAATAAATATAATAACTAGTTAAGTTGTTTAAAGTATTCATCGATAAACACGGTGTTTATTTTAAATCCCCCGCCATATTAATAATAGAGGAAGGTGCCAGCTGTGCTACCGAACTGCATATGAAATAAAATTTCATTCGACGTCGCTCCGGGACACGCAGAAACCAATCTACTTTTATTTCCATCTTGTTTGAGTACCTACCTCCTAACTTTCTGGGTCAAGTTGAGTTTGGTAATGGAAATTTTTTTGGAAGTTTTAGTTTTCGAGTGAAATTTTGAAACGACAATTCTTTCTCTTTTTATTCTCGATTTTTTTGCGTTATAAAATCTAATTTGACAAACTGACGTAGAAAGTTTCCGACCACGTCTGAGTAGTGATGCGCCAAGAAAGACTCTAATTTTGTCAATCAATTACCTTTTCCGTCATACTTCCTCGGAATCAGTCGTTTTCCATCCGATGAAGGACACAATTCATCGATCTACGAAAATCGAGTTGTCTTTTATCATTATTTTTAAAGACTTTGCTAATTTAAAATGGCGGCTAATGATCGAAACTGTCATCTAAATAATATTAAGTACTTTTTTCTGTAATTTAAATAAAAATGAGATTTTAGATACTTGTTCGTTCTGGGGCTTGTGCATAGAAGTAGATTTTAAAATTGTTTCATTATATAATCGTAAATATTAGAAAAGCACTTTTATATCTAGGTACAACTCGTATGAAAATCGTGTTCCAGTGTAGTTTACAATCCCACTTTCGCTTTGGGTCTTAATAAATGCGCAAACTAGCAATAACAGTTTTTCGCCCTTGTGATACAATGTACTATTCTTTAATACCTAGCTGTAAGCCATTATGTAATACATCAGCGCTCCCTGCTATATACTGACATATACCGACATAATAAAAAGAATATGGCTTGAAACAGCATAAAACCTGCGTCCGGAATTGTTGATTAAACAAGGTCGCACTCAAAAAAAGATAAAACAAAATGTAACCTTAAAACATTTACAATTCTTTAAGAAGTAAGTGCTTGTAAAATACTTTGTTTGTGCAGAACTTTAATACTATATGTTAGTTAAAGGTTTTTTTACGGCAACATTTGTCTAGTGGTGGGTACTTTAGCTTTTTAATGGTCCTGAATTTGAATCCCGGCTTTTTGAATTGATTTTTTATTCGGTAATGGCGATCTGTTGTTTTTAATAAAAGGCCATTGCACCGTCCTGGTGGGACATAAGTCTCTTCTGGTGGGATTTTTTTGTAATGTAGTACAAAATAGTACATTATGATATAAGTGTGGTAAATTGATCTTTGCATAGAGGCGGTTTATGACGCGCGAGCGGTAGCGAGCGTGTTATAGAAGCCAAGATGCAAATATCAATTCCACACGTATATCGTACGACGTTTTTTATCACAGTTGCGAATAAAAGAAAAGACTTGAAAAGAAAACAAAATAATAATTAACAAAATATTTGTGATAAGTCTATGTTTACATTTTTAAGGCAATATTTTTTGTTAATTATGCTCCGAAAAGGCCAGGCTAAAGACTTTTAACCTATACAGCCTTGTCTGACATACAATATTTTTTAGGGTTTTTTCTATTTGTTTTTGCGTCGGGGGTTAAGAACAAAATACAATGGTACGAAAAATCAATATATTTAAGTAAAGAAAAAACAAAAATAAACAACTCAATTTTTAATCGTTTTCTAAGTCATTATCACGTAAAATTTTCGTTCGTAAACCGACTTTAGAGACAACTATTTTTGATAGCTAAAAAACTCTTTGGTACCGACCTTTATTATACATCAAAACAGTATGTAATTAGCAGTAAGATACGTATTTAACCTATCGGGATAACTTTACAGCACTAGTTAACAAATCTAAAACGCACGCGTGCATATTATGTTGGATTATGAGCCTAAAAGCCGTTGAATAAGATCCACTTTAGGAGCAACTGTGATAAAAATGTAGTTCTAATTGAGACCTTTCATATAAGGTACCGCATGAAGGTGTAAAACGTTCCATAAAGTAGTTATGACTATGTGAGTTCCATTACTTTCTTAGTTGATACGGGATGAAATATCTCGGTTGCATCGGGTGGGATTTTTCGCCCCCATAATGTAAAATGGAGTACTTATTAGGACCATTCAAATTAGGTATGCCACATCACTGTGTTTTCTTTGGGAAAGCGTTCATACTGAGTGAGGCAATGTCCATTTATTAGTTGAAAACAAGATTTCCATTTCTAACATTTTAGCTTACTGGCTTAGTATTACGAAAATGCAATTCAAACGAAAATTCAAACGTCATGTAATTCATGACGGCTTTATTTAAATCGATAGACGTCTTTGGTCTTATTTTTATATTCATCCTTGATTGTCTTCCCTGAACTACCTGGTTCACCCTGTTTTACTTGTTTTTGCATGGAAAGTGTCGACCGAAAGCAATTTAAATGCAAATGTGGTGACCCTAGCAGTGTGTTCGTATCAAACGGGGTTGTAAAAGACACCCTTTAGGATAATTGCAGGATATAAACTTTTTCATCGGCTGATAGCTATCTACCGATCAATTTTGAGGTAGTACTTAAAATTGTTGTTAGTTCTCTTATTCTTTTCTTTAAAATAGCGAGTTTCTATGGCTTATTCCCAGTGGTCTATGACTCTTTCATACGTTGCTTCCCAATGGGTCTACGACATTTTGAAATAAATAATATTTCCTTTCTCACCGGGTCCATGAAATTATTTGGTACAGTTAGCAATCAAGGCTTCGATAAGATAACATTTTAGCCCTAAAATTAATTCCATTGTCTCAAGTTTATCTTCTTAAATACTAGTTTCTACTGATGACGCTATAATCTAAGTCATAGCCAAGTGTCACACTTTATTCTCAGAAACTTTCCGGCCTTTGCTTAGTCTAGAGTGGGTTTCCCACCTGTACTATCGAAACAGATAGGAAAATTTCTCAGTGTATCGGCCGATGAACAAGTATGTTGTCAGCGGTTAGCAACGGGTCCGAGGGTAAACTTGATGCGAAACGTTACCTACTTTTATTGGTCATCGCACTTATACTGCGGAGTTACGTGTTATACTCATTTTATTCATGTTGCATCATTTCTTTCTTGTTTAGAGTTTTGTGGTATAATTATTATCAACAAGAAATCTCAGGAAAAATCCAGATAAAACGTGTCTACATTTTATCTAGATATTTTATGTTAATCTAGAGATCTTTCTCCATTCACTTGTTTTTGGAGAAATAGTCCGCAGTGTTCATTGAATGTTTGAAACCCATACCTGTAGAGAGCATCGAGATGAACAAATAATGCCGTTACGGCAAACCTCTAAAGGTCTCGTCTCGGAAACAAGGCATTCGAAGAGACGTGATGTCCTATGATTTTCAAAAACATGATGTTTAGACCAATATACCTATTTCTTTAAGTCGATGACCGTTCTGCCTACCAATCTCTGCACTTATCTCCTGTAGATCTACATCCACGCCCTGCGCCCTGCGCCCTGCGCCCTGCGCACGCCGTCGCCCCGGATCCGTTCACATCCTCCGCTGAAGAAACAGCTGAGTTTCAAACCAAGGATTATAACTCCAGAATATTACAATTTAATGTTATAACGTAATGAAACCACAATGTTGATGTTATCGAACAAATCTGCATAATTGAATTGACCTAAATGTGGTGAATGGTGGGATGGTGCGGTGGAAATAACGATAATATTCAGGTCCGTTACTGAAATTAGATATTTTAAGTTAATTCCGTATTATTTCAATATTTAATTTATATATGAATTTGACAATTTCCTCAATTATCTATATTTATTATTACTTATTAATCGAATTTTATTAAATTCTAACGTGATATAAAAATATAAGTTTTATCAATATTTTAAATTGGTTATTTTTCAGATCTAAAAACTCCTGATTTACGTACTTACTATGAAATTACGTTACCATATACACAGGCAAACAGACAAACACACATAAAACTTATTTTTATCAGATGAAATATGGATGATAGATGTATATCTTTTCATTTCAGGGTTCAAAACCTTGTCTTCAACTGAGAAAACAAGTACCTAATTATATCTTTAAACTATCTTTAAACTTTTTAGTCTTTCATAAAATCAACTTTAAAGGCATATACTGAAAAAAGTATTTTAATTATGTAATAAAAACTTGGGGTTAGAAGTAATTATGCAGTTTAAAGCCGATCGCTGGTTTCTGACTATATTGTCAGCCGACGGCTCACCAACCTTCATATTTGATGGCATACAAAAAACAAACCCCAAAAAACATGGCCAAAACTAAAATATAAATATTTTTTATTTAGTTTTCACATATAGGACTTTTCTTTAGAATGCCATTCTTATTGAAAATCGTTAAATCTTAAATATTAAAAATATTATGCTTCACGTTTGTCACACATTTATGTCATTTGTAAAAGTGCGAAAGTGAACAAACATATTCTTACTATCGAAGGCTTATTAAAAGTTAATGAATATGGGGGTTCGATTTTAAATGAAATTCCTTTTATAGTGACAGGACTTTTAACTGATTTTCGTTAAAGACTAACTATAAACAATCGTCCGATTTCAAGTCAGTTGTCTGCGTTCACCCTTCAGACGAGCAACTATTTAGTACTTTGTAGTACAGTAACTTGTTTCAGGGTGATGGTTTTTATCTTGATTGGGGAAACTTTATTAAAGTAGTAAAGTGAGCATTCAATTGAGGAAAACACATAGTAAATATTTGAGGTGGTATGTCAAACCTTCAAAGGGAAGAGAATGCGTCAATCGAATGAGACGAAGGGCCCCTCTAAGTATACAGACATAAAAATTTATATTACCTAGACAAGTTTAAAAAAAAAATTGTATATAACTTCAACAATTTCTATCAATACTTTGTTACTTGATAGAAATTGAACCGATTTTGATTTAGTTTCTTCTGTTTTAAATTATTAAAACAACAGCGAAGAAACTAAATCAAAATCGGTTCATCCGGTCGGGAGCTACGATGCCACAGACACACATACACATACACACACAAGCACGTCAAACTTATAACACCCCGTAGTCGTCAAAAACGAATATTTACATATATTAATAAAGCCGTTTTTTGCTTGACCGCGCTAATCTATAGATCAACGAGTTGAATTTCAAGAACTATTTTTGCGTTTGGTAGCTTAATTATTGTAGGGTTATTATGACCATCCCGATATAGGTAGTAAATAAAAATATACCTACACAAAAACCTTTTAAAACAAATATATTCCCGCATAGATTGTTATTCTCAATTGTTTGCGGTCTGATTATAATACGAGTATTTTCGTTTCAATTTTTCGAATGAAAGCTTTTAAAGTTTGTGCGCGAGTTTTTGGCGCGCGGTCACATTCAATCAGGGAGTCAGACGTGTGTTCCACATACTGAATTTGGTTGAGGCTGATAATGTTCAGTGTCTAGAATATATTATTAGGTACACTTTGCGGATAATAAAAAGGAAATTCTCAATTCAGTCAAATTTTTTTTATCACCTATTCTTTATTTTTCCTTTGTAAAAAGAATTTTAGTAAATAAAGTTTTTATTTATTTATTTTTATTTATCTGTCATACTATTTCTGTCGTTTAGGCCAGTGACAATCATTAACGAAACCTCGCCGTGCATTTTTCCGTCAACGAGATAATAATCCCAAATCACGTTTTCGAGTGGAAATCAGCCAATACCTTCAAAAATGAGATCAGTTTTTCCGTCGCTATATAATTATAAAAGAATCCGTCGTCTAGTCTCCATAATGCAAGCCTTGTTGCATTGTTTGGGTCTAGATGGCGCTGTGTGCATAATATCGTACATATTTAATTTATTAATCTTCTCGTTATTCGTAAAAGCCACCGAAATAATATCAAACTAGTTTTTACGAAACTGTAATAGAAGAGTGTTCAAAATTTAGTTCTTACAATAAATTGCACAAAATATTCTAGGACACATTGGTCTGATAACGCGGCCGTCACGTCGCTCGGTTGATGCGGGACAACATTTCTATTTTAATTCTAGCTATTTTAACAGGAATATGCAACTAACCGGATACGCGTGAGATTACAAATAACAAATGTTTTAGGGTAAATATGACCTAGATGTTATGAAGATTCTGAAGTCACTATTTCTTCATCGTCAGTACATTTTTCCGCACTTAGCCCTCTTTAGTTGGATCCTGTTTGCATGAGGATGGAGTAGGCTTGTTCAGCACCTGTAACTACCCTCTCAGCTTAGTCGGCCGTCGCCTGTCGTTTGTCGATAGACCAGAGGAAATAGCTCGACAATACGTCTGAAGCCAACTAAACCGCTGGCTTTCATCACGATGCTTTCCGCGCTATCAATGTCAATTAGCGTACACAAATTAGCTTATTTTAAAAAACGACTTTTTTCCTGTATTTAAATTTAATGCGCATACGGTATTCCGTCCCTATAACGTTAGGCTGAGTTATGCCAGATGGTACGGTTTGACAAAGTATTCGGGGCTTATTTTTAAAACCGTGTAGGTACGGTTTTTGCATATTTATTCCTGGTTTTTGCGGGTGAAATGTGGGAAAAAATTAGAGGTAGAGGCGTATTTTAAGTACAGCACAGTTAAGTAAGAAAGCTATCAAGTATATAAAAATATATATAAATTGATAGTACATATTAAATAACAACAACGTGTCATAGACACAAGGTCTCCTATTCGTGACCTTATTTTTAACAATATTAATTTACTAGCTGCGCCTTGCGGTTTCACCCGCGTTAGTCCCGATCCCGTGGGTATCAAAATGAAAAGTAGCATGTAGCCTCGATAACCATCCAACACAAAAATATTTTTAAATTCGAACCAGTAGTTCCTGAGATTAGCGCGTTCAAACAAACAAACAAACTCTTCAGCTTTATAATGTTAATATAGATTACTTAATAGTAATTACCTACTCATCTAAAAAATATTTTTTATTAGGTATGTCAATACGTAAGTTATTAGCCTGTAGACTTAGATTTAATTAATTTTACATAGAATTTAATAACTTAAATATCATCAAATACATTTATTTAACATTTTTAATTGAATATTTCCCACTAGTCAAAAAGCCACATCTATTTTCTTTAACTCCGCGTCGGTAACCATGACAACGCCTTAAGGAGCACTCTAGCGCCAAGACGGCAACCCCGCGAACTACATACTGTCTTGAGACTCGACGTACTTCGAGTCGTTTCTAAGAGATGTCGCTACAAGTACAAAATACAAGGATATTTTTAATATTTTGCATAATACCAAGTTGTTAGTTTTGTTTGATTTAAATTGTTCATTTCAAAAAATGAAATACTTCGTTCATAATAATAAATAAAAGTAGGTACTTACAAATCATACTTAGTTTAAATCTATTAATCTGACTAAGCAATTGTCAAATGAGCACAATCCCCAGCTATTTCGAGCTGTCTGATAGCTTGTAACTGCTGTTAACTGGTTTAATCCAGCTGGAGCCGGATTATAAACCGGTTATTACTGGTTTTATTGCCATGTGATGGTTGTAGTTTAGTGCTAGTGTCTAGCTTTATTGGTTTTAAAGTTTGGATTAAGTAGATGAATACCGGAAGTGCGGGAAATTACTAAAAAAATTGTGGAGGAAAAAGACCCAGTTAACATACTCATTAAGTAGATTTTACGGCAACTGAATTTACTAAAGTTTCAAATTATATTTACAGTTTTAGTACTTAGCAAAAAAATAAGGTTTTAAAATCGCAGACTGCAAAATATCGCCTTTTGATTTTTACCGGGTTATTTTTATATATTTTTAATTTCTAGCGCATTCAGTGTCCAGTCTCTTTAATATAAAATGAGCTGAAGTGGTGAAGTGTGTCTGTTGAACAGACTGACGTTGTTGTTTTAGAGCACTTTACTGAACTAAGGCATTGGAGCAGGTGACAGTAACACGATAGCTCTTTACCTCGAAACATGTTAGAATAAAATAACGAAAATAAATTAAGGTAATAGGTAAGTATATATTATTTACGTACATTTTAGGTATCTAGATTTGAAACAAATTGAAACTAATACTTTATGACAGTGATAATAAAAATATAATCCTATTTTGTAACAAAAGTAGACATAGTTGTACAACAAAAGATTCGAATTCAGATTATTTATTTGCAAAATATAGTAGGTTTAGCATACAGCAGGTCTTTAGAATAGGGTAGTTCTTGTATTTCTGCTAGTAATGCATGGAAATGTCAAACGCTTGAATTATTTATTTAGAGAATATAGATTTGAGAAATTCTACTACTTGAGAGCTAAAGTTATACATGAAACAAAGTGAGCAGCCACTAGCCAGCTTAATATCAAGTTGACGGGTGCATTTTAAAGAATCAATTAGTAACTTCTGTAAGTGGAACTAACTACTATTAGCAACGTTCAAGTAATTTACTTGCGCATATTCAAAACAGAACTCAATATCCCTATGAATTATAGAGCCTCAGAATTATAGAGTAATTGTCTGTCAAAAGTTTTAGAAAAAGTTATTTGCGTTCAAATGATTGAATATATTTTAGAAAATCACAACTTATGGCCGGATTTTCAATCAGGTTTCAGAAAGGGTAAAAGTACTAATACTGCTCTACTAGACGTAACTGACAACATTTTGGCTGCACAGGATCAAGGTATGGCTACCATCCTAGTACTTTTAGATTTTTCACGTGCTTTTGATTCAATAAGCATATCTTTACTCCTCTCTAAGCTTCATTATTATGGTTTCGATGGACACACGATTAAATGGTTTGATTCTTACCTCACCCACCGACTTCAGTCTGTAGAAATCCGTAAGAATAATGGTGAAGCACTATATTCCCAATATGGTATAATGGAAAGAGGGGTCCCGCAGGGGTCTATCCTGGGTCCGATCCTATTTATTTTGTATAGTGCAGACATTATTAATTCCATAACCCACTGTAAGTTTCACATGTACACAGACGATACTCAACTCTATATATCTTTTAAACCTCAGGATGTGCAACTTGCAGTCAGTAAAGTGAATAACGATTTGAATAGAGTTCAAGCTTGGGCGAATCGTAACTGTTTTCTTATTGAATTCTAATAAGACTAAATATATGATTCTTGGTACACCTCATCAAATAACGAAGGTATCGCAAAACAATTTTAATATTAGATTCAGTGAAAATTCAGATGACATAGAACGAGTTGCTGAAGCCCGTAATTTAGGTTTAATTATGGACGAACAGCTTCGTTTTGAGAATCATGTTAAAGAAATAGCACGGGTATGTTTTTATAAACTTAAAATTTTATATAAAATACGAGACTGTCTGAGTGTTGAGTTGCGCATTAGATTGGTGGATTCGCTCATTTTGTCAAGATTTAATTATGTTGACTGTGTTTATGGACTTAGGCTTTTCGCAAAGACTGCTAATCTTGTTCAGAGAGTGCAGAATGCATGCTCCCGCTTTTGCTTCAAAGTACCACCACGTAGTCACATAACCCCGTATCTGAATAGTCACAAAATCTTGAACATGGAGCACAGGCGGGACTTGCATTTTGCTAAACTCCTGTTTGGTGTTATACAAACACAACAGCCGTAAAGTGTATTGGGATTACGAAGGAAACAACCGATGTAGTAGAATCGTCGTTTATTACTGCCAGTTCATTGTGGATATACACGCTAGGTAGGTATGTAGGTATCTAAGAGGGCTGCGCAAGCGCGCGCATACATCTCACTCCTCCCTCGTTAATTATGAAACCTGATGACAATAAACAAACGCGATCAAGTAGGTATCGTACAAACTAATACTCTAGGTAAGATATTCTATTCCTTATAATTAACAACATTGGTTCTCGGTCTCAAGTTCATGCGACGTGAACTGTTATCAACGCTATCATTATCTAATGTTGGACCTGCCCGCGCGGCTGCAGCCATCTGCACCGGAGCGGGCGGGGGCGGCAGCGGCGCGGGCGGCGGAGACGAACTCGCTTGCGACTCACGCTCGTCTAGCGAAGGCTGCCTATGTTCACGTGTGAAAAGTGCATCACTCGATCTAACAATCGCCGCTTCAACTTGCTCCGGAACCACCGGCGGCGGCGAAGCATTACTCGATCCACACTCCATTCTACTATGAGGTTGATTATTATTATTCTCACAATCTGTGCTTCCTCCACCCCTATTACAACGAATTAATGGAGTTTGGTTCGAGTTATGCGATTGTTCGTCATTTGTACATACATTCGGAGGTAATTTATCGTTACATTTAATTCTCAATAGCTGATCTACATGTCTTATACATACACCTTCATCTTGTACTGAAACTTTATACATTCTATTTCCTATTATGTCTGTGACCTCTCCTAACTTCCAATATGGTTTTCCACCGGCAAAACATCTCACCCATACTTTCTGTCCTTTAACAAATATTCTGCTCTTATTTAATGTTTCTAACTCCTTACAAATCTCATTTTTCTTATTAGTAGGTAATATTAAGTCTAACCTGGAACGTATATTTCTATTAAACATAAGTTTGGCCGGAGTTTCACCGGTACTACAGTGTACAGTGTTTCGGTATTGAAATAAGTATAATGATAAGTTTTGCAGTAATTGAGTTACAGTATTGTTATTTTCGTTTGACATAATAATAGATTTTATCATTCGCTTACAGGTCTTAACATAATTTTCGGCCTGGCCATTACTACATGGGTGATAGATAGGTGAATTTATATATTCTATGCCGGTAATATTACAAAATTGATTGAATTCTCCATTACTAATTTTAGGATCGTTGTCGGAAACAATGACTTTAGGAAGGCCAAATGTAGTAAATAATGTATTAAGTTTTTCGATGAGATATTTTGTAGATAAACCCTTAGCCATGTAAATACATTCTACCCATTTACTATGCGCATCTACCACGATCAGAAAATCCATTTGATTAATTTGCATATAGTCAATATGCAGCCGTTCCCAAGGTGCAGCTGGACGCGGCCAGGGAGCGGGTGGCGCGCGCGGTGGTGCGGGCCTTAGCGCGGCGCAAACGCCACATGTACTTACCATGCTCTCTATATTCGCATCGATGCCGGGCCACCACATCCTACTACGTGCTAAACATTTTGTTTTTACCATGCCAAAATGACCTTTGTGTAATTCGGTTAGCATCTGGTTACGTAGTGATGTAGGTATAATAATTTTATGACCACGCATTAAGCATCCGTCCCCTATCTCTAATTCTGTTTTACAATTGAAATATGGTTTTATATTTCGACATTTAATTTTACGTGGCCAACCGTTACGTATGTAATTCATAACGGTTTGCAAGGTTCGATCCGAGGCTACTGCGACTTTGATTTTCTCAAAAGAAACTGGTAAGTCGGTTTCATGCATGAAGTTAAGGTAAGTTACACTTTCATCGACATCGGAGTAGCCTTTATCGATATCTAAGGATGCTCTGGAGAAAAAATCCGCTACCACATTATTTTCGCTTGTTATATACGAAATATTATAATTATAAGCGGATAGGTAAACAGCATACCGCTGCAAACGCGAGGCCGCCATTACGGACACTCCGTTTTTCTTGCCAAATATAGCCAGCAGCGGCCGGTGATCCGTTCGGAGAACGAACGGTTCATCCCTGCCGTATAGGTACTGGTGGAAATGTTTGACTCCAAACACTATCGCGGCGGCTTCCTTATGTACCTGGCTGTAGTTACGCTCGCTCGGTGTAAGGGACCTCGATGCGAATGCAATGGGACGCTCACGGCCCTTCAGCCCCTGCTGGAGTACGGCACCGAGCCCGGTGGGGCTCGCGTCCACGCTGAGCACAAGCCGCGCCGCCGGATCGAAGTGTGTCAATACACGTTCCGATGATAATTCTTTTTTAACTATTTTAAATATGACGCGACATGGACATGGGGTCTCCTACCCCATGTCCATGTCGCGTCTTTACGCAGTAATTCATGAAGTGGTGCCAGCACTGATGACGCTTGGGGTATAAAATTCCTGTAATAGTTAACGATACCCAGAAATCTTTTAACTTCTAATATATTCTTAGGGCACGGGGCTCCTAATATGGCTTGTACCTTTTTAGGACATGATTTAAGTCCGGTTTTATCAATTACAAAACCTAAATAAGTAACGCTTTCTCTAAAAAATTCGCATTTTTCGCGCTGTAACTTTAGTCCTGCGTCACTTAGCCTCCGTAGTACCTCTTTAAGCCTAATTAAATGAAGTTCTTGATTAGGAGCGGTACAGCACACATCATCGAGCCAACAGCTAACACCATCGATACCTGCAAGCAATGTTTCCATTGTTTTTTGAAATATAGCGGGCGCGTTAGCTAGGCCGTACACTAAGCGCGTATATTTGTATAAACCACGCGTGGTACTGATAGTTGTTAGCAATTGGGACTCATTATCTAATTCAAATTGATTATATGCGTTACTTAGATCAATTTTTGTGTACCTCTCCCCACCCCCAATGCGGGCAAAGACCTCTTCAATACGAGGCATTGGGTACTTCTCTACACATAAATCTTTATTTAGTGTAATCGAGTAATCCCCCGCTATTTTCACCTTACCGTTGTCTTTTAACACCGGCACTATCGGTGTGGCGTAATCAGAGTAGTCTACCGGTATTAGTACACCTAATGATACTAACCTATCTATCTCTGTGTTGACCTTAGATTTTAATGCAAATGGAACTGATCGTGGCTTATAAAACTTAGGTTTCGCGTCAGACTTCAAGGTTAACTTTATTTTATATTTATTAAACCTTCCTAAATCATCGCTCCAGAGGTCCGAATATTGTTCAATTAAATTATTTATTTCGGACAAATAGGTATTACAGTATATGTGCTTCAATTCTGTTACATTGTTTTCTGTGATTAATTTAAATTTGTACATAAAATCTCGCCCTAGGAGTGGCGCGCTGCCGTTTTTAATTACAAAAAGATTAATTTGATCTGTGATATTATTGTATTTTATTGTAGTTGTGATATATCCTATGGGCGTGATTTTGTGACCATTGTAAAAACACATTCTAAGTGTACAGCTTTTTAAAGGAATGTGAGCGAATAATTGTTTATAAAATACATGTGAAATAGCGGATACTCCTGCCCCCGAATCTAATTCCATATTGACTAGTTTATTATCAACACACACACGTAAAATAATAGGCTTATAATTCTCGTACCTTAAGTTATACAAGCTACATTCCTGACAGTTCTCGCAGTTTTCACCGCCGCCGTCGGCCCCGTCAGCAACATCAGGCTCTTCTTCAGCGTTGATGTTATATACGCGCACTTTACACACCTTTCGCAAGTGTCCTTTTTGTCCACAATTTTGGCATGTATAATTTTTGAATCGACACTTTCCGACACTATGACTTTTTAGACCGCACACTGGACACCGAGGTACACTCGTCGCAGCTCCGTCGCGATTTACAGCCTGCCCCCAAGCGTTGGAGGGTCCGCTGCCACCGCCTCCTCGTCCGGCACCAACTCGCCCGGCAGCTCCTCGCCCGGCGCCTCCACCAGCGCCTGCGCCGCCTCGAGTGCCGCTGTCTCCTGTGTAGATTCTATAAATCGGTTCTTCTTTAAACGCGCCGCTAAAACGGGCACCCGATGCTGTATCTATGGCTTTCCGTGCACTCGCTGTCTGCTCGGCGACCTCCAACGCCCTTGACAATGTCAAGGTATGGACATCCGTCTCGAATAGCTTGTTGCGCTCGGGTCCTGGTCCCAGGCCGAGAACGAAACGGTCTCTCAGCACTGTATCCAAAGCCTGCTCGAATTCACAGTAGCTAGCCAGTCCACGTAATCTAGCCGCCCAGTCGTTGAATGACTCATCAGGTGTTTTCGTGGCCTCGTAAAATTTCGCACGATCCGCAAATGAGCCTCGTTTTTGCTTGAAATGATCGCTCATGCACTTTATCAGGTCTTCATATGGTAATGTCTCCAAATCACTTGGAAAAGCTAAATTCCGAAGCAAACGGTATGACTCATCAGTCAAGAGGGTAAGTAAAATACCGGACTTCTTTGCGTCTTCGATCGCATTTACTTTGAAAAATTGATTTAGACGCCCCAAAAATATTGTCCATTCTCCATTTTTGCAATCGAAATTAGCAATATTACCAATAAAAGTGGTCATTTTACCAAATATTTCACATAAATTATTTCGCACAAACGCGGGTAGGCGTACGACTCGTCGCCAGTAAAGTGTATTGGGATTACGAAGGAAACAACCGATGTAGTAGAATCGTCGTTTATTACTGCCAGTTCATTGTGGATATACACGCTAGGTAGGTATGTAGGTATCTAAGAGGGCTGCGCAAGCGCGCGCATACATCTCAAGCCGCCATACCTGTACGAGAAGTTGGAGTGGTCAAGACAGGTTCGTAAGACAAGCACACTATTGCTGGTCTATCAAAGACATAGTACGAGAGCGTTCAGGGGAAGCTTTAGATACTGTGCCACGAAATGTTGGAACAATATTCCACCACCACTTCGCGACCTACTCACTGTCCAAAACTTTTCTATTAAATATAAATCTATTATTTTATCCAAACAAAAAGATATTGAAAAGCAAGGATATTTTGATTAGTGGTGCAGTATTTCATGGCTTTCATAATAGGTGATCGTTTTCAATGGGTATAGTGTTCGTATTATAGTAATTGTTAATACCATTAAGTTTCCAAAAATATTATTACTGTTTTATTTTAATTAGTTAGTCATTTTTTGTTGAAAGTACTCGCGTCTATTATTTCTGTTATAGTATAGTATGGTTTTGTTTATATATATGTATTATATTTATATTTAAATTAATTATTGTTAGTATTGAATCTTCCAAAATAAACTTATCTTCGTCCGTGTGTCACTTGAGGCTCCTGCTGAAAATCAGCGCTACAGTCATCTGTAGCATATTAGCTGAGCTCGAGCCTTTTCGTGGCAGAATTGTATACATATGCACATGTCTTTGATTTGATTGTATGTATAGTTAAGTATTTTAAGTTATTTTGTGTGTATGTGTCTTTTTGTGGCATGAATAAACTTATTTCTATTCTATTCTATTCTAATTACGAGAGTGAACCCACAAAGTGCAACTAGTAAAACTACTTATTATAAAACCTTCACATAGCTAAGCCGCAATGCTTCATAAGAGTAAAGTTTTAAGTCCATAATAAATCTAACGGCTACATCACGGTTCGCACTTTACTTTAAAATATATTACAACTTTTAAGAAACATTATTTATAAAGTACTTAGTTTAGTTTAGCTGGTTGACCTAGTCTCAGAAATATGTCTTCACTGTCACTTTTCTTAAGAAGTCATCTGTTTTTCTTGCTTTTGATTATTAAAGGAGTCATAATTACCTACCACTATACCTAAACATATTAAGAAGACAAACCCTAGTATTATGTAAGTAGAACTAGCCTCTCCCCACGGATTTACCATCCTTATTTCATAGATATAAAGTACTTTATCGATACTAATATTATAAAGCTAAAAACTTTGTTTGTTTGAACGCGCTTATCTCAGGAACTTCTGGTGAGAATTGAAAAAATATTTTTGTGTTTGAGGAAGGCTATAGGCTACTTTTTATTTTAAAAGGGTTATGGAGGCCCGGACAGTTTGAAAGCGTGCGTTGAGATGAAGCCAACACGTAGAGGCCCTTTACAAAAACAGGTATAATGTGGATACTCTGGATACAAAACCGGAAATTATCCCTATTTGCACTATAAATGCAACCATAGACAACATTAAACATAGTATAATTTAACTCAAAATATTTTTGTATTGTTACAGTAATTCAAAATGGCGGCGTTTGTGGCGAAACAAATGGTCGGCAACAAATTAAGCGCCGTTAAAGGTAAGTGTTCTACTTTAAAATAGCAATACTTATGGGAAAAGTCTTAAAAACTCACACTATACCTACGGACAAAGTATTTTTAAAGCAAACATTGTAAATAACATCTTTTTAATAATCATTTAATATTTATTATTCAAAAAAATAAACGGCAAAAGTCTCACTTCCCCCCTATTAAATTATTTTACAAGAAATTAAAATTCAAACTCCATTAAAAAAAACTTCTCTTTTCTATAAAAATCTATGCTTACTAAAGTATCTGAACTAAGCTATAGATAGCAAGTTACACTGCTGTGTCAAATCGTGACAATTCAACGATTTGGCCAATTCATCGAGCAGCGATCGTTCGAAATATTGTGAGCTAAGATAGTAAGATGCCTGTCTCAGTTTTTGCTTTGTTGAAGCTTTGTAAGAAATGATACTTCAAGAATCAATTGCGAAGGTTTTGGGTCCGATTGGGTTCGATTCGTATACACTTACCCATACGCAATTTGAAATAAATTTCACTTATTCTTTTATTTAAATGTGAAAGTTTATATTTGTAACCTTTTTACCCTAAAACAATCTACTAAACAGATTGTAATGAAACTTTAAAGGTAGGCTACTGTTTAATGCAAAACGCAGGTAAATCATATAATAAATATTCAAATTCTGCATCTGCTAAGCAATTCATTTTTACTCCTGATTTAAATCAGACATCTTTTCTGCTCATCGCATTTGGTCATGCAAAAGATAACAGACAGACTTAACCAATTATAATATTAGTAGGCATAGATAAGTAATATTTAAAAACCAATGCCTACCTCTTTTAAACAGAAAATACCTACTTATATTGTAACAAACGCTTACGTTCTCATCAAGCGTTAAAATTGATAAATTGTGCGTTTAATACCCGCGGGAAATTACTTTTAAAATGAAATTGTTGTCCAGATGCGTCGGAGCGGAGTGTATTGTTTTTACACTAGCTGGTGTTCTGTGGTTTTACCTACGTTACCTATCGAGGATCAAGTTGCCTTCATTCAATTTTCATGGCAAAAAAAAAAACAAATAGTCTTAAATAAAATAAATGACAAACAAATATTATTCTTAATTCATATTTTATTTATGGCACAAATATAACTAAAATAATAAATTCGATTAAGTATAGGTACTTCTATTTTAACCTAAACTTAGCCTTATTAAGAAATATTTATAATCTTTATTGTATATTCATAATTGCATATTCTATTACTTTATACAATCCCCGGATTCACCATCAGCATTTTTCATATTTCATTATTCACATAGAACATTTTGCATAAGAATAAAACATAACTTTAATAATATTCATAACCAATTGAAGGAACTTAAAACTATATAATTCATAATAATTTTACTAAAACTAAAAATATCACTAAGTCCCACTTGCAAATATTTTCTAATATGGTGTTCGTTGCATACATTTTGACACTTTTTTGCATAACTTTGTGTTTCATTCAATATTTAAAACTTTGGGTTACGGTATATTTGTCTATGTTTTCACTAAAAACTCATATCCATAGAATATTCCTTATTATGAAATAGACTGATTAAAACCTTTTTTCTCATTCCCCCTCGTACCTCAGGACTATATCCATCCTTATCACACTCTTTTACATAAGCCTGTTTAATTTTTTCGCTTGAATTCGGAATGAGAATCTGTTTTCGTTTTCTCGCCTTTCGACGTTCCGTGTTTCGGGTGAAGGTGTATTCGTTAGGTGAGTTGTTCGGTGAATGGAACAACTTCTTGCTGATTGGTTGAGTGGAAGGTTTTCTTGGTGAATCTGTTTCCATCTGCGAAATAATGAAAATTTATGGTTAATTTATGTTAAGAAACAAAATGAACTACTAAAGAATAAAATAAAATGCTGAACCGTTTGCAATGAATTTGTACCTAGCTGGAAAACTTAGTGATTGGGACCTACACGAACAAAACCACGGGCCGCAGGTAGTAAAACAATACGCTTGACAAACCCCTAGAATGTATATCTTTCTAGGAAGTCATAATATTAACGGACTGTTCATACATCCAAGTGCTTTTTTCTTGTCTTGCCCCAGCCAGGTAGCAAACTCCCGCGCGGAGCAGGTAGTTACTTAAACTAAATTCTATAGACCAAATTGTTATTTAAAAACTAATTCTGTGAATTACTTGGTAGGGTTGGTCAGCTATGTAGTAGAATAGGTAACTATGGGTTGATGTAGACCTGAAACCGATTGGCAGGAAAACAGGTACACGATTGTTTCACTTGATTTTTTGTTTGCCTAAATATTCAACAATCTTATAAAATGCACAACAATATTGGTCGACATACGAACGGCGAGTAACATTGCGGTACACTCTATACCAAACTCTTCCGAAACGGCTGAACCGATTCGTATGATTTTTTTTGTCCGTACATCTATTTTTTGACTAAATACCTAAGTTGCGAACAACCTTAAAAATCAACACAATAGTAGATTATGCACCAAGGGCATAAAACAATGTCTTATCTTGCGGGTGGCATGTTGAACCCCGAGTGTAACGAGGGACTTCAGGGTTAACTTCCGAGCCTGAGCGAAGCGAGGAAGGGGTTTATTTAGGACACCCAAGACGAAGACATGCGTTATCCCGAGGTGCATACTCTGCTTGTTACACCGTCAGCGAGCGACATTATTGATAATAACCAAGGTAGGTATTATAGGAAAAACCTATTTGCTTAGACCTAACGTAAGAATCAAAATGAAAAACATAAATCGTAGCCTGCTAGATTTATATGTATAGACCAATTTTATGACTTATGATAAACAAAACCTATTTAAGACCATTAACCTCAAAATAGTACACTTATAAAAAAAATAAAGAACTAATATCAAAATAAAAAGACACTTTAAAATGGGAGTTATGGACTTATAAAGTAAAATAAGAATTGTATACTATTTTGTGGAGCTCGATATTTCGATGTTGTTATAAACATCATTTACAACGAGACTAGAGATTGCAGAGTTTGACTGAGATCTTGATTGCTAGAGGCGGCCACAAATTAAAAAAAAACATGATATAATTATCCCGTTTTATACTGGGTACCAAATAAAAAACAAACTTACCGTATCACAATCGGATGCAAATTCCACCGATGTATCCAACATGTTGTTCCTTATCAACACCGTTAGATTATCCCTAGACATTGTGTTCACCGGTGTTGACACTTCGTCCGCCATCTTGGATTATTTTGACGCTTTATTTTTGATAATGGAAGCGCGCGCGCAGCGACCTTGTTCGCGGTGCGCTCGGAATGCAACTGCAGTTGGGTAGGGTCTAGGGTGATGTCCTGATGCGGCGAGAAGTTAGTTGCGAACGGGATAGTGTGGAATGAAGTTGTTTGGCATTAAGATGGTATAACGCGAGTGTCCTAGCTTATTTTACATTGTTGTATACTCAGCCATATGAAAATATATCTAACTTTAAAATTAAACAAAAGTTTTAAACAATATGGATATTATCAAATATTTTAAGTCAAAATGACAAAAAATATAAAATTTTACTAACGAATATTTTTCAGACATAGATATAAGTATAACTATGAATAGATACCTACATACTTATACAACCTATTAATTTGAAATGGTTAAACCGATTTTCATGAAACTTTGCATGCTCGCGGAACGTTAGTTTTAGAGCTATGATGACTAAGGACTTGTTTGTTCATTCAGGGTTTAGTAAAAGACAAAAAAAATATATTAAATAAGTACCATTTTATATTCAGTAGTTCTTAAAATCTTGAAATTTGAAATTATAATTACCGAACGAATGGTACCTATAAGTACCTATTTGTACTAAATACAAAAACAATATTACAGTAACTTATTGCAACTATTTCATATGAAAAACAAGCCTGAGGCTTACAATAAAATATAATCTACTTATTTCCTAGTTTCTGTGGATAGTAAGTCTAAATAAAAAATACGCACCTCGTTTTAGAATTATCTCATGTTTCTATTTCACATTTTACCGTAATAAGTGCATATTTCTAATTAAGACTGACTATGACTCGCTTACAATAATTATGTCTAAAGTCTAGCTTTAGCAATTTCATTAAATCTTAAATACATTAAAGTTCATTAAAATAATTCATTTGTCATTTAACAAAATTACTAAACACCAAACTGTACAAGTTTATTGGTGTTTAAAAATTATTCAACATCATTATGTTTCTTATCTAAGTCACTGGGCTTAGGTGAAGATTAAAAAAAACCACCCTTACTTCATTTACATAATTGTACATAAACCTTTGTGTGAAAAAATTATAAGGGTTTCAAAATGGCCACAAAAATGTTGCAATTTTTGCAAAAGGATATTAGGATGTTGCTTTTTGTATTATTTAACCTCAATTATTATTTAATCACACACAAAGTTACGTTTTACATAGAAAATTCGTTTACAGTAAGGGGTAAAATAACATTTATACCTACATAACATAGAAATATTCAAAATATATTACAATGTTAAGATGTCAAAATGTAATCAAGTATATTTTATACTTTTTATTTATCTATAAGATACTCTTGGTAAGACAACTTATACCATATTTAACTAATGTTAATCCTATACATCAATAATTGCCATTTTATGCAACTTTGGTCAAATAAGTACAAATTGTATAAGCATTGACCGAAACTGCATAAAATTGCTCGTTTAAGAGTACCTTAAGTCAATCAAATTCTAGTTTCGCTCTTACCACACAATTCATAACAATTATTATTTAAATTCTTCACATATTCTTCAAAAAAATCACTCGTTTTACCTTTATTTAATTTCAAATTATTCTGTTTAGTTTCATTACTATTCAAATCTAAAAAATGTAATGTTCTTGAATAGTTTGACACCATTTGCAATTCTTCTTCAACCATCTTCCTTTTTATATAAAAAGCGACGTTATTAACAGTGGCATTGAGTTTACATTTTTTTGTGTTATCATTGAATTCTTGCAGGAATTTCTTAAGAGGTTTCATGTAAGTCGTGCAGTATTTTTTTATCATCTGACTCGTTTCTAATATCTCATTGGTTACACCTTGTTTCATATCATTTAAAGCAGATTCGATTTTTAAATTTGGACTTAGAACGTTTTTTAATTTTGTGTCTTCGCGAGTGAAGGGGTTGCTCAATGTTTCGACTTTTTTCATGTAGTGTTGTATTTGATTGCTCTGGGTGTATAGTTTGGGGTAGTTTTGGTCCAGATAGGGGGATGTAGGGGGTGGGTTTGTGAACATGTTGAATTCATGGTGACGGGATGAGGCACGGTGGTCTGCTGGGAGCTTATTTTCCTGAAATAAAAAACGGTCTTTGTAAGTGATAGTTCCCTTAGATCTAAGACAATATATTTCATATATGTATTGAGTGATATCTACTAATTGTTCTATTTTATTGTGGGTAACCCCGTAAAGGATTTTATAGGAATGACCTCATTTCTAAGTGAATTTGATCCCACTATAACAATATTATAAATGTGAAAGTTTGTAGGTTAGATAACAACTAAACCGATTGCAATCCAATTTGGTACGTAGATAGCTGAAAGTCTTGGACTCACACGTAGGTTTTTGATTCTCATATTACGACGGAATCCGGACACTGCGTGACGCAGCCGCAGTAGATTATAGAAAAGAACTCACCAAACATTCTAGATAATGGTAATAATTGCAAACATCTTTGAAGCTATTTTTCTGACCGCAATGCATCCAGACGATGAACGCCCGTCGCACAGTGGCGTTGGTGTATGCCGGGTTAGCGGGTTCGAGGAGCGAGTGAGTTTCTACCACCGGGGGCATTCTGTGAATGTAAGGGGTTTTGAGGTTAGGATTTACAGGTTGAAAATGTGGGGTAAATAGTCAATACTTTAAATACTTAAAAGGGTAAATAAAATGCCTTGATTTTAGAACAGTAATTATAAAAATCTTACCTACCTACAAAATTTTGTTTTTTAAATGGTAGCTACCAGAAAGCCAGAGAACCAAAATTAATTTACAAAAAAAACATTAATTAAGCAATTAAACTCCATACTATAACCACGGGAGCCAGGCAAGTAGGCAAGCACATTCAAAACCACTCTTTGGTCTAAATACTGGTTATTTTGCACCCCTGTGCAGTTGAGCGATAACGGGTTTTTGAAAATTACCACGAGATCTTATTGCGTGGGTTGATCCCATCGAACATAGTTTCTAACAAAAAATGTCGTTATTATCAGTCAGATCCGTGTCAGTTGTAGTGCATTTATTTTTAATTTATTATTAAATAAGTTACTTATTGTGACACTGGCCTTATTTACTTACTTTTTGTGTTGAATTCTTGATATATTTTGTCGAAAAACACGAACCACTCCAACCTTAGACACTCACAAGACACAAATGAGAACGTTTATTTTTTACGAAGTAGTTGAATTATTGGATTACCCTCAAATTAGTTTTGTAATATATCATTTTGGAATTTTGCAATAAGAGTTATTTCGTACTTAAATTTTTACATAATATTGTACTTATTCAACTTAATTAAAATATACCTTTTTAATATATGGTATAAATAAAAAACATACAAAATCTATTCACCAAATAAGTATGTCTTGCGGAATTCAATAAAACTAATTGATTTTTCGTATATTTGCAAAGACACTAGCGCCACTCTAAGTAGCCTTATCTAAGTACCATAATGAAGTATCTATTCATCAATTACCTTCATTGTTTTTTTTGTTCATTTGCTTTGTTTACCAATCAATACATAATCACGAGTCATTAATCAAATCTGAATTTCAATCTAGACTTGTCCATACTTACATTTTGAAACCCAATTTAGTTTTCTGTCAAGAAAAGTATGGTCTTAATATAGGTTTAGTGATTTTGCTGTAAGTGGCCCTAATTGTATCGAATCCTAAATCGCGCAAGTGACATTTTTTCCAATGTAAGTAAGTATACGAGTAAGACAAGTCCATCATCGGGCCGCGGTCTACCGGGCATAGAATGTCCGGGGAAGATCTTCTCCTGGAGGGGCACTTACCGCCTGTCCCTTCAACAAATGGTATACTTATCCACCCAATCACCGGTTGGAATGATTCCATTAGTTCATTTTGAATCGAAGACTTCGATATTTCGAAAATCGCGGTGTTTTCGATATTAAAATATCTAACGGAGTAAATGACATCTCGTGAATGGGTGGATGTTAGTGTGTTCATACGATGGTGTTCAAAATCGAATCGTCTGTAGGTCCATGGGGCCTATAGCGTTCGTTGGGCCGCGGTCTACCGGGTGTGTCCATCGTACCTACCGCTCGGTGGGAGATCTTCCATTTTTGTACCTAACAAAACTGGTTTAGTTAATCAGCTGGTTGGTAAGTGGAACCTGTAATAACTATTTAATCATCTATGGGAAGCATTGTACGTTGTGTAGGTATTTAATTATATTTAATAATAACTTTTTGTATCAAAAATGTGTTTTGGAGAACAATTAAACGACTTATCTAGTATTGATTTGTGAAAGATAAAGTCGTTTAGATGGAAAGTAGGTACCTACTTATTGAATTCCAGACCCTAGAAATATCACTAGTAAATTCAAAGCGTGCGGAACCGCGGCGATTCCTTAGTAAAATATAATTAGTAGGTAAAAAATAACTTTGAATAATTTAAATTGAAAAAAAGCGTCATCTGTGATCTTCTATCGGAGACTTACGTAATATGGTTCTTGCTTTGACCAAGGGTTAGGGAAAGATAATCGAATAAAACTAGACAAAATACAATTTATTTCAAGTTGGAAATACAATTTTTGTATTTTTAAATACAATTAATATTACGTTCAAAATACAAAGTTAATAAAAAAACACGCTCAGTAGTAAAAAATGTCAATTTTTAATGATCCAAGAAAATAGCAGTGTTACTTGTCGAATACTAAATGCGCCTTGTGGTTTCACCCGCTTTAATACCCTGTCATACAGTACACTGCCTTTGGACAAATTTAAATAAATTAAAAATTCCATTTATTTTGTTACATATTTGTAAAGCAGAAATTATATAACTACACACTTTAAAAAATAACACAAAAACAAATTGATATTTACGTTCAAAATCTATACTTCTATAATACCTATACTCTATACTTATACTAATAATATTATAAAGAGGAAAGATTATTATTGTTTTCAGGGTTCCGTATCTCGAAAGGAAAAAACGGAACCCTTATAGGATTACTTTGTTCTCCGTCCGTCTATCTGTCAGTCAAGATCCTTTTTCTCAGGAACGCGTGGAGTTATCAAGCTGGAATTTATATCAAATACTCATGTCTACTGTCCCTTGGAGCTGTGAAAAATCAAGCCAACGCAATCAAAAGATACAGTTTATGACGAAAATTTTCGACACTTGCAAGACAATCAAAACCTATATGGTAGTTCCCGTTGACCTAGAATCCCAAATTTGGCAAAAAGCAAAGTACAATAAAGGAAATTCCAAAAAATAAAAAAGTTGAAAATTAAAGGGTGTGTCCCCATACATACAAAGTTGGACCAATTTAACTTGACCCTTACATTGTGAGCGCCCACACAAATTAGGGGACAAGTTAAATTGGTAACTACCAAACCACTGCAAGGGTAGAGAAAAAGAGTTGAAACTAATGACCGGAACCATCGCGTGAATACGACTCGCACTTGACCGGTTTTGTGTTTGTAACTAATAGGCTCCGAAACTACAGGACCGATTTTGATGAAATTTGGTATAAGGATACATTGTTTCATAGGCTACTTTTATCCCGATATTCTTACGGGATCGAGAGTTACGCGGGTGAAACCTCGGAGCGCTGCTAGTAATAGATAAAAAAATTAATAATAAAGAGTAATTCAAACAAATGCGTTACTTTGATAACACATTTGTAAATAAAAAATCAATCATTTTGCAACATTCGTTGGCTAAAATACTGAAAGAAATCCTCCACAGACCCCACACTACTTTCTTTAGATTTTTTCCTCAACCTGTTAGCCTTTTTTTGGTCATCACGCCATGTCAGCTTTGGTGTAGGAGGCCAAGTTTGGCCACTTTTTTCTGGAATGTAATCACTGATCCACTTTTCGACGGACTTAAATATAGTCCATCCTGGAGTAGGTAGCTTCTCCGGCGGCGGCGGTACTTTGAACACCAGGCTCTCGTCATCGGTGAGGTTCCAGCTGTTCCAGCTGCTTGTCGTATCATCACCACACCTACATGCGAGCTGGTTGCAGGTGAAGCAGGTGAAGCTGGTGTCGTTGTCTAGAACGTGTATCAGCTCGCGGCGAATAGATTGCAGGTTTAACTCCTGGAAGTTTGAAGAGTTTTCGTTAAGTTTACCAGATTCTTGGATGGGGTTTTTCAAAGTTGTCTTAGTGTATTCTTTTTTTCAAAATTCGTAAATACCTATATAACTTTAAGAAATAATTACATAAACCATTTTGTCTTTGACAATTAAAAAAAATAAAAACTCACCAGTTGAAAAAATGTATCTTTATAATAATAACGTTGTATTTTACTCATTATTATTCCTTTACAAAATAAATGAATCAAACATAATCTACACACGGACACATTAAACTACACTTTTGCACAAATATATATAAAGAAGTAACCACACTGTTAGATAAAATGACACTAATCCAGAAATAAACTTAAAACACCTATTTAAAGGTTAAATAATTTGACAAATCTGGGATCATTAGCAAATTACATGGTAGATTGGTGATTACCTAAATACATATTTAAGTTAATTATAAGTATTTTACAATAGTTGAAGAATAAACAAGAATCCGCTACCTACGAGGTAGATAAGTAGGTAATTAGGTACTTTCTCTTTAGTTGTTCAAAACATCGAGTAGCTTTTTTGTACTTTTGTTTTTGAGTACTTCCAAACATGAATTACAAAACAATTATTTAGGATGATACAAACAAATGACTCCTGGTTGAATTAAGGATACGTATTTGGGATGAATCCGTTTTTGATAATAAACAATATTCAATTCAATTCGTTTACCTAGCGCTAATTTGAAGTTCAATTTAGTGAGATGATTCTACTTTTATTATTTCCATTCAAGCTTTTTAAAAAGGTGACTAACATCAATGCTAAAATTTAAATAAAATATAAATGCAGCCTCTTTGAAGTATTGTAGAAAACCGGCGACATAAAGAAAACCCATATGTTGTTCGTAGTAAATTCAATAATGGTAACCTCTTTACAATGCCATCAGGAAGACTGTCTGTCTATGAGATGACAGACTGTCTATCGACCGATAGCTTGTCGACCAACACAATTTGTGAAAGGCAAAGGAAACTACTACCTTCTAAATCGAAAGTGTATCTTTTGAACAGTAAATATCCACCAATGTGGTGGTCAAAATTTATAATATTATGTTCCCGATCCCTTCAATTCAATGTATCCAACATTTATTCAAATCGGTCCAGTTCAGTAGTTTCGGAGCGTTTTGTTTTTTTGTAAAGATATAGATATAGATATCAGTGTGGAAGTGTCGATCGGCCGATAAAATATCTACAGTATGTATATGTTGCCACCCTTACTAGAATCGATATAAAATTCAGTAATTGTTCTAAATACGTTCCGTTCCGCATTCGAGGGGAATGCGTTCGGTGTTAATATGCGGCGAACGAAGACGACAAATATTGGAGACCGAGCGTCGAACGGAACGCAAGGAATTTGAAGCGGGAACCGGTAGTGACGTGCCACGTTCGATTATTGAATGTCGATCTTCGATGGAATTTTCAATTAGTTTTAATTGATTTTTGGATCTAAAGTTGTTGGCGCAAGTCATTTGTCAAACTTTCTCAAATGCGCAATCGTCCTTTACCATTGCGTAGTTTATATTAGGTGTATATATTTATGTACACAAAATTCAAAGTCCTGACTGACTGATAATATAACAGCTCAAAGTAATGGACCGATCAGGCAAAAACTTCGAAAACAGATGGCTAAATGTTATGTAGAAACCCGCTAAGGATTTTAGAAAATTCAACTCCTACAATCACAAAGGAATACATACAGAGACATAGTGTGAATAGAAATAAATCGTGTAGGCTGTTAACAAAGACGCAGACTTACATGACGTCGACAGAATTCTGTTTCATACCTTCTAAAGATTAGGTAGTACATCCGTTGCAAATTTTGAAGTAATATTACGACATAACATAACGTCAATTGATTTTTGCAAGTGATACCCTACTCATCTGAACGATTTTAACGTCAAAACATATCAGGTTTAAAGAAAATAGATAATTGACAAATGCGCGGCTCGGAAGTGATAGGTTCTTTACAATAGAGTGAGCGTAGATATTTACATAGAAGCTAAAGGGAATGTGAGTCTGTGCTGTGAGCTTGAGTTTGTTACGTTACATTTTACACAAGGAAGGTTAAGGTGTTCAGGTATGCATATAGGAACCAAGAGCGAAATGCTTTTCTCACATAAATAAAATTATTGTCAAGTTTAAAGAAAGAAAAAACGCAATATCCGTTTATTTTGTCAATTACTTTCATTATAAGTTCAAGCCGTGAAATAATATTGTTCATTATTGCATGTTTTTTTATTATTAATTATTATTGTTATTCGGGGACAAAGAGGAATTTCGATTACGGTTTGTCCCTAATTGGGAACAACATTCGTAAACGGACAGGAATGACCCGTCATGTTTATACTCTAGGTTTTTGTTTAATAAAAGCATAGATTAAATAATTATTTTATAGGTATTTATTATGGTTTTGTCATTTAGGTGTTTTGATTTTTAGTATACATACTTGTCCAAAAAGGATTCATAATCACTTTTTTCTCTTTAAAGATAATACCAATTCATTTTCCCTTCCCTTTTTAAGTTTAATTTAGCATTTAATTTGCCAATTGCATCGAAATAACCAAATCTTGATTTGGTTCAATACATTTAGCTAGAACCGCGCTTCAAACTGTGTCAAGAACGTATGGCGTGTCTATACGTTTTAGTCTATATTTAATACAATCGACATTCTGCATTATGGTCCTAAGTTGGGATTTTTCATTTAACTGCTAAAGTAAATGAATATTATTTAATCTTATAATTTCATATCGTTGAGTTATTCAGGTCAGAGCGTTGAGCGTCTTGCTTGTCTCACTCCACACGACCGATAGTACCGAGACATTCTTCCACGTCGCCATCTTGGATACCGACACGCGCCATTTTATAGGGACATCAAATATTTTGTGAGCACCCCTTTCCTGATTATGTTAATGGTTATCGATATTAACCGGTAAATAATATTAATATTATGTACCCATAAAATGTTTAATTACTTACTTGTAATTATTATTGTCTCTAATGTATTACTAGTAGGTTGTTTTTGAAATTATTCGGTTTAGTGATGAGGTAATTTTGCTTTTAATCCGATCATCATGAGTTTGGATCTTAGTTAATAAATAAATAAACCCTTCTGTTAAATTTTACTTTTCTTATTTCTTTCGTTTTATTATATCTACTAAATGTAAATCTAATACAACCTTAAAATAGTAAATTTTCAGATAAATATTTGACACATATACCTACTAAAAATTAATCTGCCTGTGGCCATTGAAACTATAGGTAAACTCAAAAAAAATCAAGAAGATTGTATCAGAAACGCAGCCGCAGTAGAGACGTCAAAACGTCTTGTTTGAACCAAATTGTAATTTAATTTTAATTCAATAAACTTGATAAACCACAAAGTTTATATAAGCTATATCCCTTACAATTTATGACTTATTTTTTGACGTCACATCCTTAAGTAAATGATACTCTAGTCTTCTGACTGATTTTAAATACGACAAAATATTGTATGGTGGTCCAACTATTTCAAAGTGGGACCACGACCTCTAGTTGTATGCCCGAGTACGGGATTTGTAGAAACTGTTTTTGAGTACAAAAAGTGCTACAAACTTATAATCATAATCGTTGCTCATTATCAGCATATTATCGATAACATACTGTTTATATATCACATCACTAACGAGAGGAGGGGGGAGGGAGGGGAGACGTGTCGTCGCCATGGTAACGAGGAGACGCCAGCCGGGCAGCCGACTGCCGGCTCCGAGTTGTCAATGCATTTTCATGTTGATTTTCAAGCTGTTTTACCATGACGTATTATTATGATGAGTATTGTACTGCATTTAGTAGGCAATATACTAGAGTGAGTGAACAGTTTGCACATAGTTAAAATACTAATTTTATAGGTACTTATACATATTTTATAACACAAAATAAACTTAATTTTTTAAACTTGCACATACTACTTCTAATATATTATTATCCTAATACTTATAAGTAGATGCGATTATACACATAATTTGGTCCGTGGTATCGACATGGTAACAAAGGGTAGAGACCTCTATAATACAGCTAAAAAATATCGACAAAATCCATCTCAGTAGATGTATGTTATGGAGCAACAAGTAGGTAATTATTTTTGCTACATAAATATCGGGAGCTCGAGTAGCGCTAGCTGGCTGGTTGGTTGGCTCGGGTTGACACACGGGCCGTATATCACAGGGTGCGCTCGCGCGAGGTTATCGCCGCGGGACACTGCCATGGTTCACTGGCCACATCGCGCCGCGAGCCGTGCTGTGGTAGGGGTTATGTTGTGAAAACTTCAGTTATGTGTTGCTATAGGCAGGTTACGTAATGGGTTTCTTCACGGGAATAGTACATTACGATATAAGTGTGGTAAATTGATCTTTGCATAGAGGCGGTTTATGACGCGCGAGCGGTAGCGAGCGTGTCATAAGAAGCCAAGATGCAAAGATCAATTCCACACGTATATCGTACGACGTTTTTTATCACAGTTGCGAATAAAAGAAAAGACTAGAAAAGAAAACAAAATAATAATTAACAAAATATTTGTGATAAGTCTATGTTTACATTTTTTTAAGGCAGATTTTTTTGTTAATTATGCTCCGGAAAGGCAGGCTAAAGACTTTTAACCTATACATCCTCGTCTGACATACAATATTTTTTAGGGTTTTTTCTATTTGTTTTGCGTCGGGGGTTAAGAACAAAATACAATGGTACGAAAAAACATTTTCGTTCGTAAACCGACTTTAGAGACAACCATTTTTGCTAGCTAAAAACTCTTTGGTATCTACCTTTTTTATACATCAAAACAGTATAACCCAGATAAATTAAGAATGTTTCACCTACCTAACATGTAATTAGCAGTAAGATACGTATTTAACTTATCGGGATAACTTTACAGCACTAGTTAACAAATCTAAAACGCACGCGTGCATAATATGTTGGATTATGAGCCTAAAAGCCGTTGAATAAGATCCACTTTATGAGCAACTGTGATAAAAATGTCTTTAAGAACGGTCAGAAAAGCGATTTATTTCTTTCTACCCCCATGTGGGTAAAAAAGAAAATAATCTTTCAAACCCACATTTAATTATAGGGGTTATCAAACTAAAAGCAAAAGACGATGGTGACTTGCAACAATCAAATGCAACGAATGCCACGTCATTAATGCTTCATAACAATTAAAATCTTTATCTAAATCGATCGAGCCTTATGTCCGTAAAAAGTAAACAAACAATATTAGTGAAGATGGCAATCTATAATATAAAAATGAATCGCAAAATGTGTTGGTAAGCGCATAACTCAACAACGCCTGGACCAATTTGGCCAATTCTTTTTTTGGTCTGTTTGTTATTATCAGGAGAAGGTTCTTATGAAATAAAAAATTAAGAAAGTTGCGCAGAAAATAAGTACGCGGGTGAAACCGCGGGGCGTAGCTAGTTATAATATAAACAACAAAAACACAATCTTAAAATATTGACGAGCCATGTGTTGCCGCTGCGCGCTGCGCGAATACCCGACTGTGACACCACAAAAAGCTGCGGATCCGATTCCTGTCTTAAACAAACATTTATGTAGGTAGGTACAGATATTTGTCTCTTTCCTGGGTCTTCCATAGAGAAAAGTAAGTAAGTATTTATTAAGTATTTAATCCGCACAGCAATAACAACCGACACAAGCCTAATTGCTTAGCATTGGGCTATGTCGCGCTGTGTGAAATATCAAACAATATTTATTTATTTTTATATCAATATATGTAAAGTCCAATACATGTGACATGGCACAACACCCGGCTTCCCTCGCCCCCGTACCCCGGCCCCGCCCCGGTCCGTCCCACGTCGTCTCGACTCGCACCAAACGATATCAAATGTAAATGGGATACAATAGAGCCTCATAAACAGGCGTTATGGGATCAAACGATGGATAATGCAACTTCTAGGGTTGACACTTCTATACAAAATATGATTATAAGCAAGTTTGAAACAATTTGTTTAACTATATTAAGAGGTTAACCAGGCCCTTTGCCATGTGGTAAATGAATGCCCTCATCGTTGAAATGTCGGAAGTCGGTATAGTTACAACAGTCGCTGTTGACGCAAGCTGGCTAAAACACTTGTATATAGAGATTTGGTCCAAGCAGGATGAACGCCATACGCAATGATGATCATGATTAAAATGGGTCGCATAACAACTATCATTTATCATAAAAAAATATAAGCGCCGGTAGGGAATTTTGCAATAACAGTCGCCAAATACCCTTCGTCAAGGATAATAATATTCCATATTGGGAGTAATCGTGGAAGTTTAATGAGTGAATTCGATTTTGAATGAATAACTTTACGTCTACGAAATTTTTGCATTTTTTTAAATTCAGGTTTCCTTCAAGAAAGTGTCAACCCTAATAGCAATTGTCGATAAAAC
This sequence comes from Idaea straminata, assembly GCA_951213275.1. Classification (NCBI taxonomy): domain Eukaryota; kingdom Metazoa; phylum Arthropoda; class Insecta; order Lepidoptera; family Geometridae; genus Idaea; species Idaea straminata. Next base: position 10,981,242 of record OX577867.1, on the reverse strand, counting down.
AAAATGCAATACAGTAGGTCGTGTATTTGTTGAAGGAATTCAGTGACCGTTTGATTCCTAACGGCGCGTGGTAACGGCGTTACAACGGCGCGAGCTAGCGCCGTTACTGATCCCGGATATAACTTCTACTGTACTGAATTGCTTCCGTAAATCTTTATGGAAAGGAAAAAAGAATTTCTGAGAACAAAAGATACGTAATTTATGATTTGAAAATAATAATAGACGACACGCCATATTTTCTTGACGGCAAAAACTGTCTGTGTTTCTAGCGGGTAGTACTGTGGTCACTCTTAGCCTATTGACCAGCAGTGGTCAGTGTATTTTTAGCCCATTTGGACTTCATCATCATCATCATCATATCAGCCGCAGGATGTCCACTGCTGAACATAGGCCACCCCCAAAGACTTCCAGAGCGATCGGTCGCATGCTCTCTGAGTCCAACGACTTCCCGCAACCTTAATTAAGTCGTCCATCCATCTGGTCGGAGGCCGTCCCGCGCTGCGCTTTCCGGTACGTGGTCTCCAATCGAAGACTTTTCGGCCCCATTTGGGTTTAACTTAATATAAATTATTAGGTACTAGATTTACCAGCGCCTTCGTCTGCGTAGGAGTATCATTTTCCGAAATCCTGTCTTAGCTGTTGCTTACATTATAGTAGATGTTTATCTTAGCCCGATCCGTTCAATGATTTAAGGTATGCGTTAATATATCGGTCAGTACTTCGACTTTCATTCTGAAGGTGGTGGGTTCGAATCCCAGCCGGCCGTGCACCGATAGATTTTTCTTAAGAAAAAAAATATGTGCGCTATTGACATTGCTCTTACGGTGAAGGAAATATCATGATGAAACGCGCAGCTTAGTTGGCTCCAGAAGTATTGACAAGTTCTCTCCTCTGGACATGGTCGACTAAGATGAGAGAGTAGTAGATGCTAGGCAAGCTTACTCCATTCTCACGCAAAAAGGGATCAATTTCGGGAACAGCAGTTAAATTAATAAAAACACTACAATCAATTCCCTTTTTGGCGACTCAATCAGATAGACTAATTCGTTTTATTGTCATCTTTTTAGTATGTGTAAGTAAAGAAGGTACCTTCTAGGTACTTACTCGTACTTAGCTTAAATAAGGGATAGAAGATTTAAGTACCTACTAAAATGGTATGTTTGGTTTGAGCGGCTAATGGCCACTTTCACAAATATTCTAATGGCTATTTACACATCTTCACCGACTAACCAAAAAGTTACCATTCAAAAAGACCGTTCCATATTCAAACAACCCAAATAGATAGTACCAACAATTTGGCGCGTATCGGAAACCAAGATGGCGGACGGAGGGTAGTAATTTCCTTTTCCACTGCAAGTGACACCGAGTAGACGCCTTTGGTGTTATAACAGCTGTATAATTGCCCCTCTCTACCACTACGGGCAGCTTAATATTCCATTTTTGTAGGAAAATGGAATCGATTGTTCGACGCGTTCTTTTGTTATATTTATAGAAGCTTTTATTGAGCGTTAATAAGTCTTATTGTGGTATTTTATTGAGTTAATTGTGTGATAATTAGCGTTTCCAGTACGACTGGTTCCATATAGCTCATTACATGGTACTGCTCTGTGAGGATAAAGCAAAACTGAAAGATATCTATGACCAAAAAAAAAGTCTAAGTCCGTTAGATTCAAAAAACTTGGAACTCTAGTTAGACTTGAAAAGATCGACAAATAAAAAGACAAAGAATAACAGAAACAGAAAAAGTTAAGAAAAAACAAGATAATAAGACGTACAAAGGCGAAATGAAGTGAAATTATTTTGAAACTCTTTTGTCCTACAAGGAACTTTGGCCGGACCTTGGCCAGAGGTATTATTTAATTTAGATGTATGTATGTATGTATGCATACGGGCTTTTTTCCGCAACTAGACTCTTTTTTTTTTTAATTGGGTCCTTTTTGCGTGAGGATGGAGTAGGCTTGCCCAGCACCTACTACCCTCTCAGCTTAGTCGACCATGTCCAGAGGAGAGAACTTGTCAATACTTCTGGCGCCAACTAAGCCGCGGGTTTCATCACGATGTTTTCCTTCACCGTAAGAGCAATGTCAATTAGCGCACATAAATTTATCTTAAGAAAAATACATTGGTGCACGGCCGGCTGGGATTTGAACCCACGGCCTTCAGAATGAAAGTCGGGGTATCTACCACTAAGCCAACATTGCTCTTTGCAATTTAATTTAGATACCAAAATTTAAATCGAGTGAGCTGTATCAGAGCCGCAGCTGCAGTGGAGTAGGTACATGTAACAAATTTGTACGTGATATGGTAATAAGCACTGGGGTGCTTGTATTCCTACATTAGGTATCTACAGATGCCTCATAAAGGTAGATAGTAATAAAAAAACAGTAACAAAGCAATTGATTTGACATTTAATATTGAGGTTGAATTAGCATCCGTTACAAATTATGACGTTAAATCTGCTTTTGATATTTACATTTAACCCCTTACTTTTTTAACCGACAATGCCAGAAAAAAATACATACACAAAAGCACATCAAGTTTTAGATTTAGTTGAAGTTATAGTTAAGTATTTTAGCTTAACTATAACTTCAGCTAAATCTAAAACTTGATGATGTGCTTTTGTATACGATTCTGCAACGAAAAGGCTGGAGCTCAGCTAATAATGCTACAGATGACTGCAGCGCTGGTTAAAGACAAAAAAGCTTTTAGAAATGCTGGTATTTGGTGCTTTTTTCCTGGTATGGTCCGTTATAGTGGAAGTTTACTTTATAATCTTAGCACAGACGTAATACAGACAGCGTTATCGTACACAATAGTCGAGTACAATGCGAGTTGGTAAGTGAATCAAACGTTTCATTAGAATCGAGAGGCGTCGACATCGAGTCGCAGGCGTCTCCCGCCTGCCGCTTCTGTTCCCGGATTCGTTTTCATTAACCTCAATATATTTACGGAGAAGTATTGAGTTATGTTTAGTTAAGGCAAGTTACTTGAATGATTACTTGATTGTTGAACTGTCGGTTCTTAACTAATAATTATTTGAAGCGTAGTAGATACAAGGACTGGAAATTAAATGCGGACAAAATTAGAAAATAATTTTTAGTAAAAATAATCTAGTTAGAATAAGAAATTTAACGTTATTTCTTACTCTACGAACCTTACCTTTCGTGGGTTCTAATCCAATGTTGGACGTGAACCAGCAATAGGTTTTTCAAAACGAAAAAAAATTGAAAACAAAATACTCGTACATGCTCTTACGATGAAGGCGAACTTCGTGAAGAAATATACCCAAAATTTCAAAACCAGCATACTTTTTAAAAGCTTTTATTTAACTTGCAGTGTATGTATGTATGTATGTTCGGGTGGAATCTTGCAACTTAATTTTGATCCACTTCCCGGTTATTAGCTTTTTACTACCAACAAAACCGCATATGAGACGAGGCATATCTTACGTAAAAGACAAAAACATTTAGGTACCTAACTTTACTAACTAATCAAAGTGGTGTGTAGTGTAACTTATTCTTCACTTACCTACTTGACAGTGAGATCTAAACTAACCAACTAACCTCTAACAAACGATCCCCAGCACTTCTGTCGATATAATATAATTAGCCGCTCGCCGAGTCGCCTTAGACCCATGATTTGCCTAATCAAAGAGCACAATAATAAGATTTACTCGGCTCGCCTCGCCTCCAGCACGAGCGCGGTAGGAACCGCCTCCCTCGCACTTCTGTCTTTAAATTATACTTCCTTACAACTTTTGTAAAGGGGTTATTGAATCTTTAGTTATTAGAGAGTTTATTTCGTTTATTGATGCCCTCTGTGGCACTGTTCACTGAATATAAAATTCAAAGTCCCGACTGACAGATTTATATATAAACACACAGCTCGTTATAACAGCTATTTGGTACACATATAGCTGTTATACAGTTCACTAAAAAAGAATTTTGGAAAATTCAACTCCTCGCAGAGTTAAGGCTAAAAGCTAATTTTATTATGCCTTAGAAATCCGTCAGCAGAAGAGTGACATTTACAAAAACCAAATGCGAATATAACGTCACAATTTAGGGAAAGAGAATGTAGCTAATCTAACCTCAATGTTTCGTCATATCAGCTACAACACGTCCACTACTGAACACAGGCAGCCAACGACTTCCAAAGCGATCAGTCGCATCCTCTCAGCGACTTCCCGCGATGCATTTACAAAAATAATTAGTAAAAAGTAAATAATCGTTCTACTATCACGATAATAATAAAATGTATGTACCTTGGATACCTACCAACCTACCTTGGTTAGGTTAGGTATAATAACATGAGTATATGAGTGGCTGTCGGCATGATGGATGGTCATCTCATTAATTACGTGTAACGGAACGTATGAGGGGGGAGGGAGGGGTAGATTGTACAGTCGGGAACAAATGTGGACGCTCATCGTTAAGTTATATAAGCTAAAAACTCCTGTTTGAGATAAAAGACTTTAAACTTAAATAAGATACGTCGTTTCGCTCCGTGATCCGAATCGACCCATTCCAAAAGATACCGTAGGCCATTCGCACCGCTTCAACCACGCGGTTCTAATGAACCCATTCAAAACGAGCTCTTGGGCGAATCGCTCGCGGTGCGAAACGACTAATGACCCAAATAAACTGAATACTAAAATAATAGTATTTTTAGTAACCACTTCTGTCGCTTGATTGTAGGTACCTACACTCAACATTTTACCTCGCTCGTCGTCGATTGATTGATGACCTTCCATAGTCATAGTAAAATATAGCAGATTTGATTCTCAACTTTGAAATCTTAATGTTGCATCTGTATAAGCTTTGCTTCGCTGACAATACCTTACCGACGCCGTCACCGGGATTTAATCTCGTGACATATTTTTGCTACTTTTTGTCCTATCTTACTTAATTATATGTCATCATCATAAACAGTCCACTGCTGGACGTAGGCCTTTCTTCTTCTCCATTCACTGTCCACCGCTTTGCGTATGTCGTCGCTTCACCTGGTCACAGGGCGTCCTACACTACATTTGCCAATTCGTGGTCTCCTCTCCAAGACAATAATACGTAAAGAAATATAAAGTTTAAGAGGAGGTATATGTATTTCAAACAAAGTGATAGGTATCTAGTGATTTAGAGCTAAGGCTGCACTCACACTGGTACGTATCGTAAGTGAGGACGCGTGTCGGGTGGATTTGCTGAGCATCACGTGCTGCTACCCTTTCTAGACGCATTATATTGTAGGGTGGGTTGAGGGATGAGAAGTAGCGAGGTTCAATTGTATTTAAGATTATATTTAATGAGAAAAAAATGGAAGTCTTTAGCGAAGGCCAATGTTCAGCTGTTGACGTGTTGTCGTTGATAATATGATGGTGATGATGATAAAAAATACTAAATATGGTGGATTTAAACAGTAGTAACTCGGAAAAGCATCAGGTTTTGAAAAACTTAGATCTGAGTGAATAGCTCATTTAGGGCCAGGTGCTCAAATGCTCAAGATGTTAATGGGTAAAATAGTCTTAGTTTCAAAATGTTCAAAAGTCATGATGTATAATATGTACGAGCGAGTGCATTGTGACTTAATGAATCAAGGTCTAAAATTTTATTTTTAATATCTTTGAAACTGTATTTTCTTACTTAACTTTTTAGATTGTCTACATAATGACTATTTATTAAGATTTTTTATCATTACTTATAAAGCACCAAATAGGGGCTTTCATTTAACTTTGAAATAACGATTAAATATTATAGGCTTTTATTTATATCTTCCTTTGTGATAAAATCTCTTCAAGTATCTCCCTCGTACCACACACCCGGACCTCCGCCGCCCGCCATCCACCGCCGCCTCGACAGAAGCACTACCTCGCGCTACTACAGCAATAAGTTAGAATTTTACTAATAACACTACGACTGCCGACTGCTGACTGCCGGAGGAACGACTAGAAAAAAAAGATAATACTTTGAAATATCACGTAATGTCTGACTGAGAGTACGTGAGGTTCGAAGCACTTAGTGAACGATGGTACTTAGGGCTTGAAATGTTCCGAGAACTTCAATTATGTTAGGTTTCTGCATCTTCAGAGCGAATACAACTTTTGCCTTTTATTAAAACCCAAATCCCGATTATGATTTTGAGTAAGATGCCATAAACATTTCAGTTTTCCAGTTGGGGAATCATCTTTGAGGGTAATAGGATATCATTTTTTTTGTGTTAATAATCGTAGTTAGGTATTTATTCTTAAACTGGAACGTTTTAAGATGATTTGAAAAACCAAATCTAAATATCACGAACCTTAAATTAGGAGGACCGGGAATTACATCTTCTCGGTATTGCCATCTATAGAAGCAATGCAGACATATTTAGTTCATTATTAATATTTTTTTTCTTCATTAAATTAGAAACTATAGACAATCTTTGTACTTTGATCGGTTGAGCCGTTTGACGGTTCGACACACAAATTCATTTATATTATTAAATCATCAGATTTCGTTCCTTTCAAACTCATCCCACAACAAAATATCTGAATTCATCCCATTAGTGTTATCGATTCTGTTTTAATACCTATACTTACATCTATAAATCAAACAAAGATAAGGCCAGTTGAATATTGTTTATGTAGTTATTTGTAAAACATGAATCCACGGCCACCGCCTGGACCGCGCCGGTTATATGTAAAACAACAATACATATGTATTAGAGGGTAGAGTCGGCTGAATTAATATGTATGGGTTACTACATAGCAAGCACCCTCACAACTGGGTATACATAATATATAACTTTATCTTATTGTTTGTAGTAAAATTTGGGTGTCACGGAATCGTCACTAAATTAACTTTTACTTTTCAATATATGGATTTATTATTTGAATCCAAGCCAGTCAAAAAACTAGCACAAGAAGAACTACCTACCTTTTCTCGAAGCGCTTCGTCGTTTTTTTAAAGCCCTTATACCTTGTACCCCTCATAAAAAGGGTATAATAAATTAAAAGTAATCTAGCCACTTTCATTGATTTAAATTCGTTTCTTTTTTCAGTTCCGAAGAGTAGCGAATCTTAACAGACGACGCATTCCATTACCACCATAATTTTGGTATTAGAATGCGAATCTAAGAAATATTAATTAAACAATGGTTAGAGACATCTTTCAGTACTTATATGCAGTATCTAGTGCTGCCAGCTATATAGGCAGAATAAAACTGGTCCTTTTCATCAGTAAGCCGTATTACCACACGAAATACAAGTCCGATTATGATCTCATTTGATCCTACATACTATATTATTATGTACTTATATTGCCTTCTTATTTTCTAATTTAATTTTCTCTTACAAGCTCACATTCTCATTCTAGGTATTTGACTTTGAAATCCTTTGAAGGCTTAAGGGGATAAGACACCGGGTGCCCGCGAAATTCTATTTTTATTTTTGTTCAAACTTAATTGCAACGTTATTTTGTGGTTTGCGACTCTGTAATATAACTTTACTAGTTTGCTAAAACTTTAATTTGGCTTTAAAACTAAACTAAAATTATAAAATAAAGCCACTTTCAAATGTTAAATATGTGACATTTACATTTTTTGTGACAGTTGTAAAATCTAATTAAGATTTTAGCAGTAGATAAATTCTTCTCTAATCATGATTTTTTTTTTAAATGTATTTTATTTACCTAAAAATATGTTGGTAGGTTGTATATCAGGAAACATCTCATTTTTATACAATAAACTTAATAACCCATATAGGTTAGATTACCACCATCCGTTGCAAATAATTACGTAGTCTGTCTGATCTCCTACTCTTCTAAACGTCAGAAAAATTACATTTCTCGCACATCCGGTTTGTGCCCTGAACCTATTTCTCGTAAGTATAAAATATTTATAGAATGCATCGAGAAACTGCTTTTCGCTTCGGTTGTTCTGTTTCTAATTAATATTGTGGTAGAACAATAGATACAATAAGAATTTTGCTAGAAAATATTCAGTACTTCCATTCCAACCAACTAGACCGACCAACTAAAATGGATCAAGTATTTTTCTTTCCCAACAACGTAACCTTTTGGTGGGTTTGGTTTATTTCTATATTTTTTTTAAATCATATTATTGGTATAATTTTAATAATAAATTGAAATTATTTGAAAATCAATAACCTATCCATCAGCTACCAAGGGTTCAGCTGACATTTTGTGACAGTTCTGCTATAATAGGAAATAATATGTCAGAAAATTACATTTTAACCCCCGGTAGTTGACAGGTTGATAATAGAACATTAATTTAATTTGAGTATTTCGTTCAAAAATGCTGGAATTTATTTACACAGGGTTATTGAAAATTAGCTGAAAGTCAGTAAGAGGCCACATCTTGCTAAACAAGTTTTGTTCTACGACTTTTAGAAAAAATAATATATATATATATATATAAATATATTGAGGTTATGCTTATTCAATAATCAGCTTATAACACTCAAATGAATCAATGTCGTAGCTCCTCATACCAAGTTTCATCAAAATCGGTCTAGTTTCGGAGCCTACTCAATGCAAACAAACAATCAATCTTTCCTCTTTTTATAATATTAGTATAGATTCGAACCGGTTTACATAAGTTTTTGTGAGAGAAATGTACTTTATATTAAAGGTACCTGCAGAAAGTTTAAAAAAAAAACTTGCTTATAAAATAACAAGAAAATAAACAAATTAATAAACAGATACCTATTTATATAAGACAAATATTTATCTAATGACCTGTTTTTAGGTAGTTTTCCGTATTTTTACGAAATATAAATTAGTAATAAAGTTGGCAGGTGGCCCTTATTACCCGCAAGTACCTTATTTAATTATATTTCGGCTCAACCACTCAACTTATCTTTATAATATTTGACACAAAGTCAATTATAATATTTCAAAGAGGAAAATAGACGAAATTCAATGGAAAAGGTTTTAATTTCTGAAAAGATAAGTCCGAATAACTTTTTTAAGGAAAACTGTCAATAAAACTAAGCCAGTTCGAAATACCCTCTATATCAAATGTACAGTCAGGCAAAAAGTGGATACTCATCATAGGGTTCAATTTTAATTATTACTCAACTATGCGACCCTAGGGAGGGTAAAGTATTTTTCATTACTCATACTCTGAAATTAGGTGTAAAGGTGCTTGAAGAGCGTGTAGAAAGAAAAACTTTCAGCCCTAGGGAGAATCGCTTTCACTGACAGCTGTCATGTCAAATTATGGCTTCGCACGGCTTGTGCAATGTGCTTGTAGCCAGTATCAGTATCATTACGCATTAGGAACTTCAAAAACCTAACCTCCTTGCTTTGCAAAATACTACATAATGTATAACCTCTTTGGTGTCAACCTTGTAAGAGGATCAGGTAGTATGGAGTCTCTCATTCACTCTCGTTATTAGGAAGAATTTTATGTATTATTCGTAATGAAAAGCACAGTGTTTACCTCGGATAAAAGACTCATTAAGTCCCTCGAACTATTAGCGCCCTTGCTACGCTCGGGCGCCAAACTCCGTCTCGGGACTCAATGAGTGACTTTCACCCCTAAGGTAACAATGTACTATTTAAGTTTGAAGCCAACTTAGTCGCGGGTTTCATTAAGTACTGTCGAGTTCTTTTTGGATACGGTCGACTTAGCTAAGAGGGTGGTAGGTATAGGCGTTGGACATGATCTACTCCATCTACTACACGTCACAGACAATAGCATCGTGAATATCGTGGATTGAAGTGACTGGCGATGTATAAATATAATTTAAGTAAAAAGTCCTTCAACTCTAGCATGGCTTTAAAATCCTGCTAACAATTATTATATAACTCTATAATGGACCTCGACTTTTGTTCCCAACTGTAGGTACCCAGTCGCGAATGTAAGTCGATGGTGTCCGCCCAAGACTCTCTCTACGCTACTTCCGGTCCGATCTAAGATGGCGACGCGACAATTTCCGGCGGCTCAACCATTATCAACAGCCTCCAGCACTTTACACTTACACTTCGGTTATTCAGTTTTTTTGTTCAACTTGTTTAAATTCGAGGGGAGCGAATTTTGAATTGTAATTTTATCTACCATTTTGTGTAACTAAACCCTGTTACTGCGAGTACTTGTTGGTATAACCCCAGGACATTACTAAACCCTGTTACTGCGAGTACTTGTTGGTATAACCCCAGGACATTACTAAAAAAATCGAAATAAAAGAAATTGTATGAAAATAGAAGAAGTTATTATGTAACTTTTTATTATTTTGAGACATTTTGACGTTTTACAACACTTTTATTGGCAGCAGGCCCTATGGTGTTAACGGTAATTTTTGTTATTATTTTTTTTGATAACGAATCAGGAAGTTAGTGAAGTTTTTAAAATAATTAACCATTGCAAAACCGTTATCAGAATAAATTCAACTTTATGATTAGTGTACGTCTATGTACAGTCCTTTATATGAATACTCATTTTTACCATAAATAAAATAATATATCAGTTGAGTAAAAGCATATAACTTCATATAAATAATGGGCCCCGTGATTATGACGTATGATCTTGGATCGGTAGGTGCCTACAATGAATGATCGCTGATTCTTTCCTATTTCGTTTTGGAAGGTATAAATAATAGCTTAATAAAAATATATGCTTAAGTTAATCTGCTAGTTCTATCTTCATGGGGAAATACGGCTCAACCGTTTTGGATAAATAAAATTCACATCGCACCGTATTAGATAAGACTTAGGTACTGCTTTTCATTTTGGGCGTCGATCATTTAGGAAATGGGGTTTTTGGGCACAGTTTATTTAAGCAATGGGTCATTATGAGATTATAGTGTTATTGGAAATATGTCATTTCTAGTAGGTATAGGTACATCGTTTAGAAAATGGGTGATATCGGTAATTTTTAAATGAGTCTTTCTAGGAATTGGTTTTTTCACAATCAAACCCTCAAATTTTAAACCTATAGACAATGTAGAACACCGTGGTTTCATGGGAGTAGATATAAATCAAATTAACATATCAATCATTACTTAAGTTGCTACTTATTATACAAACTTGAAATCCATTAAAGAACCCATCGAATCCAAAACCTCCAAATCATGGTGCAACCATTACCGCTCACGGATCGTTTGTGGAAGATAAAACAGTGCGGAACGCTCGATCTATGTGATGCTTAATTAATTTAATCACTCGCGTTGTCTTTGGGTAACGATGCGATAAATATTTTGGTTGGTATGTATGCTTATTAATATTATTTTATGAGCGAAAGTAGCTCTATCTGTCTGTTAAATTTTCACGCAACGAATTTTGGTATAGGAGAAATAGGACCTTAGACGAATATCTTTTGGTTCCGATCCCAGTATAATAACTAGTATTATTATTATTGTCTGTTATACGTCCTGTATCACGGGGCTATGGAGCCCCGGACCTTTGGAAGGCATGCGTGGAGCCGAAGTCAACACGTAGAGGCCCTTTACAATAACAAGTTTCATAGCAAGCAATGGGGTGGATTCTAAACCGGCGATTATCCCTGTCTACACTATAAAGTGCAACCAAGGACAACCTCCGGTTTGGATAAAACTATTGATAATCTACAGGACAAAACTACTTGAGCTATTGTGATGGGATGGTAGTGGACTAGATACTGGAGAACTATGGATACTATGGCACCTGCCGTAACAATGTTCAATAAACACGTAAAAATGGCAGGCGGAGACTCGCCAACTCTCAGACTGGGCCACCCTAATAAGCCGAGTAAATTACAGCAAGGGGGCAACAGGAACGTGAGTGGCTGAAGGATGGAGAGGCCTCACTGGATTTTAGGTCATCGCTGGTAGTCCGAGCGAGCGGGCTAACTCATCACTGACGTTCAGCATCCATCCTTCGAGCATTTCTGCTATAGTGGCTCCACTCTGGACGGCCGGTGAAGGCAAGCCAGAGGCGGGGGACCGCTTCCTCGTCAGGTTTCACTCCGACCAACCAACTAAGGCAAGCCGGAGAAGAGGAACGGTGACTTCCCCCTGGAGAACTCGGGACCGCGGGGTCGTTACTCCCCGTCACCTCGCCTCAAGGTGCCCTGCGGGCTTATTATTATTATTTGTTTGTTATATGTCCTATATCACGGGACTATGGAGTCCCGGACCTTTGGAAGGCATGCGTGGGACCGAAGCCAACACGTAGAGGCCCTTTACAATAACAAGTTTAATGGCAAAGTATGATGTGGACATCAAACCGGCGATTATCCCTGTCTGCACTATAAAATGCAGAATTATTATTATAACAACCGAGTCAGGTTATTAAAGAAATTGACAAAAGAAGAGAAATAAAATTAGACAAAATTAATATTGAAAATGAACGAATCTAGTCCTCATAGAACAAGATAAACTTGGTTTAATTCAGGACTAGAAACGTTCTACAGCTGCTTATTTCTCGATCTTAGACTATTTTTATTGACGTTCAACTGTGATTACGTAATTGATTGATTATACCTATCTTTGAGGGATGGAAAGTGATTTCTGGCCCGAAGAGCGAACGTAGAATGTCATCACAATGGATTTCTAGAATAAAACTCGTTCCCTATAAACTGGGACTTTTTTCAAACGTTGCTAGTAGAAATAACTAGGAATACGTGTTTTAGTATGGGTTATATTAAAAAAGTTGCCAGCATATCGTTATCGGTCAAAAATACACAAAACCATTTCTAAACAACGAAACTCTTGTTTTATCATTAACTCAATAAAAAAACAACAACTCCCGTATTTTATCCGGAAGGTAGCATAAATCATGGACCGCGAGATGGATCCCGGATCAATCAAACTGACAGACTGCAGTGAGGTAACGGAAATATTGGCGGGATATGTAAATATTGTAGGTAGGTAGGTAGGTGCTATAGGTAATTGAATTGATTTTTGTGAGGTTTTTGTTTGTTATATTATAGCAATTTTTTAACACTAGAATGAATGCGGGTACATCAATGAAAATTAAATAAGTAACATAAGTCACTAAAAGGCTGAACATTCGAGAATTATTTTTATTTTTGAGAATACCATCACCTAGAAGGATGATGATGATGTTGAGCACTAGCTGCGCCCCGGTTTCACCCGCGTTAGCCCCCATCCCGGAGGAATTTCGGGATCAAAAGATCCTTCTCCATTTTTTAAACTACCACCTTAACGATTTTCATCCAAAACTAAAAAATCTTTTTTATTTGGAATCATATAACTTGCATAAAATCACTTAGAAGCGCCTTAAAAAGTGTCTAAGGAGGATGCGTGCCTTCATAACGCGTCCACCAATGAGAAGGCACAAGAAACTCATGGGGCTTTTTTTCCAAATCGGTCCAGTCGTTTGACAGTGAAGAGAGAACAATCAAATAAACAAACTTTCTGATTTATAATATTAACTTGGAATATGTCAGAATTAGAATATTTTGGTTAAAGTTTTAGTATAATTCTATATTTGCATACAGTGAAATATCTAAACGTTACATAGTAGAGCTTCCACGAAAGCTCACAGCTTTGTGCTTGTGACAAGGTTTCACTGTAACATGTAGACACTTGAATCTAGATTCGGTTCTAACTTGTTTCCAAATTGTCTTTAATACTAATAATAACTATAACTATAATAAGCATAATAAAAATTAACCGGTTTAGGGACACACATAATTTGTCAAACAGAAAGAAGCAAAAGATAATAACTTTAAAAATCCTTGACCGATTATTATGTAAATTAGTTAACGACCCTTGTAGAACTTAGCTTTTAGATTAAAACACCACATTCAAATTGGAGCATATGTGTGCTCTATTATAATAAGTTACCCAAAAATGTATATGGCTTATACATTAATAAGTTCAACATTTTTATAAAGCATAAATTACTATGATACTTCTTCCTTTTCAAATAGTAATTAGTAAAATACTACTTTTTCTGCAAGTCTTACTTTTATTTCTTTTTCCGTACAATAAATGTAGCAATCAAAGAGATTACCTCACTGAAAGACAGACGGACAGACTAAATAGATATAATTGTGCGTAGTGTGCACACAAACCCGGGAGCTGTCAATATATTAGCTAGCTAAGTGGTGGAGAGGGATTAGGGTGAGGTTACAGTGTGTGGGCATTAGCGTGAAGTTTATTGGTCTTTAGTTTCAGATACTCATCATATTGAAATCTACCAAGAGTCATCTATTTGTACTAATTTTCAGTTAATCTATCTTACATAATACAATATGATTTAATTAAATATTAAAGTTTATATTATTAGAAACTTCTACTAAATATAAGGTTTTGATGACTTTTGTAAAGGTAAAAATGTCGTTTTACTTATTTTTCCAGTGCAGGGTGGTGATGCAACTATTTAAAAAGTGGTCACACATAATATTAAAACAATTAAAGCATGTTCTGTCTCAGGCACTAGAACTGTAGAGTTGTTGGTGTTGTAAAATCATCTAGATTAGATGTAGGTAAACTAATGTACGCCTCTCCGTGTAGTGAATAAACGAATCGCTCCTCTTGTCGCTCCGCTTTTTGGTCCGTCCGCGCCTGCAGTATCACCCGCGTCGGTACAGGTAGTTGGCTCAATGCTAACTGACACAGTAAGTGAATGCAAGCTAATGCCACCGACATCGACAAACAAGGTGGTTATAAGTAGGTACTGGGTGCTATACGTAGGTTTATATTCTCTCTGTACCAACAATACAACACGAATTGTTGTACCAAAGTTATTTACAACGGAATATTTACCATGGGTATTATTTTATATTGTAGACCTCAATATTTTGATGCTGTTTCTAATACCATTTTCACAATACACAAAAATCGAGCTCCACAAAATATAAAACAAAAAACATGGTAAATATTCCGTTAACTTTGATAGTGAAAAAAACTATGTAATTTTCTTAAAAAAAACTAGTTTTTTATCAAATAAATATTCATAAACCAAATTGTTGTGAATTATACAAGATTTAAGTACTTATATATAAATTTAAAACAAAGAAGTTTCAAATTTTATGTGTTCCTTTTTTACCTTTTCCGGTACAGAACCCTAGGAAAATCAAAATTTATCAAAAAATATCTAATTAGAGATCGAAATATAAAATTTCCTAGCGGTGCAACTATAAAGTAGTTCTATTAAATGTTCTAATTTCCTAATAGTATTATTATGATTTTAAACAACCCAAAATTCGCTAAATTATCTTAACAGTAGTTGCAATAGCAGTTACAATAAAGGAAGTATTTCAATGGAAAACAAGATCGCATAAAATGACTTATTTCACAAAACAATTTAACGACAACAATGAAATAACATAAACATTATTCCAGTTCCCGTTTCGCCACCACTCAGTTAAATTTATCAAGCTCGTAATCAGCTCTTACCCTTGGCATCACATTACCACTATTCTAATTACTGTGCAAACATGGATACTTCCCTCCCCTAACTACCCCCTCCCACGTGGGGGGTGTGGGAAGGAGGGGGGGAATAAGAAAACGTATTTACTTGGACCACTTGTACGTTACTTTAGATGTAGGTAAACGTTTCTAGGGGTGTCAGGTTTAAATTTTTTTAACTTTTTGGGATGTTAAAAAATTTTTGGAGCTCGATATTTCGATGCTGTATTTTTGCTGTAGTTTTGAAGTCCGATACGGTCAGTGTCACCTCTTAATATAAAGATCTACCCACAAATCCTCCATTCTTGTAAAAATGGTGCTTGTAAAAACACCCAAATATAGACAAACAAAGAACAAAATATCCCGTTTTTAATAATTTTAGTAATTATGGCATGTCGAAAATTACGAAAAATATATGTCTCACTTATTCATAGAAATTCAAAGGCTTCTTTAGTTGCAATGTGTTTAGTCACTTTTGCACATCTGTCATCTTTAAAAGTGCGGAAGAAACAAAATACATTTTGACTACAAAACTTTAAAATTTATATAAATATTAAGTTTTTACCTAGCCCAGGACCGAAATACTAGGAAAGATGTGAGAGAGGCTTTTGCCAATACAGGTTTACAATTTTTTTTTACAATTACAATTACAATTACAAGTAAAGTTTTTTATACAAATCACTTCGTTTCTAAGTAATTGTAACACCTTTTCGCTGTCCAAAATAAATCTGTGGTCGGAGCAGCCCTGCATAGTCCATCAAACGCCCTCCACTAAGTATATCAAATGAATTGTAAATGAAATCAGCGGCGAGTGGCGAGCGGGTTTTATCGCGCCCTAGCTAGCCCGCGCTCCCCCCCCACCGCCCTGCGTCTTGCCCTGGGCGGAGGGGGAGGCCTTGCTTGCGTCTCAGGCATACAGTTGAAGGCACGTGTATGACCGAGATGTGACGAAGACTTTGTGTTGGTACGGCGCGGATATATTGTGTTATTTTATTACTTTGACTATTATAACTTCTATCACTTTGTTTCTGATGCCCCGTTGAAAACTTGAATGCTGTATACGGGAATAAAAAAAATCCGTTCACCCCGTCGATTAAGCTTATATACGGGGCAAGTGAACTTCCCTATTATAATATCACTAGCAGCGCTCCGTGGTTTCACCCGCGTAAGTCCTGATCTCGTGGGAATATCGAGATAAAAAGTAGCCTATTTATTAATCTAGGTCTCCATCTATCTAGATACCGAGTTTCATTGCAATCGGTCCAGTAGTTTTTGCGTGAAGGAGTAACAAACATATACACACACACACACTCACACACAAACTTTCACATTCATAATATTAGTAGGATAGGATAAAAGGATAGGATTTTCTTTGTAATAACCTATTCATTATAAAAAAAATCCTCTACAAAACTGCCCTAAACATAATAGCTATGGAACCTTAATAGCTGTACCTTTAATAAAGTCCCATGACGCCACGTCCCCGCCACGTCCGTGCCTCTTGCCTCTTCTTTGTACTTTGCTTTGTACAACGAGTCGCGATTAAACTTTAAATTCTTTAAATTGTACTTGTTTAGGACACTTTTGTAAAGTGTTTTCTTACTTTCATTTTATTTTAAAGAATTTCTACTCTAGTTTTAGTATATGTAAGCTTTTAAATAATTTAATATTTAAGTAATAAATTATTTTTCAGAACAATTATAATATCTTTTATAAACACATTTAAAAAAATCGACTAAACCATTTTATATGCAGTTTTGGACTGTAGAAATAGCTATGAACACGGAATATAGTATATTCTGTGACCAAAGTTATATATTTATTATTTTTTAATTAAAAAAAACTACTTTCTCAAACACGAAATGAGTAAATAACTCATTTCGATTTAACGGCGCCTACGTACAAACAGACATACCTATTATTAACCTAAAAGTCAATTAAAATATAAGAAAACAAAATCCATATACCTACATAACAAGTTTATTTGTAAAACGGTCGTAGAAGTGGTCGTAGCCGTAGACAATGCTACGCTACGAGTTACGAGCTATCTACGGTTCGTAGACGATTTGTTTCTTCTAACGCTACGAATTGAACTAAGATTTCAAATTGTGTATTTAGTATTATTAGTTTCTTTTTTAATTTTATAAGTATTTTGAATTAACGATGAATATTTTTTGTTTCAGGTAAATAAAGGACAGCAGACGACAACGTTTTTTTTTCGGTATTAAATATCACAAAAAAACTTCAATAAAAAATAATAATAACTCCCATATTACTAATATCAATATAAAAAACTACGTGCCTCATTGAAACCATCTACTTCCTTAAAATTTGTATCACGCGTCACCAAATCTTTTCATGAAATGACTCGCAAAGTGACCTGAGACAGCGATACGGTCACACTGTAGGAGAGAAAGAGAAAGGTATGGTATCGGGTTATTGGCTCATAAGTGCAAATCTAGTTACTTAGCTTGAGACTAGGAAATATTTTGGCAAGATAACGTCTTATAAATTGATGAACACCGACAGCACTTACAAAAAAGTGTGACGTCATCGCGTTCCATAGCAACGTCATGTTATTGAGAAGGTCACCATAGCAACGTATTGAAGTTTGCAAAATGGTAATGTCAACGATATAAAAGAGTTCTTATGACGTTATCAAGTTAAATTATCGTCCGTACGCGACTTTACAGACAACCATTTTTTTATTATTAATATCTTTATATCTGCAAAACTTTAACTGGTAGGAGTAACACTCCGGTTTTTAACAAGGATCGTGGCCTAACTTTAACTGGTAGGAGTACACTCCGGTCTTTAACAAGGATCGTGGCCTAACTTTAACTGGTAGGAGTACACTCCGGTCTTTAACAAGGATCGTGGCCTAACTTTAACTGGTAGGAGTACACTCCGGTCTTTAACAAGGATCGTGGCCTAACTTTAACTGGTAGGAGTACACTCCGGTCTTTAACAAGGATCGTGGCCTAACTTTAACTGGTAGGAGTACACTCCGGTCTTTAACAAGGATCGTGGCCTAACTTTAACTGGTAGGAGTACACTCCGGTCTTTAACAAGGATCGTGGCCTAACTTTAACTGGTAGGAGTACACTCCGGTCTTTAACAAGGATCGTGGCCTAACTTTAACTGGTAGGAGTACACTCCGGTCTTTAACAAGGATCGTGGCCTAACTTTAACTGGTAGGAGTACACTCCGGTCTTTAACAAGGATCGTGGCCTAACTTTAACTGGTAGGAGTACACTCCGGTCTTTAACAAGGATCGTGGCCTAACTTTAACTGGTAGGAGTACACTCCGGTCTTTAACAAGGATCGTGGCCTAACTTTAACTGGTAGGAGTACACTCCGGTCTTTAACAAGGATCGTGGCCTAACTTTAACTGGTAGGAGTACACTCCGGTCTTTAACAAGGATCGTGGCCTAACTTTAACTGGTAGGAGTACACTCCGGTCTTTAACAAGGATCGTGGCCTAACTTTAACTGGTAGGAGTACACTCCGGTCTTTAACAAGGATCGTGGCCTAACTTTTTAAATAGTTAACCCACGTGACTCTTTTAAGACCCGAGGTCCAACTTATTGGACAGAATAGATGGAAAACAAAATTTTGCAATTTTTGTGCCAGTGTTTTCTTTGGTTTTATTATAAGATTTTTTAGTTTGTGAAAATGTTTATTTTTTAAGTTATAACGTAGGTAGGGAAAAGTTTAAAGAAATAAAATAAAAAAGTTAAGTTGCACACCACGTTATTACAAGATGTTCATTAGTAAAACTAATTGTAAAGCAAAAAAATACACAAAAAATACACTCACAGCCAAATTAGAAAGTTGCGCACTAAAGGTGCGCACCAAAAACGTGACACGATTTTCGTTACTTGTTAGTAGGTTTTACCCCTCGGATTTTTCTCATACCGGGCGCCTTATATATGAAAATCGATTCTTAAGGAGTAAACTCCAAAAAGAATATTGAGTAACAAACAGCGTTGTATCACAATAACTGTACCAGCAGCCGATCGGCCGCGTGTGCCCGGTTTGCATATAAGAGACCAAGACCCTGTATATGTCTTAGCTCCGTTTCAAGGGATATACGGTCATGGTAAAAGGTTCCTACTTTTATTTTTACGGTAATGCTTACTTTATATAGTGCAAGTTATTGGGGCGGGTGTAGTGAGCTGTGATATGGTTTAGAAACTACATAGTTTTATTGTAATTTTTTATGGAAATTGGTGGTTGGAAAATATGTGAAAAAATAGGATATTTACTGACTGTGCTTTGCGGTTTCAGTCGTTTATATATTTCTATATTTAGACGAGTTCTATTTCTTGACACGGTCGACTAACGGGTATTGGTGCTGGGCAAGACTACTCCAACTAGCACATGTCCCAGGCACTACAGGGCCTTGAATAGCATGTATCTATTAAAGCTGGCGCTGTATAATAACATCTAGATTAAATTTAAAGACAATTATATTATTAGTGGCAGGTCAATAAGTACTTCTACAAGTTCTAATCCTATAAACCGGCCAAGTGCGAGTCGGACTCGTGCACGAAGGGTTCCGTACCATGTAGTATGGGGGCCCCACTTCAATATTTTTTGTTCTGTTTTAGTATTTCTTGCGGCAACAGAAATACATCATCTGTGAAAATTTCAACGATCTAGCTATCACAAGTCATGAGATACAAGTTGGGGACAGACAGACGGATGGACAGTGAAATCTTAGTAATAGGGTTCCGTTTTTATATTTTGGGTACAGAACCCCAAAAATCGAAGGTTGTTTATTTATTTATTTGCTTGACTACCAATTTAGTTAAAAATCGGCATAGTAGTCGTGTAGGAGATGGAAAAGAGTATAGGATATTTTTGACCCCGCGGGATCGGGACTTACGCAGGTGAAACCGCAAGGTGCAGCTAGTATAGTAAAACTCTTACAAAATATGCCTTAGTAGGTATAATACATACAATGTGACGTAATTTGACTTGAAACGAATTGTAAAACGCTTTCCGCTTTCAATACGGAATGGGGCTGTAATTTTTATCACCCCTTTTATTTTACCCCTTTAAGGGGGATGCCAATTACATCTATACGTACCTACGTACCTATATATGTAGGTAGGTAGATGGACCTGATTTGAAGTGTCATTCATTTTGAGAGAATTTGACTGTTATTTGATTAGTTTGTAGTTTAGATTAAGAGGAAAGGGTACCGGCGCTCTCTCCATTCAAACGTAGTCGACTGTTTCCTTCCTGGATAATGACACTATCACAAATATTTTTGTTGCATAAAACTTATAACTGCCATGACTATGCTCCTATTTCTTGATATTTTTTCATTTTCGGAGAGGACGATTAAAAAGAATCAAAATATATATATATATATATAAAAATAATACATAGAGACATGGTCAAGGCAGTTGTAAGATTTATGCTTCAATAATATTTGTGCCAGTGTCATAATCCAGGGAGGGAACAGTCGACTACGTTTGTATGAAGAGAGCGCCGGTACCCTTCCTCTTGAAGCTGTATTTGTCATAGATTCATCATATAATAAAGTACAATTAAAAACTAAATATTTCGTAAAAATAGAGGACAGGTAATTAAAATTCACTTAAAAACAGGTTATTTTATAAATATTTGCTTTATTGTCAACCTGAATTTCCTTTTTATTTTGTCACTAATAACATGTTTAAAAAACCTTTTACTGGCCCTTTTTACCCGCAGAAACCTTACTATTATTATTAATTATCTTAAGTAGGTACTTAGGTACTTGCTAACCTAAATGATTCCGGTTCGATTCTCGCCATGGAATTCAATCCTACTATCCCATAAATATGAATATTATAAATGTGAATTATAAGTTTGTGTGTGTGTGTGTGTATGTTTGTTACTCCTTCACGCAAAAACCACTGAACCGATTACGATGAAACTCGGTATGTAGATAGATAGTGACTTGAATTAACACATTAACACTGTTTATCCCGATATTCCTACGGGATCGGGAGTTACGCGGGTGAAACCGCGGGGCGAAGCTAGTTAAAAATAAAATTACAACTAATTATTTACTTTACATTCAGACTTTTTATGTATACTTAGGTATGTATTTGCAATGAATTCCCTATCGCTACTAATATTAAAAAATAAAAATTTCACGCCTAAACAGCTTTGATGAATTTTGGTATAGAAATAGATGATGCCTTGAAAAGGGACATGACGTTACTTTCCCCCCGATATTCCCGCGGGATCGGGAGTGAGGCGAGTGAAACCGCCGGCCGTAGACAGTCCACACAATAATCCACAATCAACATTCAACACGCGAGTCTCCAACTATCCGGAGAACGATGCACTTCATTTGAATATTATATTAAAACGCAGTATATGGACGATTTATGTATTTACTAGCTATTACCCGACTACGGCAAAAGGAGGGTTATGTTTTTCACAAAATCTTAGCGTATGCCTACGTTTTAACAGCTCTAGATGCCAAATAATACGACCCAGTTGGCACAAACACAGGTTTGCGGGTTCGATTCCCGCCTCAGACATGTATTTATGCTTAGATATTTGTCTGTGGTCTGATTGTTTCTATCTATTATAAGTATATATTTACAAAAAACAAGTATTTAAATAGTATATGAGTAGTCTAGTACCCATAACACAAGTCTAGTTACTTAGCTCTGGGCTAGAGGGCGATGTGTGGTATGTTTATTTAAAAAAAACATAGCCCGATCCGTCAATTGGTTCAAGCTGTGCGTTGATATATCAGTCATTGCAGTCAGTCAGGACTATGAATTTTATCTATACTTAATCTATACTAATATTATAAGCTGAAGAGCTTGTTTGTTTTAACGCGCTAATCTACATGCTAATAAACTACGGGGTCGATTGTTTTTTTTTTTTTGTGTAGTCTATTTGTCGAGGCTATATGCTATTTTATATTTCGATATTCCCACGGGATCGGGAGTTACGCGGGTGCGGGTGGCACTGCGGACGCTGCTAGTAATATTATAAAGAGGAAAGATTTTTTTGTTTGTCACGAAACTCCGAAACTACTCTACCGATTATTGATGAAACTTGGTATGATGATACATTGAGAATAACATAAGCTACTTTTTATCCCGATATTCCTACGGGATCGGGAGTTACGCGGGTGAAACCGCATAGCGCTGCTGGTATTTATAGTTACCATTAATAAACGAGTAGACATTATCTTCGTGAAATCATTTAACGAATGAATTCTCATTTCATTGATATTCAGTTTGCGTTTGTCACCCAGTTTCATGCATACATAGGTACATACATACATTGGTACATACATACAGAGTACGAACGTACTGCGTGTAAATCGATTAATAAACTCTGGCACTGTACATCAAACACGTACAAAGGAGAATGACTGAAAGTGGGCCATCTCATCGTCTCATATTTAAACTTTATTTGGTTTAAGGATCTTGATATAAATTAAATTTAACTCCTATACGGACAAAGTCGCGGGTAAATACTAGTTTATTAATAATTGTTTAGCTATAGTGTGCTATTTTTTTTATCTGTAATTTAAAATTTTGCGATTTTGCACACTTTTCAATCACGAGACTTTCTAATAAGACAATTATTGGCTTTACATCTAAACTAGATTATTTATAAAGCGTCAGCAAATGAAATATATGATATTCAGGGTACTGTAGTGCCTGAGACTTTTTAATTTAAACGACCGATTCAAATAAATACTTTCGACCCGGAATTTGAACCGGTGTCCCTCGCAAACGGTGTTAAAAATGAAACAAATAGGCCATTCTTTCTTAGAACGACATTCAATAAATCTATGGCAAGTAAATAACATCAATAAAGGACCAGCGTTTCTCAACCTCTGTCAAATGCATGCTATAATACTAAATTACTTAATGCACCGGCCTATAAAAGATTTAAACGCACTAACACAGAGAAAGCGCCACGCCCATTGGTCGACGCACCCTTTGTCTCACAGCCACACCACGCACACATGCGCACACAGACTCCCTCGCGTTAAGGCGAATGATAAACGCTTACAATCATTCTTACTTACTTTTCTATTTTATCACGATTGCTTAGCTTTATTGTTAAAAAAATCCGTGTAAGAAGAATGTAAAATCTTCAGGGAATCTCAAAATGTTAAAACCTCAATAATGATAATTACTATCCGTTATTAAAAGTAAAAAAGAAAAATTGAGAGGAATCAATTTTTCCATTTCCTATTAGCGAGTGACAATGAAATTCCCTCGAGTTGTGCGGCTCTTAAGGGCGAGGGAGAGAGAAGATGCGGTGTGAATGTGTGCGTGGTCTTGTGCATAAATAGCGGGGAGGCGCCGTGCATACGGCATTCGTCGTCCGGCGAGCGCGGCGGACGGACGTATCGCGAACATCATGTCATAGTCTCACGATTTTTGCCCTCTCTCTCTTCTCCTTCCTTCTCTAACGACACGTATCATGTATTGTCTAATGTAATTTTGGTGCTCAATAAAATAAAGTATTTTTATACGTCGGACTTTGTTATGGGTAATTGTTGGTAGGTTTAGGGTTATAAGTAAATTATTACGGTATAAGGAGTGCGAGAAGACATCAAGATGAACTTCATCGGTAAGTTCTTGTAAAACTTACTTTAAGTCCAATTTTATTTGCGTTTTTCTTTTTAATCATTATTTATTAAACTGTTTTTAATATTATTTTGCCTATACTTTAGTCCTTTTTTTGTTTAATACTTTTTCTTTGCGCATTAAACATACGCATTATGTAAAAATATATCATGGGGAAGCCGACATGGTTGCCAAACAAGTCACCATGGTTTGTAGACTGCGGACGTTCGCTACCAGTGTGACATCTTAATGGCTAAACCCTCCCACTGGGAGAAGACCCTTGCTTTACACTGTACAACTGTCCTTTCAAAAATATTTGCACTTTACGACGGCAAGGCCTTGGAAAGGTCAATTTCAAATCCGGCCCGGATTAATTTTGGGAATTCCCTTAGCTATTTTGTGGCGTGTTAGTGCCTGACCCCTTCTGGGGACATAATAAGGCTAACTTCTTTAGTTCTTGCAACGTTTGAATGTTAGTTAAGAGTGCGAGCTCGCGACCCTGGGTATGCGACCGACATTTTCAAGGCTAGCCAAGTTTGGCATGGTTCCAACTAGGTTGAGACCAGGCCCGGATGTAGGTTAGGATAACTGGGTACACCCGGGCGCGGAACCGTTGAAACGTTAACCTATTAAAAGGGTTTTGAATCGTTTGAAAGAACATTAATTTATTTTATTGAAAGCTTCTTCATAAATAAATCACTGAGCTAAATATGACAATTTTGCCGCAACAAGATTTTTTCAACAGACAATTTTCAAAGACTCTTTATTAGTAGATAAACTTCATCTACACTAATATTATAAAGAGAATATTTTTTGTAACAAATAGGCGCGAAACTACTTGTCCAATTTTGATGAAACTTGGTAAGTATGAAGTTACTATATTGATTCATTAACATGAGCAACTTTTTATCTCGTTTAAAGTGCACCGCTCGGTCTTTCATCACCACATTGTCGTGAAATACGGCCTTTAAATAAATGCCTATTATAAAAAATTAAACTTATAGTTGGGTTACAAATATGAATGTCTAAAACATAAAGAAAGACAGAGCTGTCTTAAGTTTGTATTAAAACATCATGTAATACAAACTTATAACGTTTACATGAACTTAATATAATATCATTTTTAAGAACGTTTAATACTTAAGAACTATTAATTTATAAATAAAACACATTACCTATTTACTTACAGCAGTTAACTGAAATTGTTCAGTTGACTAAACTAGTGAGAAAGTCGCGCGTGGAAACTAGTAATACATAGAAATGAAATGGCAAAAGTATCAAGTTGCCAAAACTTTTTCTTCGAAAGTCGGTTATTAATTCAACAAACTGGCACTCGTCCAACCAACCGGTTCAGCAAAAACCGGTCATTAGATTATCCGGTACACCCGAGTTTAATTCCGTGTTCCGGTTATCATAATTATACACTAATTAGGAAGAAAACTAGTCTTACAATTTTATTGAACGAGTGAGAGAAGCGCCTTTGCTTCAAGTCTGGTTAAATTTACTTTCCTACGTCATTATGTATGTTCGTTGATACTTCTTTACAAGTCTTATTTTACAACCAATCTGCACGAAACTTCGACACTGACCCGATACGAATCTTCTATACATTTTTAGTAATAAAGCTACCGTTTGATATGTGGCGGATAGATGAAGACTTTTTGAAAGTAATTTAACAGAAATCATATAAACTCAATTAAATGCACAAGTTTTGCAAAGACATTATAATCTGAAAGCGACGAAATATACTTCAGCACAGTTAGGTAAAAATAAGTCCATTTCTAACACTTCGATGGGCATTCTCCTTTACCCGGATACTAGAAAGGTGTTTTTATCGTGATTTTATCCGAACAAAATAGTTCCGAAAACTTGTCCACTTTCTTATCCGCAAGATAACCGGATAAGTTATAGTAAACCGGGTTATCCGGGTAACTGAGTTAACCGGTTTATTCTGGTTATGCAAGCATGTAAAGTGGTTCATTTAACGCAAGGTATATGCAAATAGAGGTGGTGTCATTAAAATATGTTAATACAAAGTAACATTCGGGTAAAATAGTTGTTTGTACAATTTACATGACAAACATATTTGACACTAGCGGTTACACCTTTGTAAGTCCCGATCCCGTGGGAATATAGGAATTAAAAGAAGGTTAAATTATTCCTAATGAACTAATGTATCCTCATACGAAGTTTAATAATATTCGGACTAGTAACTGCTGAGCCTGTTCGATTTAAACAGGAATATCTTTCATCTTTGTAATAATAGTGCGTATGAAGACTGGTGGTGTCCCGTAGTTACACCCTCTTCACGTCAAAACTACTGAACTTTTTACGATGAAACTTGATATGAAGGTACTTATGATATGTATGAAGGTAACTACAGTCGCGGTATATATGCTACCTTTTATGTTTCCACTTTGATCACCTTTTGCCATTTTGATCAGCTTTTGTTTTTGGTTCATTTTAAAACCACTGGTCAAATGGGACAATTTTCACTAACAATGGTCAATTGAGATTAATAATTTTGATCTGATGGTTAGCCATTTGAGAAATTGAAGTGCCAACTAACAAGCTACTGGTGGTAAGATTTAGGGATAAGTAAAATAAAAAAAACTTAAAATTGAAACAACGTACTGGGCAGACTTATCGAAAAAAGCGATCTCTACCAGACAACCTGGATAGGCAAAAGTTAAGGAAGAGGATGTATAGGAAGAGTGATTCGACGACAAATCTATCTGCAGACGTTTAAGTTCGCAGTCTGCGTCGCCCTTATCTTGTATATATAAGTAATAGGTATCTTAAGCCTTATCACCCGCAGTCCAACATGAAAGCATACTCATGTTTCAAATCTACCCTCTCTTTCTAACGCGTGCAACATTCCGTGCTGAGAGGGACAGGCGGATAGTGGTCGAGATATTTTGTTGAAACTTTTTTGAAGCTTTCAACTTTTTTAGTTCAGCTTTTAATGGGCTTTTAGTGCTCAGTTTTTGGGTTTGAAATTCACCGAAATTGTTCTGACGCTTCGAGCATATTTCACTAAAACCTAGTGTATTTTTAGGGTTCCGTACCTCTATAAATAAAAAGGGAACCCTTCTAAGAACACTCTCTTGTCCGCCTATACAGACGGACGGACAAGAGAGTGATCTTATAAGATACACACACGGACAGCTTTATGCCACCTCCGATTGTTTGGAATCACTAATAAAGTTTTTCAAAACGGGAACATACCATAGGTACATCTAATATTTTAAATGAAAAATTAAATGTTAGAGTAAAGGGCCCCAAAATAAACAAAAAAGAGGACTCAAATCATCCCTCAACTCCTCAAATTCGCAAATAGTTCCATTCGTAGCTCATTCCATTCGAAGCTAATCCCATTCTTAGCTCTTTTTATTAGTGAAACGTTTCATTCGTAGCTCGTCCTATCCGTAGCTCATCCCGTTCACTATTTATATTCGCAACTTGCCATTTTTCCACTCGGTGGAACCCCTCTCAAGTAATACATCTGAATGCTAGAGTTCACTGAATCTAGGTTACAGTAGTAAACGTAGTCGGGAACGTCGCAGCGCCTTCCATACCACTTAGCATTCATTATTATGTATATTTACTAGTTAATTACTATCACTGGAGACGCGATGTTTGTCTGTTAGTTTAGGCGCTGAATATACAGTGTGTTACACAAACCCAGTAGTAACCTCTTAGGTACTTGTAACGAGTTAAATAAAGGACATTAGCAGTAAAAGTATTTAGAAAAATATATGAAACCAAAATAATTATTTTATTTAAAGTTAAATTAGTTGCGCTTTAATCCTGATCCCTTTGAAATTTCGGGATATAAAGTATTTTATGAACTACTAGATACCTAGTAATTAGAATTGAATTGTAGTTTTTCCGTGAAGAGGTAAGAATAGGTATATAAGTAAAACCGCGGGGCGCAGGTAATAAATAAGACTTTTATTGGCAAAAAAATCCTACCTAATATAATGAGTTAGTTATTTGGTCCCATACAAACATGAAACAAGGCCGAGTCTCATTCGTAGCAATATCGTAGACAGCTGCTACGAAACGTAGCAGTCGTAAATTGACTACAAATCGTAGCAATAACGTTGGCTACGAATCGTAATGTTATCTATGGGTGGATGAAACTTTATTTTGTAAGATATTAAGGTCTGAGCACACTGTACAATTTTTTTTTAATCTTAATTGGCTTCTACACGTCAATCTAGCCAATAACTGGAAGTGCGTTAGCCAAAGTTTATGTAGTAGTTTTAAAAATAAAAATATGTTAATGTTTAACGTGATAACTTCTTATAAATCGATGAACACCGTAATGCACTCAAAAGTGTGACGTCACGCTCACTTAACGAGAACGTGAGCGTTATTGACAAGGTAACCATAGCAACGTATTATCGTTGCTATCGTCCGTAAACCGACTTTACAGACAACCATTTTTTAACAAGTAAATTGCTTTAAAATCATTTAGAAGAGTAGGAAAGTCACTTGCAAATACCAAATGACAGATGTAACGTCGTAAGTACGTATTTATTTCGTCATAATTTATAACGAATGTAAAGATAGAGGATTGTACCTTGTTCTAATAAAATAGCTGGATTAGCTACATCAGTCAGAATTATGTATCACTTGATGTAAAATCAGAGTTGTGACGTTTCACGAGAAGATGCGTTCCTGGTACCAACCTACATGATTTTTATGTCTAAGTAATGAAAATTGTATTTTTCTTTTCTCATCTCATTTTTCTATTGTGTGCTTCTTGGACCACTTAATTGATTAATCTTTCTATCTATAGAGAAATAATTTACTATTCAGTAATCAGACTGTACTCAATACACACATTAAAAAAACTATGCTTGTCTTTGATTTTATCAATTTAACAAAAAATAATATCTTCGTAGTTTTGAAGTTCGAGTTTGGAGTTCATAGTGTCTATACAATTTGTTTCAGCGAAGGAGTTTAATACGAAAGAGGGTTGTTCTAGAGGCAAACAACTTTTGTTCTACGGCTTTTGGAAATGCAAACATTTCGTTCGAAATTTTTGTAATAAACAGCTGTTTTTCAAGTCAAAATTCCCTCAGAATTATCGAAAAAAGTTCGAATTTCCAAAAGTCGTAGACCAAAGTTGCTCGCCTATACGTCTAGAACATCCTTTCTTTCGTATTAAACCCCCTTCGCTTAAACACATTGTATAAATGGTACAATTGTACCATTTTCATAGAAACTATTTACTCTTCCAAGGTTCTATGGGCGTCGATCTTTACCAACAAAAAAACACATCGTGACCCAAATATTGATTAACACAAAAAATAGCTCAGGCTTTAGTAGTTTGAACCCTAACAATAGCTAACCTCTTTGTTTTCACATACAATGTATTCAACAAACCACTCTAATGCTTTAACAATAAAGTTCAAATTATATCGTCGAGTTAATCGTTACAGTAGCCGATGTATTAGAGACTTTATTACGTAGGTATTAGGGTGGAAGATCGGTTGGAAGGTAGGTTCGGTCGTGTTATGCTCGTTTGGCACGCGAAGATAAATACTGGAAGATATTTTATTCAATATTGTCGTGTTTGTTGGTTGGATTAAGGTATGCATCCATTATACTGAAGTTATTGAAAAAACAAGCCTAAAAATTTAACTACTGAACCTATTAAAATCGTCTTTTTACTATTGGAAAACTCTACTTATTAAAACTTGCGATATACTTTACATCAAAATTCAAGTAGAAATCGAATATTTACGTATATATTTATCTATTTCACCCGCGCGGCGTAAGTCTGGATGTTTGTTTATCTCTAATTAACCAAATACGAATAAAAAAAGAAAATCACTTACACAGCACGTTCCAATAATCAAACTCTTCGCCTTTATTATATTAGTATAGATATAAATGCAATGAATATAAATGAATTGTTATCACTTTATCAGTGTTGGTGTTACCAATCGAATCCGACCACAGAGTATTTTATTCACATAACAATTTATTACAAGCTGGCAACACTCGCGGAAACGGTCGCACATTAATACCGGCTATCTTTTCAATGTTGCCAATGTTACAAAATAAATGGTTATTTTTAAAACTGAATATTGATATTTGGAGAAAAATACTGAGAATTTTTCAGCTTTTTCCCGACTTTAAAAAAGAAGATGGTTATTTTTCGATCATATTTTGTTTCCGTTTCGATCGTATGACATGTCAAATAACAGGTTTAAATTTTAACAAAGCTGAATTGTGCGGT
Source organism: Idaea straminata (assembly GCA_951213275.1). Taxonomy (NCBI): domain Eukaryota; kingdom Metazoa; phylum Arthropoda; class Insecta; order Lepidoptera; family Geometridae; genus Idaea; species Idaea straminata. The sequence goes on along the minus strand of OX577867.1, from coordinate 10,951,025 downwards.
AAGGGCATATTATGATACTTCGTCGTACCTCAATGATAATGACATAACTCTTATTGCCTCATTTCTAATATATCTTCAAAAATATTTGTTATCTTGACCTTTGTGCGCATGATCACCAAAAGAAAAAACCCCATGAGTTTCTTGTGCCTTCTTCTCATTGGTGGGCGCGGTCCGAAGGCACACATCCTAACTTAATTTTTACACGCTTAAAAGTGATGTAATCCACTGCATGGCTCCTATAAAATGTTTGAGTTTGAAGGTCGGTTAAAACATATTCTGTACTACAATTAAAAAAGTTTTCCTCAACGAGACCGTTAGATTACACCCTGTATACACCTATAACTACCTACAGATGCACCCTGTATAAAATGTACCTAGATAGAGACCGTTAGATTACACCCTGTATACACCTATAACTACCTACAGATGCACCCTGTATAAAATGTACCTAGATAGAGACCGTTAGATTACACCCTGTATACACCTATAACTACCTACAGATGCACCCTGTATAAAATGTACCTAGATAGAGACCGTTAGATTACACCCTGTATACACCTATAACTACCTACAGATGCACCCTGTATAAAATGTACCTAGATAGAGACCGTTAGATTACACCCTGTATACACCTATAACTACCTACAGATGCACCCTGTATAAAATGTACCTAGATAGAGACTGTTAGATTACACCCTGTATACCCCTATAACTACCTACAGATGCACCCTGTATAAAATGTACCTAGATAGAGACTGTTAGATTACACCCTGTATACACCTATAACTACCTACAGATGCACCCTGTATAAAATGTACCTAGATAGAGACTGTTAGATTACACCCTGTATACACCTATAACTACCTACAGATGCACCCTGTATAAAATGTACCTAGATAGAGACTGTTAGATTACACCCTGTATACACCTATAACTACCTACAGATGCACCCTGTATAAAATGTACCTAGATAGAGACTGTTAGATTACACCCTGTATACACCTATAACTACCTACAGATGCACCCTGTATAAAATGCAAGTCCCTTTTTAATGTTCTCTAGCAAGTATAAAGTAGGATGTACAACGTAGTTACATTTAATGGATGTGGCTTACAAGTTGGTAAAAGTTTTACTAATTGTTTACTGTATTTTGAGTTTGCATCCCCTCATAATAAAATAATGAGACCAACTTGAAGTAAAAAAACAAATGGTTGTTTGTAAAGTTGGTTTACGGACGATAATTTTCACGGAACACGACCCATGACGTCATGTTTTTTGAGAATGCAGAAGTTCAACGTTACGTCATGAGTTTCTTGTCCTCATTGATAGGCGCGATCGTTTCGAAGGGTCACATTCTAACATAGTTTTTAAGACGCTTCAATGTGATTTCATGCAAATTGATTCCAAATGAATTAAGCATTTTGACTTTTAGTAACTTTCAATTAAAAAAAATGTAAAATCTACTTTTTGGTCCTTTTCAGTAGAAGTGTAATATTACAAATGCGAAGGTAACAATGTCTGTTATGGAACCAATTTATATGAATTTTGGCATAGAGACGAATGGGATCTAGAAGAAGGAGGTAGGCTATTTTCACCATTTCGGAATTCTGCGGGCGAAAACACAGGGTGCAGCAAACACTGAATAAATACAAATGCCACATCTCGTTGCACCTTAATTCCATGTAAGCTCGGTTTTTACTTAATTAAAAGTTAGTGGTGCAGCTGTACCGACTGGCGACCGACGACCGGCGACCGGGTCGAAGGGGGAACCACAGGCTAGGTACTTTACGATCGGCCGATCGGTTCGCTCACCTTCGGCTTGGACAGATCACTATCAGAATGACCGGCACAGGCTGAAAGAAAAGGGTTCCGTTCCTAGATAGACAAAAGGCCATTCAGCTAGATGACGCAAAAGTAGAGTACCTACCTGGTCAGCAGGGTGTCAACTCAGCTGACCAGGTTCTGCGATTCTTTAAGTATTTACTCACCTGCGGCACAGAAGGTTGTAAAGTCAATTCCGACAGCGCAAAAATATCTATGACTTCTTTTCTTGATTAATAGCTTCTGCACACCAAAGAGCCGAAATCGATAACATAAGCCTCATTGCTTAATTTGAGCCCAAATGGTGTGCAATATCTCGCAATATTTAAAATATAAACTACATATAATCTTGTGTGTCTTCAAATTTAACAGTAGACTATCGGCCGACCGAAAAGTGGCTAATCTCTGTTCACACTCCATCTGGTTCCGTAGAATTACCGTCTCACTGTGGAACTATATAAGGGGATTTCTTTTGATATGATTGAAATTCGGTTTTCTTGGTTTTTTACAAACTTTCATCAAGTCGCCTCTTTCGATTCGTTACGTGGTCGAGGATTAGAACTACTGCAATCGGATAAAAATAACTAAGTTCTTCATTTTTATAAAAAAGAAATAAAATGTATTTAAATTACATTTATTTCAATAATATGAATAGATGATGAAACGTATTGTACAGCAAAGGGTTGAAAGTAACAGGTGCATATTTTAAAGTTTAATTATTGTTTAATTTAAAGTTAGTATAAGTATATGTATAAGTTTAATATTTTAAAGTTTAATTATTTATTCTGCTTAATTTCACTAAAGCTTTCGAAGTGTTAGTTATTTCACTGAGAATAACCAAATTATTGAACCGTCATTAAAATAATTAAAACTTTAAAATATGCACCTGCTACCCTCAATCTTTTGCTGACTGTACGTACCTCAATAAAAAAAACTGAAATGAGAAATATTTTATTTTATTTATATATTATATCTTTATTATGTAGGTTAGTACGTATAATTCAACCAATTACATAAGTACTTTAAAAGTACAAAAATCTATACAGCATGACAGACAAAAGCATAAAGTAAATACAATAAGTATAACAAAGTAAGATCGTTATATTAATTGCGGGCGAGTTGACTCGCCAAGTTGCCAACTTACTGCCAACTTGTGAATGATAAGTCAAAGTTTATGTACTTTCGGGAAGAATTTCCGACAATTTCCGGAAACTCTTGGTGATTTTTTTTTTGGGAAATTCTCTGAGATGTTGTTTTTGAAAAGCGATAAGAGAAAACAGACTAACGACTTGAAATATAAAAGTTAGTAATAAATGAAATAATAATTAAATAGTTTGGTTTTTAATAGTGTACTTAACTGTAAATATTTGTAGTTTTAACTATGCGCAAAATATGTCTAACAATAAAATAAAAATACAATTTATTAAAATTTAAAAGTGAAAAGTACTCACTTTTCACTTTTAAATTAAAATAAATCTAAAAATTAAAAATTAAAGCAAAAAATAAATCGTTAGGCGATGGGACTCCCCATCGCCTAACGATTTATTTTTTGCTTTTCATCAAATGTTAGCTATGTTAGCTAGCAATCGGCCAATCGTTAAGTCTGGTAGTCTGTATTTGCCCAACGTACGTAGGATAAAAGTTTGTGGTTATAAAATATTGCGTATTAAAACGCGTTATAATATATCAAATATTATATAAAATTTCACAGCGCTATCTAGACCCAAAAACCTTAGCTTGCCTACAAATACTTACTTTTCTTTTCTAAATACATACTTACACGTGATTGCCAGGAATAAAAAGCTACTGTTTATTCCGAAATTCTTAAAATAAAAAATCCTTCTCAAACCAGAACATTAGGAGTAATTAGATAAAATGAAACAGCGAGAAACCGTTTAGAATCGTTCTAACTGAGAACAAAGCGTTTATTTCAGTTAATAGCTTGAAGCTATATGATAACAAACATTAACACAAAGCTACAGACTTAGTTCAGAATAAGTATAAGCATTCATTGAATCTTTTATCTTTCAACTTAACAGTTAACAATACATTAATTTTATAAATACTTATTTAACTTTGAATTTTAGACATTTATAATTTAACGCCCTATTTTTTGCTGAAGTTTCGGGGTACGTTATACGATGTAGTCAAGACTCAAGACTAACTGTTCTTACGAGGTCAATATTTTCTTATTTATTCTTTTTTAGGGTTCCGTATCCAAAGGGCAAAAACGATTACTAAGACTTCGCTGTCTGTCTGTCCGTCTGTCACCGATATTACATATTTAATGAGCCGTTATAGCTAGATTGTTGAGCTATTTACAGATAATGTATTTCTATTGCCGCTATAACAACAAGTAGAAACAGAAAAAAGTGGGACTCCCATACAACATGGACAGAGCCCTTTATGCACGAGTACTTGGATGGTTTTTTATAAATAAATATTGCAGGACATTGCACACACCTAAATCTAAATCTTAAAAAAGACTCATTACGAAATAGCTGAAAATAAAGAGCTACGAGTCTGAAATTTCGCATAAGAGTTAGGAAGTAGGTGCCCGCTAACAAAAGATTTTTGTGAAAACGTAACGGTAGTAGGTTAGATAGAAACAGCTATAAAAAAAATCTTAAAATAACCTTCTTTTCAACCAGAACCGTAATGGTGTTCCTAACACAACGTGGACACAAATGCAGGTTCTTATCTCTACAATTATAGTACATAGATCATCTGATAGACAGCTAGATGTAGTAATAGAGTCCCCCACGCTACCACGCTACCACGCTACACGCCGCGCCGTGGAAGTTCAACAAACTTAGTTGTCAGACTAAACCGCTCTATCACAGTCTAGCCAGACACGATGTAACCACTCAATCGGAACGGATTAGAATTGCTACAAACTTATATCGATTGTTATTTTGAAAATATGCAACTTTTAATCCAAAACTAGGCTTCTTCATGCAACCTTAGGAGCTCACTACTGAACAGATTGAGATGAAACTTGGTATAAAGATAGCTGAACGTCTGGATTAACACACTCACCTTTTATTTCGATATTTTCATAGAATCGTGACTTACGCAGGACTTACGCAGCACGTGGCTCAGGTAATTTAAGAATTCTCGCACAATAAATAAAAACTTAAAATAAATAAGTTTAAAATAATAAAAAAACTGGATGTTAAATGTCCATAAATTTCTTAAACGTGTTTTAAAACTTTTATGACCAAAGCTGTCAACCGTGACTTCGTTCTTGTATTGGTGGTATTGGTTTAATTGTTTTTTAGTGGAATTTTACCTCGATCCATAGCATGGCTAAAGTAGTGCGTTGATTTATTAGTCAGTCAGGACTTTGATTTAAAAAATATATAGATTATTCTAAAATCACAAGGCCGTAAGTTTGTAACTCGATCATGTACAAAAATACGAAACCGATTGCTATGTGAACTTGAACTGTGTGTTAATATATCAGGCAGTCAATTAGTACTTTAAATTAAAAAAAATATTTTAAAGCTCTTGGCTCTCAATTCAGATACCTTCATAACATAAATCTCAGAAAGTACTTACTATCTTTGTGTCATTTACTTTGATTTAAAAAATTAGGTAATATTTTTATGCGCATCTTCACTGAGGGAAATTGTTTTCCATTCGTGTTAAGTTATCTATATATTTAAGTACCCAACTCAAATCACGAACGAATCTAATCTAACAACTAATGTAATCTAAACCACTTCTATGTTAGTCCGATATCTATGTTGCGTATTGATTTTTCTATGAATAGTCTGGTATCGGTGCTCGGGTCGAACGGAGCTCTACATAATTGTATTATTATAGCACCAACTACTGGTTGTAACTACGTTAAACTGTCATATATAGGGGTACTCCTACATAGACAATTACATTTGACTTTTATCTTCTTCATACAATTTGTTTCAGCGAAGGGGTTATAATACAAAAGGGGGTTGTTCAAGACGTCTTTTGTTCTACGACTTTTGGAAATACGTCCGTAACGCATTATACTTCTGTTATCTTCTTTTAGACTAGCTTCTTCTTCCGCGTAGAATTAGTAGATCACACCAAGAAATCACGTTGTCCGATACAAACTTTGCCCCCCTTTCACCCCTTTAGGAGTAGAATTTCGGAAAATCCTTTCTTATCGTATGCCTACGTCATACAAAGAACTCCACGATCAGCGGTTTAGGACAGCCTAAACCGCTGATCGTGGAGTTCTTTGTATGTGCTGACCAGTCAGTCAGTCAGTCCGTCGGGACAAAGCTTTTTATATGTATAGACAAGATAACACAAATTTTCAACATTTTCGGTGTATTTTCTCTAAACAAGCACCCAATATGTAGTTATTATGTTGTAAATAATTTATAACTCCACCCAACTATTCCATGGTTTTTCCTAATAACAAGTTATATACTAAAATAGTTCACTTCATGAATGAGTTATTGTTATCGTTCGTTCGTTCATTTCGTTCGTTCTTTTGTTACGTTTTTGAGCAGCAAATGGTTTATTTTTATTATCAGGTATTTGTTTTTATTACTTTGAATAGGTTTTATAGTAATGGGTGATATTAATCTATACTTTGTTTATGATGTTACGTAAGAGTTTTATTTAACTAGCTGCGTTTAACGGTTTTACTCGCGTTGATTCTTAGCGGCTTTTAAACTACTGAGCTGATTTTGATGAAACTTACTTTGAGTGGCTACAAGAGTAACATAGGCTACTTTATCTCGATATTTCGGGTAGAACTGCGTGGAACTGTTAGTTATTTTTTCAGCTTTCAATGTAAAATTAAATATTAATTTTAGAAAACAAGGTCCTCCATCACACCGTGTGGACAATCAATTAATTTAATGTCGTTGTTTACACGATCGCTATAACGACAATAACGCCGTTTAACGACGATATTGTTTGCGTTATACGACGGTTTCGGATATTAATGTGTTTGTGATATTCTGATACTCATTCTGCATAATTATGCAAGGAGATAATAAAATGTCACATAATTGGATGGAATTCATTTGTTTTTAATTACTTTATTGTTGTTTACTCTTAAAACGATATTTTTAGGGATCTACCTAGCCGAGGAAAAATGTTACGCGTTACAATAACGTGAAACGAATAACCGTAAGAAAAGCTGGTATCCTATTGGTCTAGGGAAAAGTTGTTTTTAAAATGTCTCTGAAAATGCTGGATCGATTTCGATAAAACTTTTTGATAAAGATAAGTTGCTGCTTTTTATCATAATATTCCCACGGGTTCAGGAATTACGTGGGTGAAACCGCGGAATGTTCTCAGTAAAATTATTATAAAACCTTTTAACAAATAAAACTGAAGTACAAAAGTATTTTTTCGAAATTAAACTTCGTTTTACTATTGTTTAAATAATATTCAAGTTATTTTCAACAAAAGTCTGCCTGAACATAACACAGCGCAGACTTCGAGCCATTCTTTCAGAACTACCCTCTTATTTGCATTCTCATTGTCAGAAATTTTACAAAGAAAATATCTTTTTTTTGTTTGTAAAGTTGTAAACTTTTAGGTCAAATGAAGAGTATGATCTCGAGCCGCTGTAGCAATAAATGTGTAGTCGGAAATTGCAGTTTTTAATATTTAAATTGCTTTTACGTTCCGAAATTATTTTACTGTTCGAGTAACGTGTTTAACAAAAGCCAAAAACCACACAATCAATATCTTTATTAATAGGTACATATATAAAAAGTTAATTTATTTAAATTAAACCGACTTTATAATGTAACATTTAAATATATATGTCACTGAGTGTTTTTTTGCATGCAAAATTATACGTTTTTTAACCCCCGACGCAAAAACAACTGGGTTCTATAAGTTTGATACCTCGTATTTTTATTTTCGGTGACATCATTATCCCACAATTTCAATTGTAAAGAAAATATATTAAGTAGATATAAAATCCAACACCGATCAGAAAGAAATGCGAACCATCTAAATAATAAATTCTATAAATTCATTCCGTTGAAGATATTAAAACGTCTGCGAAACAACGTCTGGCATCCGACCACCGTTCCTACACTCTATATTAAACGGAATTCCACTATGAAGGCTCGACGATTCAATTTGCCAGGCCCCTAATATCTACCCCATTAAGAAAAAGGCAGTACGTGACGAATATTCGAGAAGATAGTTAATTGTTCGCTTCGTTTCGTTTTTAAATTAAACGTTTATCGGTTTTTGTACGAAAATATAAAAGCAAAATCCTACTGAGAAACAAGAATGTACCCAAATAACACGATGTGGAAGACTATTGTCTCTGTTCTTAATAGGAGTAAAAAACTTATTTATTTTTCAATAAATTTATTTATTAATCATTATTCTAGTATATTTAACTGGCTTCATTATTTATAAATCGTTCCCAGTATGATCGGTATATTCTGTGGACAATACAGCATCGGTTAGGGCGACGGTACGAACGACGTGACAAATGCTCAGATTGACGTGAAATGGATTTTTGAATAGAAGCAGCCATATTGAATTTCAGTAGACCGGCTATAACCAGTTTGAGGCGAATAAAACAGGATAAAACCTCCGAGAACTGGTTACAGGGGAACAAATGTGTCCTGTAATTTGTCCGGTTCTAATTCGTTGGTTACCTCTGTTGAGGATTTCAATTTACTAACTAAATTAAAGAAAGACCCAGCTGGTGGTTTTTTTTGCAAAGAGAAATCCTAAGTTTATATAAAGCAACTTCTTAATTTGACAAAAAAAGTGAAGGTTAAACTAAAACTCTTTCAGTCAGTCGCCTTCCAGAATGCATATTTTAATATTTTTCATCTATAAATGCTGGTAAATTCAATTAACATTGACGTGTTAATTAAATAATGTAAATATAGAGATTGAATTAATTATTACTTTTGATGTCTGTTAGTTACAAATATACAAGGAAAGTTAATTAATATTTCCTTATATCCGCTTTGAGGTTATCTTTTGAACTTTGTTATTTGCCTTTTAATATCTACTGATTAATCACTTATATCCACCTTATTAGATATATATTTTAGAAAAGAACTTCATATTTTAATTTAGAGTATTTACTTTTATTGTCTTTAAAATCATTTTATCATAAACTAGCTGCGCCCCGCGGTTTCACCCGCGTAAGTCCCGATCCCGTAAAATAGAAAAAGGCTGTTTTTAGGGTTTTCCCGGAAATTATTCGATTTTTTCTCGCCTTTTAAACCTTCCCTAGACCTCCACGAACATTTCAAGACTAAGATAAGATAAATCCGTTCAGCCGTTCTCGAGTTTTAGTGAGACTAACGAACAGCAATTCATTTTTATATATATAGATTTAAGAATTAACACTAAACCTTAATAATATTTACTATCGGTAAAAATCTTAGACTAATATAAGTGTGTTATGATGTACAGCTACGTAATAATAATACGTAAAGGATAATAAGAAATCAAATATCAATTGTTGCTTTTTGTTTGTCGTAGGTGCGGTTGGCGGTGATGGCGACGACAGCGACGACAAGGAGAAGGAGGAAGAGGCCGAGCGCGAGCGGCAGGAGGCCATCCGCGAGGCGGAGGACCGGCGCAAGGAGAAGCACCGCAAGATGGAGGAGGAGAGGGAGAAGATGAGGCAGGAGATCAGGG